>BSBK01001215.1:600000-935000 GCA_027943335.1 Chamaecyparis obtusa | reverse complement strand
CCGTACCTGTTAAATTTGGTCAAGTTATTCTAAATACACCTATTCATGTTATGCCTAGACCTCTCAATTATAACCTTCTTTTAGGAAGACCATGGTTACATACTATGCATGTAGTTCCTTTTGATGCAAGGTAGGGGTCAAAAGGGGCCAAACAATGGCACACCCTGATGATCCAAGCCTACTCAAAACATGCGGAAGCCAACAAACACAATAGTGAGAGAGAGAATGCCAGATCTTTCATATATTTTCATTAATTGAATCATACATGTCAGGCTGTAAGGCCTTCCCGATTATGGCCTGCTATTACAATGAATCTCAGAAGTCCTCAAACATGTGAGGATCTATTACTAATCTCACATCTAATGTCTACTATCTTCTATCTAAAACTGCCTCCTAAACTAAAACCAAATAACTACATTTATACAAGAGGATACCAAATTGAGTCGGCCTTCAAATCCACAATCAATGGAAGAAATGGTCAAATTTAGGACCACACGCTTCCCAATGATGGATACAAACATTAAATCCATGATCCAATATAAATGCACAAGTCGGCCTCAATAGAAAATGAAACTAAACTCATCAGTAAGCAAGGATGACCGAGCAGTAGACAAGTAATGCCGAGCACTAGTGAAACAACCGACTACCCAGAAAATGACCGACCACATTTGGTAACCAAAGGAAACTGACCAACTCAGTCAAAGTAGAAATCGAGCAACACAGACAGACTCCAAAATGTTTTTGGTGACACAAGATTGCCAAGGACCCGAGATGCTCCTACATTAGACACCTAGGGTTATTTTGAAATGATTCTCTGAATCATTTGGTAGGTATGATCCGAGCTACATCCAACTCAAACTGTGAAATCCATGAACTTTCTTCCATTGATCTATTCTTCCATTTTACCAGATATTCCATATACTATTTTCCTCTTGTGCTCTTACCAACTCTTTGATTCAGAATCTGTTCAACTTCTTCATTCTGCTTCTTAGGATATTCTGTCGGTACTATCATTTCTTCATCAAGTTCATGATACTCATACAAATCAAAAATGTTGAAAATTGGTGATATATCCATGTCATCAAGTAACTCAATCTCATATGCATTTCCACTATCAAATTTTCTCAAAATGTTGCAAGGTCCAAACTTCTTCATCTTCAGATTTCTATATGTTCCAATAGGAAACTGACCTTTCTTCAAATGAACCATCACTTCATCACCAACATCAAAATTCTTATGTCTTCTTGATCTATCAGCTCTGTCTTTGTATTTTTTATTACTATCTTCCAGCTTCAGCTTCACATCTTCATGCAATCTCTTCGTATACTCAGCAAACTTTACTCCTTTAGCACTTCTCTTATTTTCATCATAAATATCCCTCAAATTAGATATTCCTCTTGGTTGAATGTCATTCACAATCTCAAATGGTGTTTTTCCAGTACTCCTATTCATTGAATTATTATATGCAAACTTTTCTTTTGCCAACACAAAATCCCAATTGCTTGGTGTGGCTACAGCTAAACATCAAAAGATTTCCCAAACTTCTGTTCATAACTTCAGTCTATCCATTAGTTTGTGGGTGAAATGTAGAACTATATTTCAACTTAGTGCCACATTTCTTCCAAAGGGTCTTCCAAAAGTATCCAACAAATTTACTATCTCGGTCAGAGATAATACTCCTCGGTAATCCATGTAATCTGACAATTTCCTTAAAGAAAAGATATGCTACATGTACTACATCTGATGTCTTTCTACAAGGTATAAAATGTGCCATCTTAGAAAATCTATCCACAACAACAAATATAGAATCATTACCTCTTACTGTCTTCAGTAAGCCAAGAACAAAGTCCATACTGATGTCAATCCAAGGTTTCTCAGGTACAGAAATTGGTACATACAAACCAGTATTTTGACTTACTCCTTTTGCAACTTGACAAATTCCACAACTTTTCACAAATTTCTAAACATCTTTATACAACTGTGGCCAAAAGTACTTCTCCTTAAGCAAATTCCATGTTTTATCAATGCCAAAATGTCCAGCCAAACCACTACTATCTTTCTCTTTTATCAAATTAGTTATCAGTACACCTCTCAGTATACACAACTAAATGTCTTTGAATAACATACCTTCCTAAATAAAATATTCATCCCATTTAGTATCTTGTTGATCTTGAATAGGTGCTCTGCACTTTCTCCATGGCTCAAAAAAATTAGGGTCATTTTCATACAAACCTTTCATCTCATCAAAACCAAGAACTTCAATTTTCATCTCAGTCATCAAAGATCTTCTTCTACTCAATGCATCATCAACTCAGTTAGTGACTCCACTCTTATTCTTTATCACAAATGTATAACTCTGCAAATATTCAACCCACTTCATATGTCTTTGATTCAACTTATTTTGACTACCCAAATACTATAAATCCTTATGATCAGTATACAACACAAATTCACTCGGTATCAAATAATTTCTCCATTTCTTTAGTGCTTGAACAATAGCATAGAATTCTTGATAATACACAGAATATTTCCTTCTAGTATCATTCAACTTTTTACTAAAGAAAGCAATAGGTTTACCTTCTTGACTCAACATAGCTCCAATTGCACTTCCACTTGCATCACATTCTACTTGAAATACTTTACTGAAATCAGGTAATGCCAAAATAGGTAATTCAGCAACCTTCTACTTCAGATTCTCAAAACTTTTATCAGCTCCATGTGTCCACTTGAATTCTCTTTTGTCTCCTCTCATAGTCTGAGTCATAGCATTACAAATTGAACTGAAATTCCTTATGAATTTTTGGTAAAAACTTGCCAAAGCATGAAATGATCTTACCTCACTAGCATTCATAGGTGTAGGCCAATTCAAAATAGCTTCAACCTTTTCAGGATCCATCTTCAAACCATCAGCTGAGATCACAAATCCCAAATACACAATCTCCTCTTTCATGAATGAACACTTTTTTAGATTTATCGGCAACTTTTCCTCTTTCAATCTCTACAAAACCTTTCTAACATGCAACAAATGTTCTTCTCTAGTCTTACTAAATATTAGAATATCATCAAGATATACAATCACAAATTTACCCAAGAATTTCTTCAAAACTTCATTCATCAACCTCATAAAAGTACTTGGTACATTAGTTAAACCAAAAGGCATAACCAACCACTCATACAAACCTTCTTTTGTCTTGAAAGTAGTCTTCCATTCATCACCTTCCCTGATTCTAATCTGATGATACCCACTTTTCAAATCAATCTTTATGAAATACTTTGCTCCAATCAAACTATCCATTATGTCATCCATTCTTGATATAGGAAACCTATACTTCATTGTTATCTTATTGATTTCTCTAGAATTAGTACACATTCTCCATTCTCCATTCTTCTTAGGTACCAATATAGCAGGTATTGCACAAGGACTCAAACTTTCTTTGATCAAACCTATCTCCAAGAAGTCTTGAATCTGTCAGTTCAATTCCTAATTCTAGGTAGGTGTTAGCTGATGAGGTTCCTTATTTGGTAAACTAGCTCCAGGGATTAGATCCATACAATGATCAATGCTTCTTTTCAGTGGAAAACCATCAGGTACATTATCAGAAATGATTTCACTATACTTGGTGAGTAACTTATCAATCTCCTCAAAAATATTATCTTCTATTTTCTTACTTATTTTGTTAGGAATCACATCAAAACATACATCATTTATTTTCAAATCTTTAACAAACTTCCTTCCTTCCATCAAGAAAACTTTCATAGAGGTGCAAACATTACTAACAGGTTCTTCCATCAATGGTAACAAGATTTGTTTCTTTCCATCAGCCACAATAGTATACTTATGCAATCTCCCATCATATATAGCATGTCTATCATATTGCCAAGGTCTACCCAACAAAATATGACAACAATCCATAGGCATGATATCACACAACACCTTATCATAGTATTTTTCAATATTCAAATTCACATAATAGTATTCACTTACCAGGAGTGTATGCTCATCTTTGATCCATGAAATATGATAGGGCTTCAGATGTTCCAACCTTTTCAACTGCAATTTGTGACCATCTCTTCAAATGCTAGGTTCTTTGAGCTACCAATGTCAATGATTACCTTCCAAAATTTATCAAAAACTCTACATCTGGTCTTGAAAAAACTTTTCCTTACCGGATCTTCCTTTTTTCTTTCATTCTACAGTGCTCTCCTTACCATCAAGTTATTTTCCTTCTCAGGTTCATTTAGTGGCTCTTCTTGCACTAAATCATTTCTACTGCTACCAGCCTTCTTACTTACTTGTGTACATTCAAATGATCTATGTCCTTCTCCAAAATTATAGCAAGTTCCTTAGAAACTTCCTCTACTATAACCACCTTGATAGTTACTACCTCTGCCTCTAGATGAACTTTCACTTTTCCACTTGGTCTTGCCTTTGTCTAGATTTGTCTTTTCAGGTTCAGATCTACCATTTTCCCCATTAGATCTACCTCTTCCTCTAGGGAATCTACCACCTCTTCCTCTCTATCTCTGTTCATGTCTTTTGTTCAATTTCTCCTCGGCTTTCAATGTAAATTGATAAGCCTCTTCAATGTTCTCCAACTTGACCATACTAATTTCCCTGGAAACTCTCAAACCATTTAGGTATCTACCAATTCTTTCCACATCATCTTCATCATGTCAAGATCTAATATCCAATCTATAGAATTCATCAGTATACTCTTTTACCTAGCTATCTTTCTGCCTTAGAATTTACATTTGCTAAACTAGGTTATTCTGATAATCACAGGGCAAGAAATTTCCTTTCAACTTATTGACCATCTTATTCCATACCTTGATTTTGTCTTTTCCTTTCCTTTTCCTATCCAATTGTAGGTGTTCCCACCATAGGGATGCATGAATTTTCAACTTAGTGCTTGCAATCTTCACCTTCTTATCTTCAGGAATGTTTTCATATTCAAAATACTTTTCCATCTTGGTGATCCAGTCCACCAACTCATCAGAATCCATCTTTCCACCATATTCAGGAGGATTTAAATGTGGTGTAGACTTCAAACTTGTCAAATCCTTCAAAAATATTTCTTCACCTTGATCCATAACACCTACAATTTCTACATTTACCTGTTCTTCTTCAACTTCATCATCACTAACATCTTCAAGATGTATGCCTCTTCTTTGGGCTGTTTCAACTGCTTCTAGCCTAGCAGCAATCTGTCTTAGCATATCTGCCAATTCTAGATCTGCATCTCACCTCCCACGAACCATCTTGACCACCCTCTACAATTGCAGGTCAGATCATAATGTGCTACCCTACAACAATCGGCTAGGGCTTCAAGAGGAACCTACAAACCCAGATCCGCAAACCTAGATCAAGATTTAACCTCACTCTAATACCACCTGACGCAAGGTAGGGGTCAAAAGGGTCCAAACAATGGCACACCCTAATGATCAAAGCCTGCTCAAAACATGCATAATCCAGCAAACACAACAGTGAGAGAGAGAATGCCAAATCTTTCATATATTTTCATTAATTAAATCATACATGCCGGGTTGTAAGGCCTTCCTATTTATAGCCTGATATTACAATGAATCTCAGAAGTCCTCAAACATGCAAGGATCTATTACTAATCTCCCATCTAATGTCTATTATCTTCTATCTAAAACTTCCTCTCTAAACTAAAACCAAACAACTACATTTATATAAGAGCATACCGAACTGAGTCGGCCTTTAGATCCACAATCAATGGAAGAAACAGTCAGATCTAGGACCACACACTTCCCAATGATGGATACAAACATTAAATCCATGATCTAATATAAATGCACAAATCAGCCTCAACAAAAAATGAAACTAAACTCATCGGTAAGCAAGGATGACCGAGTAACAGACAAGTAATGTCGAGTGCCAATGAAACAATTGACCACCTAGGAAATGACCGACCACACTTGGTAACCAAAGGAAATTGACCAACTACTAACCAACTCAGTCAAAGTAGAAATTGAGCAAAACAGAAAAACTCCAAAATGTTTTTGGTGACACAGGATTGCCAAGGACCCGAGATGCTCATGCATCACCTTCTACTCTTCATCACAAGGTTAGGTTCATCTATAACAACTTAATGTATACACTACATTCAGATGATGCACCAAATCCTTTCTTAAATGTAGAATATTCCAAAGTCTCTGAGCCTCTTCAACCTATTAAAGAGATTTTAAAAAAATTGAAGATACAACAATTCGAGATAAATCAACAGGAAGCTCCATCTTCTTCTTTGACTAAAGATGATTGGAAGACATTGGATTTTAATCCTACTTTTATTGGAGAATATAAGGTCTCTGATTTGGAATTCATGAAGCAACAAAATGAATTTGAGAAAAAAGTTTTTTCTCCTTCTCTACTTTCTAAGGAACTAAAAAGTAATTTTGTTGCTGCTTCGATTAAGGAAACGATTGAAACTATAAATCTTGATTGTTATGATATTGTGACATATGCTGCTCCTTGGACTCCTTCTGATATTCCTGATTGATATGGTCATGGTTATCATTTCTTTAAGAAATTGGGATTTAATGGGAAAGGATGTGGTAAATATGAACAAGGTATATAAGTTCCTTTGGATAATGAAGTTTATAATCATACATACGGATTAGGATTCAATCCTTATAGACAACCATCGGATTTTCCTCTTAATGTTAATCATATTTAAGGTGGAAAATTGAAATTGGTTAACCCACTACTTATTAACCTTAATCAAGAACCTTCTTTGGATATTTTTCCTGAAGATGAAGCCTTAATGGAATTTTTAGGGGTTTATGAAGACTTACCTAAGTTTCATAAAAAATGACAGAAACCTTATTTTTTAAGTACCAATGCTTATTTTGGGGAACATGATAAATAGGATAGTCTCCCTTTATTGAAGGATCCTCTGATATGAAGTGATTTGTTAATAACTAAAACTATTGATATTCAAATGGATGAAAACAACTTTGAAAGGATGATAAAGATTGGGAAATAATTGAATCAGGATGAACATGATTAGTTGGTTTCCCTTTTTCTTGAATTTAAGGACATCCTTGCTTGGACATATTCAGATATGTCGGGTATATATTCTATGATTGTTACTCATAACATTGTTTTAAAATTGAATATGAAACCTGTGAAGTAGAAAATTTGAAAGATGAATCCATGAATTGCTTTATTAGTCAAAGGTGAAATTGAAAAATTATTAGATTCTAGATTTATCCACTCTATTGATTACTCATATTGGATTTCAAACATTGTGCCTATTTCAAAAGGAGAAAATAAGATAAGAATGTGTACTGATTTCAGAGATTTAAATAAGGCATCCTTAAAAGATGATTTCTCGTTACCTAACATCGATATGATTGTGGATTCAACAATGGGTCAAGCTTTTTTATCCTTTATGGATGGTTTTTCAGGATATAATCAAATCTTATCCCTCTCGAAGATCAATTTAAGACTGTATTTATAAAACCTTAGGGAACCTTTTGTTGGGTCATGATGGCTTTTGGATTAAAAAATGCAGGAGCAACTTATCAACGAGCTATGACTTTGATTTTTCATGATTACATTCATAAGATCCTTGAAGATTATGTGGATGATATCTTAGAAAAATCTATACAAAGAGAAGATCATGTTACCATTTTACAATAAATATTTGAAAGGATTAGAAGTTACAACATGAGATTGAATCCTAAGAAATGTGTCTTTGGAATTGATTATAGTAAATTGTTAGGATTTATAATCTCTAAGTGAGGCATAGAAGTAGATACTCAAAATATTGAAGCTATTGTTAATATGCCTCCTCCTAAGAATATTTCTCAGTTGCAGAGTTTACAAGGAAAAATACAAGCTATTCACCACTTTATTTCTAATTTAGCAGATCGTACTATCCCTTTTACTTCCTTGCTTAGAAAGGATACCACTTTCTCTTGGAATGATGAGTGTAAACAAGCTTTTGAGCAATTTAAGGAGTATCTTGCAAATCCTCCTATCTTGCAGCCAGCTAAATTTGATAAACCATTCCATTTATACACTTCAGTGACTCTAAAGGCCATGAGTATGTTGTTAGCTCAAAATGATAATGATGGTAAGGAAAGACCTATGTATTACATTAGTCAAACTTTACTTGATTACAAAATAAGATATACAGAATTGGAAAGACAATGTCTAGCTGTAGTTTATGTATGTCAGAAACTCAGGTATTATCTTATAAATGTTGAAGTCAATGTGATTATTAAATTTGATCCTTTGAAACATCTTTTCTCACAAACTGATCTCTTTGGCCAGTTGGCAAAGTGGGTGATGTTTCTTACAAAATTTGATCTTAATTGCATTTCTCAAAAGTCTATTAAGGGACAAGCTTTGACAGATTATTTAGCTTAAGCTCCTTGTCCTCATCCTGATACATGTTCTACTTCAATAGAATTCCCTGATGATAATATTCTAGCTATTCAACAGGATGATATTTGGGAATTATATTTTGATGGGTCTAAATGTAAGATAGGTTCTGGTGTGGGTATTATCTTGATTCCCCCTATGAAAAAACCCATCCCTTTATCATACAAATTAACCTTTCCTTATGCTAATAACATTGCAAAGTATGAAGCTCTTATAGCTAGCCTACGAGTAGCTTCATCCCTTAATATCAAACATTTACAAATATATGGAGTTTCAAAATTAATTGTTGAATGGATTAAAGGAGGATATCAGACTAAGAATGATAAAATGACACAAAATAGAGATTTAGCTCTTAATGTGCTTTCACAATTCTCCTCTTATATGATTCAGACCTTACCTAGGAAGGATAATCAACATGCAGATGCCATGGCAAGTGCAGCTTCTTTGGTTTGTCTTGAGAATAATGTTGAAAAATTTCAATTTACTATACAAACTCTTAAAAGCCCTGCAATTTTTGAAAAGATTACCTCTAATTGTTTCAATTTGCATTTGGATGAATGGTATTCACATATTTTTCATTTTTTGAAAGATGGTACTTTTCCTAAATTAGCAACAAGGAATGCGCGTAATCGTATTAGGAAGCTTGCAGCACATTACATCATTTTAGGAGATACGCTTTGCAAAATCTCTTATGAAGGACTATTATTAAGATGTCTCAATAGAACTGAAATGCCTATAGCTTTGGCAGAAGCTCATTCTAGCTCTTGTGGGGGACATTTTGGTGGAAAATCCCTGGTTAATAAAGTGCTTAGAATGGGATATTATTGGAAAACAATGGAGAAAGATTATTTCATCTTTGTTAATAAATGTCCTCAATGTCAACAACATAGTAGTTTGATTCATGCTCCTACTCATGAGCTTCGTAATCAAGTTTCTTCATGGCCTTTTAGTGTTTCGGGTTTTGACCTTATTGGAAAAATCTCACCAACTTCTTCTCAAGGACATACTTACATTCTAACTGCTACAGATTACTTCACAAAGTGGGTCAATGTTGTTCCTCTTCGTTCAACAATGGCGGATGTTATTTTTTATTTCATTCTTAATAATATCATAGCAAGATTTGGTATTCCTTCGATTATAATTTTGAATAATGTTACCTCTTTTAAAAAAAAAAGAAGTCATGAAATTCTTGGAGAAATATCAAATTCAATATAGATTTTCAACTCCTTATTATCCTAAATCTAATGGACAAGCTGAAGCATCAAATAAAATCATTGAACAAATTTTGAGAAAAATAGTTAGTAAGCATGCGAAAGATTGGCATACTCAACTAACCTATGCTTTATGGGCTTACAAGACTAGTGTTTGTACTACCATGGGTACTTCTCCTTACAACCTTATCTATGGTACTAATGCTATTATGCCTTTGGAACTAGAAATACCATCTCTACGTGTTTCATTTCATGGGATAATTGATAAGGATACTTTTCGTGAACAACATTTACAAGAGCTAGAAATGTTAGATGAACAATGAATACATGCATTAGAACATATAAAAGCTTATCATAAATCTCTCTAGAAGCAATATAATCATAAGTTAATTGAATGAATATTTGTGGTCGGTGATTTAGTCCTTTATGAGAATCAACGGAATATGAATGCTTTACTGGGCAAAAAAGGGAAATTTAGCCCTAATTGGCTTGGACCTTTTGTTGTTATTGAAGACTTTGGTTCAGGTGCTTATAAACTTGCTGATATGGATGGTGTTTCTTTTAAGGAACCCATTAATATTATGCATCTCAAATGTTATTATCCTTAATTTTATTCATTTTTTCCTTGTACATTTATTTATTCCTTATAAAGTTTGTTTTATAGGTTATGTAGTTCTAGCAAAATGACATATTGAATATATTCATGCACTTTCTTTCTTTCTATTAAGTTTTATATTGATGAAAACATAGTAATCAAACATAGAATTAATTGTTAATATGATTTAGAACAACAGAGAGGGGGGTGAATCAATTGTTCTCAGGTCCAGATGTATAAAACAAACTTTAAAACTCTTCAACTAATCAGATCCAATAACCAACAGCTACTTGGTTATTACTGATTGTGTAATAAAAACATGTAATAGTGCAATCCACTTATCCAATAGGATTTAACTTGTAAAACATAGAAATTTTCAAACCAAAACATTCACACAAGTATTAAAACCAAGATTTATAGTGGAAACCTAATTTGGGAAAAACCACTTTGTAATATGTTACTATTATGTTCACTCTTCTGAAGTGAGCTCGGTGAAAAGCCAACCCTGTCAAAGGTTACAAACACACTGTCAGGTGTGACCTAGTTAAAGGATTTAAACCACTCTGTTAAAAGTGCACCTTGTTATAGGACTTACATACATCCTATTAGAATGTAACCTTGTTCAAAGGATTTATACAAATGACTGTTAGGTCAACCTCTATTAAAATGATTTTGACTAATACAATGGTTAGAAAGTAACAATAGTATTGATTTGAAAAACATACAACTCACTTTGCAAATATCAGATCCAATTCCATACACATATGATGGCTTACTAACTATGAACCTTTTCCATCTCCATCATTGATCTGCTCAGAAATATCTTTAAGAAATCACACCACTTCTCCTTCAGCCTTCTCTTCTTATATAGTTAATAACATCAACAACACTTCCAACATCCCCTCTTCTGTTAACCTCCTGCTTAGGTTTCCTTAATACTTCCTCAATTAGGTCAATACATCTTTTGCCGCTTAATCTCCTTCGTAGATCTTAGGGTTAGGTCAAATTCATCGATTCCTTCCAACTTTATGTTCTTCGACTATCCTTTTAGAAATATCTCAAATCTCTTAATAGATTTACAATAAAATGTTTTACAGCTCATTAAATTCTTTCATACAATCAATAAATAAAGTCAACACATTTTACATAATCCAAGAATTCAACTATGTCAGCTGGAAATTTGAGTTCTTCCTCAAATGTAAATTACTGATGCTCGGTCAATATAGTGTTCAACTCCTCAATCTTCATTAGAAAGCTCGGTCACCTCAAAAACTATTTCCTCAGCTAATACTGTCTTCCTCGGCAATTAACTAATGTTTGGTCAACACTGAATTTACTCAACATATACTTGCTCAGTCGACACTAACATCACTCAGCTTAAACTAGATTTCTTCACTTTTTCTTGATTAAGCCTACCAGTTTAGTCTTCATTCTTACTTAGATAAACAATAAATTATCTTATCATTGTGCCACATAATCAAGTACTCATTGAAGTATCAAGATAACTCAACCTTTCCTTAGGTGTTATTGTTACCAACCTTGCATTTCCCCTTCACAACAATCAAATAGATATAGTACTTTCTTAAATAGCAACAATCTTACGAGTTAAGGTTTGACATCAATGACAATACAACAATTGCTTCAATTGCAGTTTCCAACAATCTCCCTCTTTGGCATTGATGGAAACACCATATGAATATCACATGAATCACCAACCAATCCAAAACTTATCTATCCATCAGAAATATTTTTAATATCCTTAGCTTCATTCTTATACAGAATCAATTATCCATGCTTGTATGACTATCCACTGAATCTCTACCTCTTACTTGATCTTCCATGAAATCTCATCATGTGTATTCATTTTTTATCATCTCCCTCTTTGACAAAAATGCCAAAGAAACAACTAAAAACATACATCCTACAGATGTAGATATCATATTTTCAGTTTAGTAATAGTATTTCTCCCTCTGTCATCTTTGCTTATGACTGATTCTTGTCTTTTCTATACTTTTCACAACTCTAGGTTGCTCCTAAAGTGTGACTTGTCTTTGCATCAACTTATCAGATATTCTTTGCAGCACATTTGATGTAGTGCTCCTAGCTTGACTAGGAAGCCTCAGTTAGGGGAAGAACCCCTAATTGACCTCTCAAATATTCATGAGCTTCTTTAGGTAAAGCTTTAGTGAATATGTCTGCTAGGTTTTCCTTTGTATTCACATATACCATTCGGACCTATTTATCTTGTACCAGTTCCCTCAAGTAATGATACTTGATTGTGATATGTTTGGTCTTTGCGTGCATTGCTGGATTCTTAAAGATGTTGATAGCACTCGTGTTGTCACAGAAAATGACAATTGGTTCAGTGATCTCTTCTTTCATTCCTACCAACAATTTATTTATCCATACCAAATTTGAACAGTTCACTGCTACAGCCACATACTCAGCTTCAACAGTAGATTGGGAAATGCAATTTTGTTTCTTGCTTGTCCAAGAAACTAATCTCTGTCCAAGAAAGAAAGCTCCACCACTAGTACTATTTTTGTCATCCACATTTCCTACCCAATTAGCATCAGTATACACTCTTAGTTCAAACTTTTCATGCTTCTTGTAGTACAATCCATAGTCAGCAGTCCCTTTCAAATATCTCATTATCCTTTTGACAACCATCATGTGAGTTTCCTTACGATTGGCAGAGAATCTTGCCGCAATCCCAATAGCTAAAGCAATATCTGGTCTTCTATGTACAACATATTGCAGCTTTCCAATCATAGATCTATACAAAGTCTGGTTTACTTCTATAGCATCATCATTTTTATACAACTTTTGTCTAGTAGCCATGGGAGTACTTACTAGCCTTGAATCTTCCATACCAAAGGTTTTCAGTATCTCATGAACATATTTAGATTGGGTGATGAAAATTCCTTTCTCCATCTGATATACTTGTAAACCAATAAAAAGTTTGATCTCCCCAAACATACTCATTTCAAATTCAGTTTGCATTTCATTTGAAAATTTCTTACACAAGGCATCTTTTCCACCAAATATAATATCATCTACAAAAATCTTAGCTAACAAGATTCTTTTACCTTCTTCATCTATCATGTACAGATTGCTTATGTCATTTGTCCTTGAGAAACCAATCTGTATCAGGTAATTGTGCAGTCTCTCATACCATGCTCTGGGAGCTTGCCTCAGTCCATACAGTGTTCTATTCAATTTCCAAACCATGTGTCTTTTGTTTGGATCAACAAATCCTTTTGGTTGTTCAATGTACACTTCTTCTTCTAATATACCATTTTAAAATGTAGACTTAACATCCATTTGGTATACCTTGAAATCTTTGTAGGTAGCATATGCAAGTAAGTTTCTTACTTCTTCCAATCTAGCTATAGGGGAAAATGTCTCCCCATAATATATTCCTTCTTCTTGTGCATAGCCATTGCATACCATCCTAGCTTTGTTTCTTTTGATTTGACCATGCTCATTCAACTTGTTTCAGAACACCCACTTTGTTCCAATGACATTTTTATTTCCTAGTCTCGGCACCAGAGTCCAGGTATCATTCTTCTCTATCTAGTCTATCTCCTCATTCATTGCTTGTATCTAGTCTTCATTTTCTAATGCCTCCCTTGTTATCTTAGGCTCGAATTCACATAGTAAACATGTTGGATCTCTTGTCTTGCTTCTAGTTAGAACTCCAGCATCTTTGTCTCCAATAATCTCTTTAGGCTTGTGATGTCTCCTTACATATTGTGCTAGAATAGGTTCTTCTCTCCTTTCATCTTGCTCTTTAGGTTCACCAACAAGATTGTCAGATTCAGCTTCTGAATGCTCAGCAACCTCTTCCTGATACTCGGCAGCTTCCTCCTGTCGCTCGACATGTTCTTCTTATCTCTCGGCATTGTTTTCCTGATGCTCGACATTGCTTACCTAAGACTCGGCATCAGGTGCAAGTCTATCACTTACCTCTCCTTCCTCTATATACACAAAAGATCTGTAATCTTTTGGTTCTCTTTTGCTGTCAGCTTCATTTTTCTCTACATACTCATCAACTTTGACATTCACACTTTCCACAATTTTGTTAGTGTTAGAGTTTAAACACTTATAAGCTTTACTTTTTGTGGAATAGCCTAGGAATATGCCCTCATCACTTTTAGCATCAAATTTTCCATTCCTATTGTCCTTTAGTATGGAGCATTTGCTTCCAAAAATTCTAAAGTATTTTACATTAGGTGCATACCCATGCCATAACTCATAAGGTGTCAAATTTGTACCTTTTTTGATATGTACTCCTTTAAGAGTATAAATAGTTGTACTTACAACTTCTTTCTAGTACTTTTGTGCAACATTCTTTTCAATCATTAATGTCCTTGCACAATCCAAGATAGATATGTTCCTTCTCTCTACTATATCATTCTATGGAGGAGTTCTTGGTGCATACATCTATCTTTTGATCCCTCTATCATTGCAAAATAGATAAATTTATTGGATATAAATTCTCCACCTTGATCAGATCTTAGACACTTCAAGTTCCTAAATACCACTTAAAATTTTGAAAAGCATCAGATTTTTCTTCAAGAACATTACATGCATCATTCTGGTATAATCATCAACAAATAAGATAAAATATTTAGCACCACAATACCTTTGTACACCCATAGGTCCACAAAGGTCAGTATGAACCAAGTCTAAAGTATTCTCAAAAGTAAAACTCTTTCTCTTAAAACTAGACTTTTTCATCTTACCCAACTGACATTCTTTACACATTACATTCTTAGGTTTTTTCAATCTAGGTAGACCTCTCACTTTCTTCTTCTTACTTATTTCTACTAGATTATCAAAGTTAACATGACATAGCCACTTATGCCATAACCAAATATCATCAAGTTGTGCAATCATACATGTTTCTTCAGATAGCTCTAGATAGAACAAATTACCTCTTGTATGTTCTCCACTTCCAATCAGTTCACTAGTGGCATCAAATATTTTGGTCTTCCTGTGATGAAATTCCACTCGGTATCTTGTGCTATTAAGTTGTGCAACACTTAGCAGATTATAGTTAAGACCCTCAAACCAATAATCATTTTCACAAGTGATCTTATCAGTCAACTTAATCAATCCTTTTCCTATAATAGGACATGGTGCATCATTACCAAATTTCACACTCCTACCTTTATAATGATCTAAGGTATCAAACTTACTCTTGTCACAAGTCATGTGATGTGAACAACCACTATCAATAATCCGTTTATCATTTTTGTTCACATAAGATATCAATGCATTTTTCTCATCCTCATCGGACTCATCTTTCATTGCAACATAGACAACCTTAATTTCAAAATCATCACAATCCTTGTCAATTTTTTCTTCAACAATATAGTAGGATTTCTTATCTTTTCCTTTGTAGTCCTTGTACCTTTGGTAACCTCTATCTTCTCTTTTGTCTTTATGCTTGTTGTTTCTTTCTTCATCCTTATCATCCCTGTCAGGACATCTAGCATCTGTATGACCAACTTTATTACATGAAAAATATATAATAGGGAGTTTACCTTTATACTTTCCTTTTCCCTTTTCAGTCTTCTAGCCATAAGAGCTTCTAGATCCTCAAGTTCTTCATCAGATGTGTCACTTTCACTTTCACTTTTACTCTAATTGATGCATCTTTCTTTTTCCTTCTTTGACTTACTCAAAACCATTTGTGACTTAAAAGAAGATTCAACATTAGCAACAATGAATTTATCATAGTTAGAAAGTTCAAAAGCAGTAAGCTTACCAACCAAACTTTCCAAAGTAAGAGCATTGTTAGGGTTACATCTAGATTCTTGAATTGCTAAAATTTTGATAGCATAAATAGGACGCAGAGTTCTCAATACTTTTCCAATTACAATTTCATCATCAATAGTTCCATTTTCTCCTCTAATAGCATTTACAGCTTCTTTTATTCTACCACAATATAGTGCAATATTCTCACCTTCTTGCATTCTCATTTCATCAAATTTACCTCTTAGGCTCTCAGCTTTTTCTCTCAGTACATTTATGTCACCGCCGTAGATGTTTGCAAGAGTGTCCCACATTTTCTTTGCATTAGTGCATTCTTTGATGTCTTCAAATTCTGGATAACTTAGGGCAGAAGCAATCTCCAACATTTCTTGGTTGTGCTCTTGTTTAGCTTTCATTTCCTCAATAATCAGAGGTGCAACAGGTGTGAAATAATCATGCTCGACATAATATTTTGCAGAATTGCCAATACCGGTTAGATGCAGCTTCATCAAGCTTTTCCATGTAGGGAAGTTCTCCTTATTTAGCTTCGGTACCTCCTTGTACATCCTGATCATTTGCTCAAAGTACCTTTAAACTTGTTCTTTGTAAGCACCAATAGCTTTGATACCAATTGTTAATATGATTTATAACAACAGAGAGGGGGGTGAATCAGTTGTTCTCAGGTCCAGAAGTATAAAACAAAATTTAAAACTCTTCAACTAATCAGATCCAATAACCAACAACTACTCGGTCATTACTAATTCTATAATAGAAACATATAACAATGCAGTCCACTTATCCAATAGTATCTAACTTGTAAAACATGGAAATTTTCAAACCAAAACATTCACACAACTACTAACACCAAGATTTATAGTGGAAACCCAATTTGGAAAAAACCACTTTGTAACATGTTACTATTATGTTCACTTTTTTGAAGTGAGCTCGATGAAAAGTCAACTCTATCAAAGGTTACAAACACACTATTAGGTGTGACCCGGTTAAAGGATTTAAACCACTATGTTAAAAGTGCACCTTGTTATAGGACTTACATACATCCCATTAGAATGTAACCTTGTTCAAAGGATTTATACAAATGATTGTTAGGTCAACCTTTGTTAAAAGGATTTTGACTGATACAATGGTTAGAAAGTAATAGTAGTATTGATCTGAAAAACATACAACTCACTTTGCAAATATTAGATCCAATTCTGTACACATATGATGGCTTACTGACTGTGAACCTTTGCCATCTCCATCACTGGTCTACTCGAAAATCTCTTCAAGCAATCACACCACTTCTCCTTCAACCTTCTCTGCTTATATAGTCAATAACATCAACAACACTTCCAGCATCCCCTCTTTTGTTAACCTCATGCTTAGGTTTCCTTAATACTTCCTCAATTAGGTTAATACATATTTTTCCACTTAATCTCCTTCATAGATCTTAGTGTTAGGTCAGATTCATCGAATCCTTCCAACTTTATGTTCTTCAACTATCCTTTTAGAAATATCTCAAATCTCTTAATAGATTTACAATAAAACATTTTATAGTGCATTAAATGCTTTTGTACAATCAATAAATAAAGTCAACACATTTTACATAATCCAAGAATTCAACTATGTCGACTGGAAATCTAAATTCTTCCTCAAATGTAAATTACTGATGTTCGATCAATACAGTGTTCAACTCCTTGGTCTTCATTAGAAAGCTCGATCACCTCAAAAACTATTTCTTTGGCTAATACTATCTTCCTCGGCAATTAACTGATGTTTGGTCAACACTGAATTTACTCGGCATATACTAACTCGGTTAACACTAGCATCACTCGGCTTAAACTATATTTCTTCACTTTTTCTCGGTTAAGCCTACTAGTTTAGTCTTCATTCTTACTTAGATAAACAATACATTATCTTATCATTGTGCCACATAATCAAGTACTCATTGAAGTATCAAGATAACTCAACCTTTCCTTAGGTGCTATTGTTACCAACCTTGCCTTTCCCCTTCACAACAATCAATTAGATATAGTACTTTCTTAAACAGCAACAGTCTTACCAGTTAAGGTTTGACATCAATGACAATACAATAATTACTTCAATTGTAGTTTCCAACACTAATCAGTAGAGAAAGTTTTTCTTTCATCAAAAAGAGTTTTTCAAGTTCTGATACATATGTGGCCATTGGCCCTATTTATCACTACGTCTATCACTATGCTCTAATGGTCGATGGCTCCCAAATTTCTCTACCCTATGGTAGGAAGATGAAGATTTGTGTGTCTTTGTGTGGCTCCTCGATATGCTCATACCTTGTGGATGATCTCAGGCACTCTATAACTCAACTATTAGCTTCTCCTCCCTTTCTCTACACAGCCTCAGCTCTTGTTGGATACATGCAAAGATGTTGGCATGCATGCCAAGATCTCTAGGACCAATGGAAGAATCTCGATCGTCAGCTGGTAGTTGGTAGGATATAATTGTATCCTTGAGAATCTCAAATAGAAAGCTCCTCCACTCCACTACGCTAGCTGTAGAATGAAAATTACATTTATCAATCTAGTGTCTTTCTATCTCAAATCAAATCACATTTTTAATAAAATTTCATATTTCATACCTAGGTCTCCCTCCTAGACGTCACTAAATTGTCTAGATGGTGGGGGCATGGAGAGACTACTCTCTCCACGCTCACCATATGTAGGTCTTGATGGTGGTATCTCTATGTGGGGCCATGAGGGTCATTGTGATCTCAATGGTGATGTGTGAATAATGTGTACATCTGCACCAGTATCACTACCTGGGGGCATCTCCTTTGCTCTCTCCTCTTCTGTCTTTGCTCTCTACTCCTCCATGGTATCTCCCTCAGAGATGTGCTCCTCCTCATCTCTAACATCCTCATCCTCCTCTGTTGTACCACTATCTTGGTGTGTCCTCTTTGAGAAACCTGGATCACCTATAGGATAATCCTCAGGGAAGATGGGGCGGGTCCCTTGCAGACTCCAGTACCTGATGTAATCCTGGCTCATGCCTGAATAGGTCACATTTGATGGTACCTATATGTCCTTTGTCTCAATTGCATCACTTTCCTCTATGTCTATTTTTGATGGTCAGTGCATGACGTCGGGTCTCTGATAGTACCTTGTTGGATGTACATAGTGAGGTATTGCTCTAGGGACTCCCTGTCATAGGCCGAATTGCCTAATCACCCAATCATAATAGTATGGCATCACTATATGATTCTAATGACCCTCTAGCACCTTCCACCGCTAAGAATATCTAATCTAGAATTGTGTATCAGGCCACTCTTTCATCTGGTAGTAGGGTCTCCATATCACATCGATGCTCAAAATGCGGTCTAGATGTACCCTCTAATAGAGGATATCTCCAAACTTCCAAGCATCTCTTAGAGGATATGTAAAGACTCTCGGTGTACTCACATCTACCATCACTGGAACTCCTTGTGGATGTGTACATGTGACATGCTCAAACAACCAAATTTGCAAGAGCGTGCATATCAACAGACTCTCCCTCTGATATCTCACTAGTTGACCTAGCTCATGGTATACCTAGGCTAACATGATGCGACCCCATGAGAACACAGTCCTCTCCCTCTCCATCCTTTGTATAAGATGTGTAAGAGGTATAAAAAATATGGTACCCTTTGCATTGGGTAACATAACCAAAGATACTATGCAAAGAAAAACCCTCCATACTAAAGGTGTAGGGCCTGACAGTATGAATGACAATAGGACTTGATCTAATCGGGTCTGCATCTGTGGAACCCATCCTATACAATACTCTCCATTTGCACAAATATCCTTAGAAAATCATTGTGCTCTAGGTCTGACGGTCTCACCTCGAATCAGAAGCAACAAGATCCTGTAGGCATCCTCTAATGTCACTGTGATCTCTCTAGAGGGAAGATGGAAGGAGCATGTATCCTCATCCCACCTCTCTATCAGAGCCAATAGTATGGCTCAGTGTAGTTTGATCTATGGGAAGACTAATACCTAGTATAGTCCCACATCTCTTAGTAACTACATCTCATCATCATCAAGCTCGGATAGTCTCTCTCTGACCATGACTAGCAACTCTCCAAAGGGATGATCTCAGAGATGGACCAAGTCCTGCAAGCACAAACAGACATCATATCAGCCATCTACATCATCAAATCTACAAATCTAACTTGACTAGGTCAAAGTCAACCTCATTTAGGTCAAGGATGACCTTACTAGGTCAAAGTCAACTTTCCTGGGTCAGGGACAACCTTGTTGGGTCAAGGTCGACCTCATCCCAGAATAGGTGAATACCTTCCAATCAATGTCAACTTTCTTGGGTCAAAGTCAATATAGATGGTTCAAGGTCAACCTATAGGGGATATGGTCAACCTTGCCTATGAAAAAAAGGAATTTGGAAAATACAATAGCAAACTCACCTCGGGAAGTGACCATTTGGTAGCTAGATTATGCCTCAGAAGCTCTATGGACGTCACTCTAAGTTCTTCTCTCCTCAGCATCTTGCTTCCTCTTTTTGAATCTATGAATGGTAAGAATGAGTAAGTATCTCTCCCTTTTCCTTATTTATAGTTCAAATTAGGGTTTCTTTTAGGGTTTACTCATGGTATCTTATGCATTTAAATAGACATCCACTCTTTTCATCATAACTTGAGTTTGGTAACTTCATTTTTAGTGCCATCAGTGGTGTTGGAATCATGATTTAGATACCTAACTCCTTGAACTAGTTTAGGAAGGTTAGAAATCCTTCTAATTGGTTTAGAAAAGGACTTTTAAACAAACTGCATATACAGTGAATAGAGTTATCCTTATCACCCTGTTTCACCCTTCAGAAGTAGAAAGCTAAAATAGGGGGGCATAAGGGGCTTTATGCACTTCTAAATTGTTATATAGTAAGCTTTAGGTGGTTTATGGATTTTCATTAACCTTGTGTGTTGCAAGTTCTAACATTTTTTTGCAGGATCTCTACATTGAGGACTTGGCTATATCCTTTTTATTTACTATGATGTTTTCTTACTTTAGCTTGCATAATCATGTAGTGTCATATCTAAGCTAAAGTAGGGGCTAAATGTATCATCTTAAAATGGAAGCACTTCCATCTTGATAGGTTTAGCACCCTCTTTTAGTACATTTATCATGATAGACTTGCATTTAGGATGCATTCTCCACTTGATTCCTTCAGTTTAGGTGAAATTAGGGTTAGGATCCCGAGGATTCTCCTTAATTTCCCTCTTCCATGGCTCTATTTTCTAGGAAGGAATTATAAATAGGTCCTCTTGGTCTTCATCATAATCATCATAGGATTATGTGCCTCTCCCTGGCACTCTGTCCTATTTTGACATCATTTCAAGGTCTCTGGGCATCCCCGGGACCTCCTGTTTCTGATTCTGGCATGATCTGGACCCCTGGGTCAAGGAAAAGGTTGTCCCTAACCTAGGTCAAGGTCAAGGTTATCCATAACCTAGGTCAGAGATGAGTTCATCTTTGACCTCCTTCAGGATTTGTTTCCCCTTTTCAAAATTTGGTCTCGGAGGACCTCGAAATCAATGTCGAGCCTTCGGATCCGAGTGCGGAAAAGTTTTAATTTAAAATTTATTTAATTATTTTTCCTCCTTAGTTGGTTATTGTGATTGGACCATAATTCAACGTAAAATTTGAATTATGGGTCCTCACATTACTCTAGGAGCCTCACCTTGAAACCTCTATATAAAGACTCTCATTTGCATTCATTTTCACAAAGCAATTGCACAAGAAGCAAACACATCACAAGGAGATCAAGCAATTTCATGATCTAGACATCAATTGGAGACATAATTGATTCAAGAAAGTAAGTGATGGTGGAATGAAGATGCAAGATTACAAGAGGATGATATAGAAGATCAAGTCATTGTTGATATCAAGCATCTTTATGAGCACACCATTGTGAACACCTATTTGGAGCAAGAGAGATCCTTTCTTCCTTGATCCACCATTGTCAATATTCAAGCATTCAAAGATACAATCATGGGGTAGCAATTATGGATTATGAGTTTGGTAGGACTACTTTAGCCTTGGGGGCTTGGTATGCTTCTTTATCTTATTCAAATCTATGCATTGTTTCCTCATACATATTCATGCTAGGGTTTTAATCTAGAGGATTAAATCTTGGCATTACACTTTCAATACACACACACATTCTAGTTCAACCAGCTATTCGTAGAGGTGGAGATCACCAAAATAGGGGTTTGACTAAGACAAAACCCTATATAGCCACCCCAAAACACCATTTTCAGATATCTACAATCGTTGTTTCGAGAATTGGAGGGTAGATCTGAGTACCCTTTTCGGAGAACTTCTGAGATCCACGAACAAAGTCAAAGATGACCTTCAAAATCTCAAGGTAGTCTTTGACCTTTTATTGGGGTCAAAGACTACCTGCTACCAAAAAGACAAAAGTTTTATGGGTTTTCTTTGTTACAGTTTTCAAGTCCCGGATCTGGTTGTAGAATCTTCTGAAACTGCGCACAGGCTTTAGAAAATAGGTATTTCCAGATATGTTCCACTATGAGGTATGTGTCTTATTTTATTTGATTCCAAGCATTTCCAGATTTATATTACTTATCCAATTCAAAAACAAAACATTACAAATGAGTAGGTGAATGATAGATGCATTGATAAAGCTCTATTTTGCACCTATCATATATATATATATATATACATATATATATATATATATATATATATATATATATATATATATATATATATATATATATATATATATGTATATATATATATATATGTATATATATATATATATGTATATATATACATATATATATATACATATATATAGATATATATGTATATATATGTATATATATACATATATATATATATACATATATATATATACATATATATATATATACATATATATATATATATATACATATATATATATATACATATATATATATACATATATATATATATATATATATATATATATGTTGGCAAAATAGTTAGCACTCCCCTCGGGATTCGTGACATGGTTTAACAACCTCCTATGTTCTATAAGTCTAGTGGTTGTATCGGGTATTAACAGGTTGATCTTTTGGTGCAACGGCAATAGCTACTTGTAACAAGTGGTATCAGAGCTTGGTCACAGGTTCGAATCCCCTTGGGTAATGCTGAGGGGGAGATTGTTGGCAAAATAGTCAGCGCTCCCCTCGGGATTCATGACATGGTTTAAGAACCTCCTATGCTCTATAAGTCTAGTGGTTGTATCGGGCATTAACAGGTCGATCTTTTGGTGCAACGGCGACCACTACTTGTAACAATATATATATATATATATATATATATATATATATATATATATTTATTTATTTATTTATTTATTTATTTATATCTATATTAAAGAAACTTTCAAATTATATATACATATAATCTTCTTTGTATTAATAAAGCAATTGATTTTCAAGAGCCTAGTTTTTCTTTTTAATCTCAATTGGGTTTTTATATTCAATCATTTTGATGATTTCAATTTTTATTGTTCTTTCGAATACTCTGTTCAACAATTTAATCAAACTTTTATTGGATCTAAATTTCATTTTCTTTTCTAAATCAATTGTCTATAGGTTTTCACCTTGAACGACCTAGAGTTTTAACCAAAACATAATTTTCTTTTGAATTTAAACACAAGGATTTCTAGAATATTATAAAATATTATGCTCATATACAAATTAATACACGTATGCTCATATGCCTAATAAAATACCAAAATTTCTTCTCACACAACAAAACCCAAAAAACTTTTCAAATCGAAAACCTCCAACAATAAAAACTATAAAACCTTCTACTCAAAACCCTACAACAATCTGGCAAACATGAAGAGAACAATCTTTTTAGAAAGAAAGATGTGCAAAGGAAAATATAAAATCTACCTCAAATTCAATAGATTTGTAATGACACAAGTCCAAAATTCAAGCTCCCAAAAATCCAGGCTTTCCAAAAAATTCTTCAACTTCAACTCCAAATCCAAGCAAAACCCGTGATCTCCAAATCTGTGTCCCCAAAAATGGCTAAAGGGATCTCCAATATAGAAAACCCAATAGACATAACTCAAACATGCAACACCCAATCATGAATTAGAACTCAACTTTCTAACCTTATTTTTATCAATTTCCTCTTTGTATATTTAATTAATTATAATAATAATTATATGCACTTTTCACTTAATAAGCCTTAACTCAACTTTCAAATTAAATTTCTAATTTAATTCTATTAAACTAAATGTGCAACTTAAATTGTATATTAATAATTTATTAACAATTAATATTTTAGCATACTTATAATTATGAAATTGATAATTAAATATCAATTCATTAATTATACTTTTAAATTCTATTTTAGATTTAATAATTAATTAAATCTTTTATTCACAAAATTGGACTTTTTAACTAAGGCTTTTTAAATCAAACAAATGCATTTAATTCATTCTCATTAATTAAATACTCTCGTATTAATATTTCTATATTTAATAAGATTTAATTATTAAATCACTTAATTAACTTTCATTAAATCATTTATATATTTTAACAAAAAATCACATCAAACCATAGACATGCAAACATGAAGAACTCACTACATCAAAAATACTAAAATCAAGCATAAATGAGGGTTTATGAATTTATGTCACCTTGACGAATTTGAAGGGTAGTAAAACAAATACTTGTCCACTATTTCAAGATAATTATTGGCTTAGGATTGGGATTTGGACCTATTTATTATCTCCTCTCTCTTCTCTCTTACCATTGAGATATTGTGATAGAGCACGCTTATCCTAACAATTCAGGGAAGTCGATGCCCAGTACTTGAAATCCTACATAAAAGACAAGCATGTACATACATGTATAGATATATAATAGACAATGGTGAAGATCAGCCAATCATGTGGATCTCGCAAGCAAATAAATACAACTTCATCCTTCAATCACATCAAGTACATCAAACAGAAATATAAAACATGCACACTAACTATACACATGCAAGTATGGGGTTAGTAAAATGATAAATATAAATAACATCATAACATGTAGAAAACCATTATGAAAATAACCATAAATGTAACTGTAAACATATGATATCACACACCATCCAATGGCTCATATATCAAATCAAATCTAAAGTCATACATTAATAACCTAAAAATCATAGAAATAACCAATGTGCACATACAAGTGGCCTGAAAGAATTTGGCAATAAGAACGTGAAAAGAAAACTATAGGATGAGTATTACATGTTTAATCTTGTCAAATTGTTAATAGTATTTGGAAGGTATTGAAAATGAGGTCAGTCCCAATAACATATGAAGATTGAATTAGGGATGGTTGTTTAATGGGCTATGTATTTTGGGAAAAATTTTGAGTGTGAGTTGCCTTTTCTAAAAGGCAAAACCAACATTTTTTTATCATACCTAATTTGTTGTAATATGTGCATGATCGGTTTTACTTGATACCCTTGATTTTTTTGGTTTAACAATTTGATGAGCCATGTATCTAAAAAGGATTCTTATAGAACTAGTGAGTACAGTAGTTGGGTACCCATGTATCTTGATAGATGGGTTTCTTTTTATATGGACTCAGAATCGATTTTGATGCATGTAAAAAATGAGAAAAGATAAAAATGATGATGGTTTCCCCATAATGATATTTTTTGGTCATTATAACCAGTGTGTGGTTGGTTTGTGGTAATCTGAAACCACTTGAGTGCAAAGTTTGTGGTAGTCATGAAACCATTTGTGTGTGAGGTTTATGGTGAGCTAAAACCACTTGAGTGCGAAGTTTGTGGTGAGCTTGAAACCACTTGAAAAATATAGCAATTAGGGGTAATTCGTAAAATCTAAAGTGATTATGAAGAGGGGAAGCAATTTGAAGAATTTGATAAGTGATTGTAAATGGGTGCCTAACAAGGCTATAAGTCAGGATCCATCTTTTCTATATTATGGTGTATATCTAAAATATTTTATAATTAATTTATTGGGGGATGTTAGAAAATTAAATTAATTTTCACTGACCATTGTCGACATAGACCATTGTCAACATAGGCCAAAATAGTTTCCATATTGATCATGTGAAGCCACCCACAACCACCCAAAAGTAGACTTCAGTCATCCATATTTTTTACATTGCACCTACCTTCCATTAAGGTCTTAGCTAACACTAATCCACAATGTTTATGCATTTAATATCAAATTACTTATAAATTGAATGACTGGGCCTCTACTATGTAGAGATCATATTTGGGTTTCTCCAAATATTATGATTTTAACTATTGGAAGACCTTTATATTTGCAATTAGAAAAAATACTAGTTAGCTACAAATATCTAAAATTTGGAGATTTTCTTGTTCCATTTTTCACCAATGTTGGCATTATGATGCATTTTTGGGTTGAGATGAAAAGTATTGATGTGTATGAGTTTTTCATTGTTGGAAACTCTACAACTAGTTAATAGGTTACAAATACTGATCGACTGGATGGATAGGTAAGGCAAATAAGCTAAGTATTCTGACCGGTGGATAGGAAGACTGTAACATAGATTATTTTAAGCTAGTGTTTTGGAGGTGACTGGTTCTATTACTAATTGGTTCCTATTGATTAGATGATCAAGGCAGTTGATTTCTAGGTTGACGTGTCAATATATTTTTGGTAATACATTTTAGGCTGACATGTTAGATATGATTGGTGTAGATTTCTATAAGTTTGGTCAGTATGGTGGGCCAACTTGTAAAACATTTTCAAGTCTAATCCAACTTAAGAACAATAATATAAAGGTGGACTAAATCTTATGATTTAGGGTTGCGATCATGAATTTGTGTGTTGCAATCAGAGACAGGGGTAGTGTAGTGTGCCAGAGTTCAATGATTACAAGGGATCTATTCAAGAAAAGGGGTTACTACCTTTCAGATCAAGTTTACTGTTGTTTCTTAACAATTACAACAAGTTAAATCCTTTAATAGGGTGGACTTTAACAGGTCTTATTGTACAAATCCTTTAATAGGGTGACTTCTTAATTTGAGTTTTAAATCCTCTTGTGAGGTAGATCCTTATAGGTCTTTTGGTACTTCTAACAAGGTAATAGTCACTTCTACCTGGGTGAACCCCTAGCCTAGTATTGTAATCTCCTAATAGGGAAAACATTTTACTGCAGTGAAGATATTTTTGAGCATCATCACACACATGGTTTTTTCCTCTTACAAGGGTTTGGACATGAAAAATTTATGGTGTTATGGGTTATGCTTTTGTAGATCTTTAAATTACTTTACTTCTATTACATTTTTACATTTTCATATTACATATTTTGGAATGTGTTTAAAAGAATAATCAAATTAGTGGTTGAATTGGTTCGGTTACTTTTTTCACTGATTCACACCCCCCCCCCCCCCCCCCACCCTCTCAGTGCCTCCTATATCTAACAATTAGTACCAGAGCCCTATTTCCCTGAAGAATCCTAATGGCTTGGGAGAGATCCTTGAGGAAGACATGGAATCTTATAGAAGGCAACTTGTAGAGGTTGAATACATGATTGAGAAACTTAAAGATTAGTTGAAAAATATAGGGTTAGAAGGAAAGAAATGGTTCAACAGTTGAGTGAAAGTCAAGACCTAATTGAACACCTATTGGATTAGAATGGATCTGATGAATCGTAGGTTTAAGTTGTAGTCTTGGAAATTGAATAGATGGTCAAGGACACTAAGGATATGCACAATTAGGTGGACAAGTTGAAGCAAGAAAAGAAGAACCTATAGAGAGAGTTGGAGTACGTAGGAATTAGAATAGGTCAAGAGTAAGAAGCAAAGAGAACTACAGATGATGTAAAGAAAGTGGTAGAAGATTCTCCTAAGGCTAAAGAAGACATCCTAAAATAAAAAAAAATGGAAGAACTATTCAGATTTGAAAAAGAGGTTGCCATCTTGAATGAACAACTACATGATATAAATTTAGAGAATACAAGTGTCGTAAGTCAAAATGAAAATCTAAGGAAAGAGAATGAAAAACTAAAAGTAGATATGAAGGAAGCCACATACCTATTGGATAAGTTCAACAAGAGTTATGCAAAACTTGATGAAAAAATGTCAAACCAAAGAAGAAACAATGAGAAGAAAGTTCTAGGGTTTTCAAACTTTGAAACCGGTGAATCATCTAGTACAAAGAAGGTCAATACAAAAGAATACAAATATGCACCCAAGCTGATCAACAACAAAGATGGGAAGCGGAATTATAGAACGGTATGTTTTAATTATCACAAATGTCATACTGCTAATGTATGTAGATTTAGACCTATTGTACCAAATAGAACTAATACACTAATTGCTAGATCTAGAGATTTTTATGGTAGATCTTGTTGGGCTCAAAAATGAGGAAGGCATTTTTGGGTCCCCTATGTGAATTTTTGCAATGAAGTGCTCTTTTTGCTTTGGAAGATCAGTTTGATGTGTTGCTTTGAAGGGTCCTGATATGAAGTCAATTGGAAATCAAGTGATACAGGTTCTTCGATGCTTGGAACACTCTTCATTCAGCACATTCAATGGTTTGCAACTTTCAGTTTTCAGTTTGAGTTGATTTGGTAAGTACCCATTTTGAGGGATTCACTTAAAGTTGCAGTTTGCCACTTTGAGCTTTTCTTGTTGGGAGCCTTGTTTGGAGGCCTGTATCTTTTACCCAGGGATTGATCCATGCAAACTGATTATTGATCTGTGATCTATGGTGAAAATGGTTCATGTGTTCCAAGTTTCAAGTTATTACGAATCCGTTTGATCACTTTTCAAGGGCCATTATGTAGGCGATTTCTACTGATTGCATTGCTGAATAGTGTAACTGCTTGTCAGGACACTATTTTGCATGCTTGTAACTTTCTCCCAGTTGCACTCCTAATCAGATGGTTTTCTCCGTTGCATTGTAGGCATGAAGTACTTCTTATGCTCCAATTTTGACCCTTGTACCAATCCGTTTGGTGGGTTTTCAAAGGTGTTTCCGTTTGCAATTTTTGCAAGTTGTGTGTTGTGTTCTGTCGACAGTGATTTGTCACCCTGTTTGACCCCTTATAACTTTCAGCCAGAGAGTCCTGTGACCTTGATTCCTTTTGTGTCACAAAGCATGTTGCAAACACTTGTCCCGACAGGAGTTTCAGCTCTTGACGAATCTATTTGCCATAATTGCAACGCTATCTCCTAGAGCTATTTACACAAGTCTGCAAGTTTCACTATGTCTTCAAACTAAATGCCTGACTTTGACCTCCTGCCGTTTTTGGCTCATTGCACTTATTAAAGAAATTCCTTTTGCACTCTGTTGCATTTGTCAGATACTTCATGTGGCCAAAGTTTCAAACCTCTGCCAATCCATTTGCCTACTTTTTAAATTCAATCAAAACGATTAAAATATTTGTCATCAACTGTGTCTTGTCCCACCTCTGCGGATTGTCAACTTCAAATTGTTATATCTTTGTGCCGGGATGTCGAAACTGAGTGCCGTCAGTTGCATTGTTTATGATGAATATTGATCTAACACTGGTTAAAATTTTCAAGCCCCCAAGCGTCATTTCATTTTTTGCCAAAATATACGCCTAGTCGGATTTTATCCTGAAGTATTTTAATCGTTTTGCACGATTAAAATTCCTTATGCCCCAGTGGAGGAAAAATCTATATTTTTGCAGGGTTGAAGGATGAACTACAAATTTCAAGTGTGCAAATTGGCAGGACCCGAAAAGTTGTTTTGACTTGTTTGTTAGGTCGGTCAAAATTGTCGTTTGTAGTGTTTAAGCAAAGTTTGCCGGATGATCCGGATGGTGTTTCAAATATTTTCGATCGATGCCCAGTTCGTGTTTCTTGTGCCTGAGGAGTAATATGATGTTTTCGTGCAAAAATTGTATGGGAACGAAATTTTTTTTAGCCGGGCCCATTTCTGGACCCGACTTCATGCCTTGATTCCTCCAGTGTTTTGTCTCAGTTAAAGGATGTTGATCATATGCATTATCCAACTGAATTTTGAACAGATGTGGCACACCTTGTGGAAGGACAAAGTCTCCATTTGTGCACGCCTTCTACCTGAAGAAGATCTATTACATTTTTTGTTCATTTGAAGGGTAACCGGCATCTAAATCAAAGGGACCATTTGTAATGAAAAGGGCATCTAATATGTTCGAATCCGGCACATTTGAAAAGGGAAGCTCAGCATTTCAATTAAAAACCCAGCATTAGTACACACTCCCAGCGTTAATAAAATGGGGGTTTTCAGCATAAAATCACAGGCCTGGCAGCGTTTTAAGAGAAGACCAGCGTCCAAGGCAAAACCCAACGTTGATGAAAGAGTTTTCAGCATAAAGACAAAGCCCAGCATCATATCAAACGCCCAGCATGTGTTTAAAAACGTCCAGCACTTGCAAAAATGTTCCAGCATTGTAAAAAATGCCTAGCACCATCTAAAAACGCTCAGCATTTAGCAAATGCACGCCCAGCAATGAGGAAGGGTTTTCACAAAGAATGGTGGCTTTTTCTGTGGTTTTTCTTTATGTTTAGTTATCCCACATTGCCTGGGACTTGTAACTTTTGATGTTTATAAATTAAAAAAACACTCATTTGGCATTGTAAAGTAATAAAAAGGAAGACTCTGTGGCCCCCTTCACGCACGTGCGACCCGAGACAAATTCTGACGTGATTGCTAGCCCCCACGCACCCAGGTAAATATATTTTAATGAAAAGTTTGAAGTGCAGGTCTGCTCGTGCCTTGGGATCCGTGTCCAGATCGACAGTGGTCGCTAAGGCGCAAAGCAAAGTTGCTCGCCGGTTAGTGTTCGCGGTGCAGCGAGATCGTGACACTTGGCAACGATGATGATGTGGTAAGATGATGCAGCTAGGCACCCAAATGGATCCGCAAACCAATTAAAATTTGACAGTTGGCAAAGGATGATGACGAGGTAGTGACAAGGCAGAGTACAGGCAGATGGTTGGTCGCCTTGGGATGCGTGCTAATTTAACAGACGTCACCAAAGTGTAAGATTGAAGATGCCCACTATTTAACATAGCGGATAAACGAGATGATGACATGTGTCTCGAGGTGATCTGGCACATAGGCGCCCAGTCAGCGAGGTCAACAAATCACGAAGTGACAAGTGGCAGAGATGTGCAGAGATGATGATGTGGTGATGAGGTGGACCGACTAACGAATCAGGTGTCATCACGTGGCATGGGCCCCACTCAAAAAAATTTCAAATGCTGGATAAATTTGATTTTTGGATTTAATAAAGTTGCACTATTCAGAAATTCAAATATTTTAAATATGCAGTTTGCTCACGAGAAATGACGCCCTGGGTCACATTTTTATCCAAACCTAGGCATATTATATATCGTCGGAATCGTCTCGGAACGAGGAATGCAATGATGAAGTTTATTTTCAGTTTTGAGATGGTTGGTGAGAGCAGTAATGGTCTGAGTCATCCGGGTCCAGTTTAGGTAGGGGTTGCAGATATTTTGTGAAAGTTTTCAGAATGTATTTTGCAATCAGATTTTCTTGAGATCTTTTCTGGGATATTTTTGAAGGTTTTAGGGTTGTTTATTGTTGCCCTAAAAGGTGCCCTAACTGATATTTTTGTGTATCCCTATTTCTATAAAGGGAATTTTGTAACCATTTTGAAAGGGGCTGGCTGAATTTTCTTGACACAAGAGGCTGAAAGGCAAGTGTGTATCTCCAGTCCGGGTTGTAACCATTTTTTCTTTCTGTATCAGTATTAAGAAGAAAACTTCTATATCTGTTGCACTGTGTCTATAGTATCACTGAATTAGTTTGTAATACAGGTATTTGAACCCATATACTTAATACAGTTACTCATTCTTGGATCTCTCCTTCAATTGTTCTTGATGAATTCTGAGTTTTCTGACTCATTGCATTAGGTTACTGGTGTATGTGTTTTGTCTCTCAGCCTTGATCTAGGATCAGGTTAAAAGCCTCTGAGTGAAGCACAGATTCTTTTGGTTCAATCAGGAAGGATGTCTGTAAGCAGTGTAAAAGATGTTTGATTGTGTTTATGGCTTGGTTTCTCAGATGAATCTAGTAGTTGTTCTTGTATTTCATGTCTATTTCAGGTGTGATGCCCAATGGATGAGGCACTGATCATGAGCCAGTATCCCCTGTACTGATACATGTGTTGCATGATTGTTTACATTCTGCAAAGAAAACCTTAATCATTACCAGTACTTTACTTTCATTTACATTTATGTGTTGTCCTACCCAGTGATGGAGGATCAATGAACAATAGGTTGTTGTTTAGTATTCTCTCACTGTTTTTATCTGTTAAAAGATCCAATAAAGAAATAAGGGGCAGAGTTGAAGTTATCAGTTAGAATTACAACTATTGGATCAGGTGTACCCGCCTTGGTTTCATAGAGCCAGAAGCAAAAGAGGGAATATCCATCCCTATAGTTGGTCCAGTTGCCTATAGATTGCTCACATTTGGAACTAACCAATCCTTAATATCCATCATAGGCATATTGGCAGCCCTAGTTGGCGTAAGCGTTTTCAAACACCAACAGATCTGAAGATTACAATGCTAGATCTAATGTCTTTCATGGCAGTTGTTATCATTGAAACAAGTATGGTCATAAAGCTAATGAGTGTAGGGATAGAATCAACAATCAGAGGCCATACTACCCCAACCAGTTGAGACCTAATCAACAAGGAAACTGATTGGATGCTACCTATTCTATTTGTCACAATTTTGGACACACTGCAATGAATTGCATGATGAGAAATGATAGAGGAAATGTTGGAATATGGAGACAAACATGTATGGTATGTCACTATTGCAATAAGATTTGACATCTTGCTAGATCTTACAGAGCTAAGAAAAAGAACACTGGAGACCAACTGGTGAATAAGCCTAATAATGATAAAGGTAAGAAGATTGCAGATGTTGAAGGCATCATAAATTAGATGAAACAAACATGGACCAAGAAGGGTGTACTCAATTCTTCTAAATTGATAGAGAACTCAATAGCATTAGGTAATGTGGAGAATTCTTCATTTGACTAAGTCAATATTATTGACTTAGGGGGAGACAATAAAGAAAGATCTTTACCCTATCCCCTAAGATATGTGTGTGGTAAGATCTATCAGCATTGCTAGATGCCTATTGATGTTTTGGATGAGTTTGATGAATAATTTTATGTCACATGATTCTATGTGACCAAATAATGGTGTTTATGGAAATGTGACCATTTTATGTTCTAATTAGTTGTAACTAGTAAAAGGTACTATTTGACCATTATTTTTTTGTAAGTGAATGTTAAAAAGGATAAAGAAAAGGTAATTTTCTACTTTTCATTTTACAAGCTAAGAAAAGCATTTGTGAGCAACTCTAAGGTGATTTGAAGTGATTCATGTTCAGTATTTGTGATCTTGAGCATAAATTGAAGCGATGTTGAAGAATATTAACCAGCGAGCTAAGAGGTACCTTTCTATGTTGCGAAAGGTTTTATAATGTGTTTGGGAAGCGATTCATTTTTGGCAATATGGATACTTCTATTTTGATTGAAATAATTGAGGAACTGAGGCCGATTTTTAAGCTTCATCTAATGAAGGCGAGTGAGAATGATCCAGCCAGTGCGTTATCATAAATACCCTATGGTGTATTGTTGACTAAAGATGTAAGGTCATTTATCCACTGAAAGATTGAGAATCTTGGTTCGAGCGCTATCTTCAATTCTTACATCAAATTGTACGATGGCCATGGATCAATGAATGAACACAAGCATTTGAGAGAAAAAGGTCTACCCATATTGTTAACCTACCTGATGACTTTGAGTCCGATTAGATCAGATATGTTTTGATTTGTGTGCATGATCATTTTATCTGGTTGGATAGACTACATAAGCTAACTAAGGAGGTAATTCACGTAGTGACTGGGTTGTGCACGACCGATGATGTTCTCGTCTTGATGACTATACCTGCAGATGAGGTTACACACTTAACTAAGTCAAGACAAGATCAATGGGTAATGACAATAAATGATATTGAAGACATAGAGGTCAAATTTACTTCAATGATAATCGGTTACAAAGTATATCAATCTAGTTGATTGAACAGTGTGCCTGGTGCTAGAATTCATGCTTCTTATCAGATGTTGAAGGCAAATACAAAGTATGACCTATGTGAGGTCATGAGGAGCCAATTCTTTATGAACATGGAGAGAATCAAGAAGGCTAAGAAACAAGTCTTCAAGTATGGCTCTATACTAGTATGTGTATTCTTCTATTTTCATAATTAGTTTCCTAGCATCAGTAATATTCAATGGTCAACCAATAAACCTACTATAGTGAAAATTAATGAATGCATAAGGATGTTAGGGAACAACTTCACTAGTGTTATATTGGGTTACTTTAAATATTTTCAGAAACGTATGGATGAGAGGGAAAAAATCCCAACCAGTATAGTGGAGAAATATAAAGAGGATGTATGTTTCATTGTTGTCATTGATACATGTAGAATGCAGGAAATTCAACCAAGAACCTCATGGGCTCTACCTATGGGATATGAGGTAGATGGTGATATTGTATCACTTCATGCCGATGAGCTACTATCCAAACTGATTGATAGCAATACCCCCAAGTTTGGTACCTATGAAGAGACCTCTCTAAAGATTCATTCACAATTAATGGAACTGGTGATAGAGAGAGGAAAAAGGTTGATGACCTAGCCAAGAAGATTCGAATTACCAAGGAGATGATGGATAAAATAAAAAAGAAGTATGTATCTGGAGAAGCTAGTACTTTTTTTTGTTGTTGTAGAAGAGGAAGTAGAGGTTGTATCTTCTACAAATGGTAAGGTAACAAGAAGAGCTACCAGAATCTCCCTAGTACTGAAGGAACTTCTTTCCTCTATTACTAGAACACAAGCAAATAGAAAAATCACATTACAACCTAAACCTGCAATGGAAAAGGAGATGTGTAAGAATTTTCCTAAGGCAAAGAATGAATGCCAAGATCTAGAAGCTCAAGAGATAGCACAAGAGAGACAAATATGATATGATCCAATGATCAAATAATGAATAATAGATTGATTGATTGAATTACATATAATGTAGAATGCCTCAATATATAGGCAATGCATGATAACTAGAAGATATGCAAGTGATAAGCTATCAATTAGACATGGTGGAATCACATGTCCACCAAAGGTGGATCATCCTCCATTGTACATAAAAGTATGAGAAACATGTGCAACAATGAGAAGATGATAATGTGATAAGAGCACTAAAAGTGAATCTCACACACAACGAGGTATGTGATGACAACTATCACACCTAAAGTGGAAGTTCTCCTAACCATGTGCTAAAATAAAATGCAAACTCCTAGGTGTCACAATGACAACTAATATGAAAATGCATTATCCTAAGTAAACTTAAGTAAAGTGTAATTAGTGAATATTTAATTACCGCAACACCCCCCTTAAGTGCAACTTAGGGGAATGCACTTAATCTCACAATGCAAGATGGGTCTTGGCTACTAGGCCATGTTAGGTACCCATGTACAATATGCAAGAACAATGCAATCTCTCATAAAGTGGAGAAAGAGGGAAAACCTCATGGAAAAAACCCTCCCCCAAAAAGAGAGATGAATACAATAATAGAATATGAGAGAGAAGACCTCATGTGAGGAAAATATCCCCCCCATAAGAGAGAAGTAGTGGAAGAGAGACCAAGTAGCCCCCCCTCAATGTAGAATGAACACCAATGGTAGATGCTCTAGGCTCGATGTAGAAACTGCTCCATGAGTGTAGAACAACATTCCTCCCCTTAGGAAGAAACAAGACCAAAGGTGTAGATATGAAGCCTCCTCCCCAATCTATAGGAAGAAACCTCAAAAAGTATGGAATCTCTGAAACCTTCTCAAGTGTCCCCATGTTAAAGCTGAAAGGTGCCTCCTCTAAATCATGTGTACTAAGCCACTCTGCTGAAAAAGACAAATCAGGATCAACTGAGGATGAATGTAGAACATGTACCAAAGACCCAAGTGTCTCCTCTAAAGATAAAGTGACCTCCTGCAACTGCTGTATCAAAGTATCCACAATCATGTCACCCTCGAAAGAATGATCAAGTAGAGAATGAAGATGAGGGTCAGCATGGTCCCTTGCAACAACTGAAGAATGATCATCTTCACCAAAGAGAAGATGAATGTCATCAATAAAGTCTCCCAAATCTGAAATGTAGGACTCCACAAACAAACCTGCAATGTCTATCAAGTAGTCATCCCATGGAACCAAGTCTGGAAGACAATGAATATCCTGCTGCACTGAATCACCTGAATCCATGGCTGTGTGAATGCAAGCATCATCAGGAGCAAGAGTAGAAGTAGTCTCAATAGGAGGAGATGAAATGGAAGGCTCAAGAACTTGATCATGAGTGAGAATACCCAAGTTCAAGTAGCCAAAACTCTCCTCAAAATCCGAATCATCATTGTAATCATCATATGTTGAAGAATCATTGTCTGAAGAATCACTGTCATCAAGAGGAACAAAATCTACAAAGGAGTACAACTGAGAAGAGTGATCCACTATCCCAGTAGCAATAACTGCTCCACTCTCCAAGTCCTTAATGAAAACTAAATCAGGTGTAAATTCCACAGTCTTCTTTGTAACACCATTTGTGATTTGATAGATAGAAAGAAAGTTATTGGTCAAGTGTGGAACACACAACACATCATTGAAGTGTCCCTCCCTAACATCAATACTTCCTTTCCTAATCACATTCATGTAAGTGTGATTGCCCATCAAAATAGGTGGACCTTTGCAAGGCTCAAATGATGAAAACATGGACTATGAAGAAGTCATATGATGAGAAGCCCCTGAATCTAGAAGTCATCTACTTGAATTAGGACTTGAAGAAGCATACAAAGCTTGTCCTTTTTTAGTGACAAATGTGTGACCCTTTCCTTTATCTTTTTCTGAATTTGGTAAAGAAGAGGTTGAGGTAGACATCTTGGAAGGCAATTTGATGTTGTTCTTGGCAACAAGATTCTTCAATTCATCAATGTCCTTATAGCAAAAGTGTTCTTCATGTCCATCCTTTTTGCAATATGCACAAAACCACTTCTCCTTCTTTGAAGATTCACTCTTTGGAGGTGATGTAGAAGTGTCATGTTGTGTGGAAGTTGATGTTGTGCCTTCTTGTTGAGACTTAGACTTCAATTCTTCTTCTTCTTTTGACTTTGATTGCCTTGACTCTCATGATTAGCCACCAATGCCTTGGAAGTTGAAGACTTGAGAATCCCCATACTCATCAATTTTTCTTGTTCTAAGACCAACATTTTTTAAAATGACTCAAATGAAGGCTTGATGAAGGCACTACCCATGGTCAACTTGTGAGTATTATAACTCAAAACAAAAGTTTCATATTTAGGAGGAAGATGTTTCAACAAGTGACTAACCAACTTCACATCCTTTATGGGATTACCACAATCATCAAGTTGTGCTCTATAGTCATTGACTTTGTTGAGATAATCTTGGATTGTGTCAAAGTTCCTGGGCTCTAATTTGAGGAGATCAGTCTCAATTGTGAATCCCATTTCCTCATCCACTTTACCAAACAATTCTGCAAGTTTATCCCAAGCATCTCTAGCATTGTTTATGGTTTTTATGTGATACATGACAGCTTCAGAAATATTCTCTCTCAAGACTCCTAAAGCTTTAAAATTTTTGCATGACCATTTATCTATTGTAGCAGTATCATCATCAGTGGGTTTTTTAATTGTACCATCCACATAAGGATTTAAACCTTTAACCATTAACTTACTCCATACATTATCTTTCCATGTAGCATAGTTATGTGGAGTTAATTTTGCAATAGAACCCATGATGCAAAATGAAAAGAGCACAAGAAGGAGAGAGACACCAACACACAAGACACCCCCCCAATTCACTCAATCAAAGAACCCCCCCAAAAATGATGATTTTGGCACTTTATAGCTAGTGCATATACAATTGCCACTTAACAAAATGGATCAAAGTGGACTTCTAATTTTGATGTTTACAATTGAAAATATGAAACTATAGCAGACTCAAGAAGATAAGATAGAAGATCCCTCAAGGATCAAATCAATTACAAGTGCCACAATAGGCCAAAATAGAACATATTCTGAAAGTACTATGTCTACTCAAAATTTTTCCAAACTGATACCAGATCTAGAAAGTAGATGAAAAATCATGCACTTTCAAAAAAATTGCACCTGAAAATGTGTCTGTATGAGCCTGTATGAAGCCTCTGAAGTTGCAAAAATAGGGATCAAACAGGTACATTCACCAAAAACTGCAATTTTTGCAAAATCAGTAATCCAAAATCAGAAAAGAACACAACCACTAAAAAGTTCAGGAAATTTTAGCCAAAACAAAAAAAAATTGCACTCAATTTGGAGTCCAGATGACCAAGTTATGGCCTCCCAAAGTCGGACTGCCAAATCAAAACTGCATATGGTGAGGGCTGAAAAAATTTTTGAAAACTACTGACGTCACAAACTTTACTATCTTAAATTTGACATTCAAATGACTATCATGATAGTGCAAAATTGCTCAGGTTTGATGGTCAAAAGGCCGTCAAAATTTACGTTCTTAAATGGTGATGTAATCCTGGGCTTAAATTTGATGTCTTGGAGACCGTCACAACAATGCAAAAATCAGCCCAGATGATGGCTAGATGGCCATCAACGTTAACATACTAAAAATGTTGAAAATTGCAAAAAAATAATTTTAAAAAATACCATTTTATAGTGCTTTGCCACGTATCCTTTTGTGGAGCCCACGTGAGCTTTTGTCATTGGCTTGTTAGCCCCCGTGGTGTGTCTGCATGTGTGTTGCTGGCGTGTCTTCCCCTGGTGGTGGCCCAAGGGCGGTGAAAGGCACGAAGCTGAGGGAGTTTGCTGATGGCCGAGCAGAGATATGGACCGATGCCGCCGATAGATGGCGCAGGTGGCGGCTTAGGCTGCTGTGGAGGGCTGGCGGAGTGAAGACCCTGGCATGGCGGAGGGTCTTTGTCGAGCGGTGGCGTGAGTAGAGAAGAGAGCCCAGGGCTAGTGGAGGTGACGTCTCTACCCGCGTTCTTCCGTGGCTGGCGGAGGATGCCAAGAGGAGGCCCTGAGTGGGAGGCAGCAGGTGGAGTAGTGGAGGCGGCAGTGACCTGGTGGCCCGTGAGAGGAGGTTGCGCAGAGAAGGACTGCGTGAAGGGAGAGGGGATGTGGGACTTTAGTCCCACATTGCCCACGCAATGTGATTTTTGGCAATTTATATTACCCTGCGCCTGCTTCCAAGGTAAACAAGTTTGGGCTTCCTACTCGATTGGACAGTGTGCGTGGGGTGCCCAACGATTCTGCTTCTCGGGCTCTTGTCTCGGCTCCTTGCTGCTTTGAGTGGTTTGGTGATTTGAGTTTGTAACCTGAACAGTTTGTCCAAGTTTGTCCAACACCATAGGCCTTGTAGGCCAAAAAAATTTCCAAAATATATATATATCCCGAAAAAAAAACAAATATACCCAGATCCGAAAATGTACGAAAATAGAAATTACTTAGATCCCAGAAATAATTGATAATAAATGCAAATATGACCGAAATAGATTCAAAAATTGACAGATATATCCAGATCCGAATTTGACAATCATACAGATCTGAGAAAATAAATGATGAAAATAGAAATAATATAGATCTGAAGTAAAAATTGTCAAAATAATTACCCAAATTGCAGATCGGGCTTTAGAAGTTCGATTTGCTAAAAAAAATTTGCCTCAAATTTGACTTTTGCCCAAGGTAAGCAAATTTATAGTCAAAATTTATGGAAACAGCCACCTGGATGCAATGGTGAGGTCCGATCTTGCTCAAAACACTCTCACAAAATGTTGATCCCGAATTTGGTTCGTGGCCCTCCAAAAGTTGAAGCAATCAATAGCTCTCCAATAGCTATGCAATGAAGACTCATTTGGCTCTGATACCATGTAAGAATTTGCCTAAGGCAAAGAATGAACGCCAAGATCTGGAAGCTCAAGAGATAGCACAAGAGAGACAGATATGATATGATCCAATGATCAAATAATGAATAATAGATTGATTGATTGAATTATATGTAATTTAGAATGCCTCAATATATAGGCAATGCATGATAACTAGAAGAATGCAAGTGATAAGCTATCAACTAGACATGGTGGAATCACATGTCCACCAAAGGTGGATCATCCTCCATTGTACATGAAAGTATGAGAAACATGTGCAACAATGAGAGGATGATAATGTGATAAAAGCACTAAAAGTGGATCTCACACACAACGAGGTATGTGATGACAACTATCACACCTAAAGTGGAAGTTCTCATAACCATGTGCTAAAATGAAATGCAAACTCCTAGGTGTCACAATGACAACTAATATGCAAATGCATTATCCTAAGTAAACTTAAGTAAAGTTTAATTAGTGAATATTTAATTACACCAACAAGATGGAAAAAGAAAAGGAAAAGGTAAAGACACCTATGAATGAGAAGAGAACATACAAGAGGAAGAAAGGATGGCACATTGCTACAAAGTGTCAAAGGACATGAATAAGGAGAAAACTTTTGTTGAGGATGAAGAAGGAAAAAAATATGTTGAGAAAGAGCAAGCCAAATTGAGGGCCAGTGGTAAAATTTTGAAGGTTGTAGGCATGACTATTGAGAAATTATTCAAACTAGTGACTAAGAGATCAAATAATGTTGACAACATAGCAGAAGAAGTTAGAGAATTTGGAAATATCACAAAGGTAAGAGGTTGGTATGATAATTTTAATGATGAGGACAAATTAAAGATTGAGGAAGTTGTCATATATAGTTTGCATAAATTTTGTAGAGGACCTAGTGAGCTACATAAGATGATACTTGAGTCATTATACAAGAAAATTGATGCTAGATGTAGGTATGCTTTGAAAGAAAATAGAGAGATGTTGGAACATGCATTGGTTCAATTGGAGCCTGAATTGTCTATGGAAAAAGTAAAGCTCGCAATTGAGGCTATGAAACCAAAATTCAGAACAAGAAGCAGAGTTTGCAAGATACGTATTAGTGAATCTCATGCGGTTCAAGATGAAACTATTTAGATCATGAATAAGGAATTGAAGAAAGGAGATGAACCGGTAAATGATACTAAGGAGGAGAAACAAGTTGAAGAGCCTATCATTGAAGAGGTAACAGTAGATGAACTTGTTATTGTTGAACAAGTGGTTGAAGGAATTATCAATGATATACCTAATGATACTCCACAAAAAGTTCCTACAAAGGATGATGATGAGGTACTTGTGAGTGATCAACTGACTAGTACTGTAGAAGTCAATGTTGAAATTTCACCAGGAGAAGAAGAAACACTAAAAGATCAAACAATAAAGATTGAGATACTTGTTGTAACTGCTACAGTGGAACAAAAGAAAGTTGAGACACATGGAGATGATGGTGTTGCACATTAAGTCAAGAGAAAATTGGATCTTGGTGGTAGTTCAAGTTACAAGACCAAGAGAAAGGCAATAGATGCTCTTGAGGAAGAGATTGAAGATGATCTTGGTGATGAGGATGTTGAGGTCATTCAAGGACCTATTGATGTTACCAAGATGAGTCCTAATGAGTTAATGAGAATGTCATAAATATTGAAATTGAAAGCAAAAAGGGATAAGCTTAGAGCTAAGAAGAAACAAGAACAAGTACATATGTTAGCCAAAGACATCTTTACAAATCTTGGTTGTCAAGTTGGCTATGATCCTGATGCTACAGTGATTGAGCAATTAGATACTTTGATTAATTCTTTCAATGAGGAAGTTACTAGTTTGGAGGAAGTTGCAGAATATAGAGCTAAGATGGATTATGAGAAGAAGAGAACCGAAAAACTAATGGAGAACATTGCATCAGATAAAGGTAAACTTACTGACCTAATAAGAAAGGTAAAGGAGGGTAAAAGCACAATAAGTTGTCACCCTTTTACAAAGGAAAAGGCTAACAACACCAAAACTGAAAAACTTCAAGGGCATAAAATTCACATTTCTGGTGAGAATTTGGAGATGATGTAAACTGATGAAATGTGTGAAATATGATTAATTTTATCCCTATAATTTTTTAAAATTAATTTGGAAAAAAAATTAATATTTTAAAAAAAATTTAGGTCTATTTTTCATATCCTGAAAAATACTACAAATCAAGGAGTTTACTTCCCATCAAATCATTATAAGTAAAACATTATTTTTTCCTCCAATTTCAGAATATGTTTTAGATGACATGTATATCTAGCGCAGGAAAAAGAAGGAAGTGTTTTCAATCTATAGTTTGCTCGTTATAAGTATTCAAAGTTGAACTTACCTAAAATCAACAGTTTTTCTCTCCCACCACCTTTCCCCTATCAAAACTATACCAAAAATCAAATAAATTACATATTTTTTAAGAGGACTCTCTTCTCTAGTGTTGTATATGATTTTTTAAAAAAATTGAATTGATTTAGCATTTTTCTATATTTTTTTAATCAATGTCTTCTCAAAGTTAAATATACCTACATGTAGTTTTTAGAAAATTTGTTTAACATTTTGTAGTTGAAACAATATAAAATTTATATGTCCAGAATTTTAGTTTTGAGATCTAGAAAAGGGTACTTTTAGTTTTTTGACATTTTCTATTTTGAGTAGAGAAAGGAACAGGAGAAGTGCAAACTTCTGATTTTTTTGTATTTTTTTAAGTTTGGCTGCCAACATGGCATGCCACCTAGGCAAACTCGACCCAGTCCAACTCGGCCGAGTAGGACTCGGTCAAGTCCTACTGAGCCGAGTACTCTTAGCCCCTCAATGTGCAAATGAGGGGATTAGGGCTCTTTTCACTATTTAAAATAGCATTTGGACTCGGTTGATTCCTACTCGGCCGAGTGCCACTTGATCCAATCAACAAGGCCACGTAGGCACCATTCGGCACCACGTGGCACCTACGTGTATCTCAAAGACATTGAGAGATAGATTGGAGGTACTTATTTGATCTATCTTGCTAATTCAATATAGGCACCTTCAAATTAATAGCTTTCAACACTTTTTAGATGGATGTATTGAAGATGACTAAGTTTGTTTTAATTGTTTTGTATGTTATTTATTTTCTAAATTACATTTATTTTGAGGACATGTCATAAGATTTAAGATTTATTGTTTTCTTGAATACTTCATATGTATACATTGTTTTTGTTTTTTGTTTTTTGTTTTTTGTTTTTTTTAACTTTTGGAATGCAATAAGAGCCTTGGAAGCCAAAGAGTAGTATGGAAAAATACACGGGCAAAAACACTAACCAACAACAGACAGCCCAAAAAAAACACAACACCAAGTTTCTCTCCTATCCTCTGGTTGTCGATTCTTTGAAATCATAGCAGTCCATGATACCACATCTAGTTGAGATATTTTACAAAATGCATGGTGTGCGTCCTTCATGCTATCACATTTACACTATGCTCCACGGGGATGCATCCTCTGCCAAACTTCCCCCACACTCGTCTCGAGGACGATACGGGGATGCATGGATGGGAATTCCCTGTCCCCAAATTCTTTTTTTTCCCAAAAAAGGGGACGTTTTGGAAATTGAGGCAGTAGGGTGTGGGGGTACAACTAGAAGTCCCCATGACTGCTAGGGGATGGTTAGAAGTCCCCTACCCGCCCTGGGACTTCTGGTCGTCCCCTATGGCTCAAACCATTTTTGGACTGTCAATGTTGAAAAATAAAGTATTTTTAAATTCGAAAAAAAGGGTGGTTGGCCCCCAAGGACACTCAAACCACATTTAACAATACCAAAACCTAATGTAAGCATAAAATAACCAAAAAAAAGAAAACAAAATTCATTTCACATTCACAAAGGAGAAGAGCAGCAAGAGAATGAGCAGCTAGTCAAGGAGTGAACAATAGTTGAAAGAGGAGGTTATGACATCAAATTTACTTAATTTAGGCTCATAGACATACCATCTACTGATTATGGACGGTTATATATTATTGTGGACTTCTATGTTTACTATCTAGTAATTTAGTTATAGTATTTACATTTTAATATTATTATGGACAGCTGATTATGGAGTTGGACTTCTATGTTATTGTTTACTGTTTAGTATTTTAGTTATAGACTTATAATAGGATGTGCATTGTTTACATTTCGATATTTTTTGTCATTTCATGCATGAAACTTGGAGCCTTCAGACATTTTTGCTATATGTACGTCATATTTTTACAATGAAAGTATTTGAATTTTGTTAATTTGCTATGTATTGAGCTTCTAAAAATATCTATGGTGAATGGTTTACCAATGTTATGATATGCATATTTGAAATCTCTCTCTCTATATATAAACTCCCCTATTTTTTTAATTGTCATCCCTTGTCATCCCCTATAAATTGGCCCTTGGCCCTGAACCGTATCCGTCCCGAAAACACGTCCTTGTCCCCTAAAAAATCCCCATCCCTAAAACTCCGTGGAACATAGCATTTACATGCATGTCAATAAGTTTTGACCACAACCAAGGTGGACTAGGAGCTCTGCCAACAACTATCTTTCCATCACGCTCTCTTCCACCTTAGATTTTGAAGATGTAGAGATAAAACACTTGTATAGGTAAATTAGCAGGCCTAATCCCCAAGCATTGCATTTATATAACATGAAGCAAGGCATCATTATTAACCCTGGGCGTGGCAAACATTGTGACCATGGTAATCCAAGAGGACACATTCACTGAGAAAGTTGGACATAAGTTTGTGAGCATCTCTCAAATCATTATACTTAGAATATAGATTCAAGATCAGGTTACAAAAGATATAGGGTAACCTCTTGTCGCCACTAGATTCTTCCCACCATCACCATCTCCATCTGCATGTCTTGCTGGTAAGCAGGTAACATTTGCTGAATAAATTGAAATCATTAGATGGTAATTCATTGAAGTAAACCTAAAATGCTGGTAAATCCTCTTTGCCCAGTCATTATTTTTTTGCAGTAAAACCCAACTGGTCCAAAATGTCATCCATCCATTTCTTGTCCCATCTTAGCCTGTAATGTATCATGCAAATGTTAGCTGGATTAGCAACCTGAAATATAAAATTAGATAATAGATCCACAATTGTAACTCCAAGAGGCATGATGTTAGAAAACAATGCTTTAACATCTTCATTTCCAGATGAAAAAAAAGATTGCCTGTCAGCATAATTCAAAGATTACATGGTGAGAAGTGAGAACTATTGTCCCTAAATAAGTAAGATTTCCAGGTTAGTTTATAACTTCATAGAGAGGGTACCTGGTAAAGAAAGGAAAACAGATTGCCACAAGGATTGGGAATGAATACAGAACCAAAATAGATGTTTAGTAGGTCTTTTTGTTTTTTTTCCCTTTTTTGCAAAACGGACAACAAAAGGGGGTCAGATTGAAGAAATTGAAAATGATCACTAGCAAGCAGCTGATAATGAACAAGCTTCCAAGCCAGAAATTGAGCTTGTGCAGTTGCCTTTGATTTCCAAATAACTTTGTGAAGCTTAAACCTTTTGGTGGCAGAGAAGAAGCATCTTCATTTAGAATTCAACCTCTCATCTATGCTAAATGCTGGAATAATATCCTGTACACAGCCCTCACAGGGAAATGGATGATGTTGTAGCCTATAGTCCATCACCAATCTTAAAATAATGTGTTATCTCATATGGATGGAAAGCTTAATTTGTAATTAAGAGGGAACAAGGTACTGCACAACATGAATTGTTTGTAGCTATGTATTAGATAGTTTGATTCATTTTTTTGATGGAGGTTCAGACCTGCGAGCATGGTTCTCCAGCAGAGGCATAAAGTCTGCAAGGAAACCAGTCCGGTGAGGGCCACCACAAAGTGTTTTGCTAGCCGATACGAGAGCACGAGCCTATAGGCTGAAACCTCTTTGGCTAAGAGCCAAGGACTGAGGGGTATCCATTCCAGCAAATTCGCCTAGGGCACGATCACAGCATCATCCTTTATGATGTCAGAGTCTTGCACTTAGCAAGACTTGATCCTTGGTGGGCTCATTTCAAACCATTCAACTTCACCAATAGACCAAAGGCCCATTGATAGATAGGTTGATTTTGATTTTGAGACAATGATCATCCTCCCAGTTCATTTTTGAGAAGTCCCAAATACCCACAAAGGTTTGCACGCATTTTTAAAATATATTTATTCCCCCTGATTGTTTGTTAGGTGTAAGTGGTTTATCATCCAATTGAACATCTTTGTTCCACCAGACTAAAGAAGTTGGGAAACTCAAACCATTATTGAGGAATTTGGTTTCCCAGCACAAAAGAGGAAAAACTACTTGTGGTGCCTTCCAAATAGTTATCAATTGTGAATCTTGAAATAAACAAAAGAATTGGCTTTTGCTATCAAGTAGATGCCCGCGCTTGTGAGGCTGTGGTGGTGTGAATTTGGAAGTGAATAATATCCTTATAGGGAGTTGAACCCTATAGCAATCTTATTATCCAATTTGCCATCATGCATTGCTTTTGTGTGGGGATCAATGATACCTAGGTCACCTTGTTCTTTAGGTTGAATGCAGTGAGACCAAGCAGAAACATGCTTCTCTTTTTTTATTAGTCCATTTGCCCCACAAGAAGCTTTTGATAATTTTTAAGAGTTGATGGTAGACTGATTTAGATGGAATTCAATATGACAAAATATTTATATGGTTTGCTAACAGAATCTCGTTGGCCAATTCAATTTTGCCCGCTATTGAAAAAAAAGTCTGTTTGTCCAAGATAGCAGTTTAATTTTTCAGCTTTTTGGAGATATCATTTCTAAATGCCCTTTAATGAAGCTCTCAAACGAAAGAGGATTCCTAAATATCTAGAAATAGAGTCATGTTTAAGCTACTTTCATTCTAGGGGTATCTGCTTTAATGGAGGCCTAGAAGAAATCATCAAGTATTTTGTTTTATTCATTGACTACTCATATCCGAAAGTCGCACAATAAACATTTAATACAAGTCATCAAGAATTTCGTTTTATTCATTGACTACACAGATCCAAAAGTAACACAATAAACATTTAATATATTGAGAATATTAGAAGTTTCTTCAGCTGAGTTTTGCAAGAACATATTTTCATCAGCAAAATGGGAGTTTAGTTTCCCAATAAAGCCAAACAGTGAAATGATTCTAATCAAATTATTCCATGCACATCTTGTACTAGATAACCAAGGGCATTAGTGTTGAGCTTGCAAAGGTAAGGAGCTAGTAGAAATTCTTGTTTGATGGACCCTTAAAGAGGAAATGATTCAGTTAGAGATCCATTTATAACTATTCAAGCATTGGCATTTTTGAAGAGAAGTTTAACATGTGAAAAAAATCTTTGATCAAATCCCAACCATTTGTTCATTTAATAATTAGCTGTCATCTGATACTATTTTAAAATTAAGGCTTTATCTAGATCTTATTTGACCAGAAGAGCATTTGAGGCACCCTGTTATGCTCGTTCAGCTGTCTCCCAAGCTAAAAGAAGATCATCAACAATGGATATCTGTGGCTTTAGCTACGATCCTGAATGAAGTATTAAGGAGTGTACTTGATCCCCATCCTGAAACAGTTTCATGATTATCCCTGGCTGATGTTGGCCCCGAGAGAAACATATTCAAAGGGATCCGAGTACATTGCAAAGAAATCATTTATAATATAAGGCCCACAAGGACTTCAAAATTTCAGCAGGAAGTCCATCTATACTTGGGCTTTTCTCATTAGACGTGGCTTCTTCAGATTCATCAAGCTCTTCAATTGTAAAGCATATATATAGGAATTTGTTCTTGTTTCTTGTCACTTAATATGAATAGTCAGTTGTGCATAGACACTGAAAGCACTAATTAAGTTTTTCACGCTCATTTTAGATCCTCTTTGCAGATAATAGTCAATCAATCTCCAACTTCTTTATATATTGTTTGTTTGATTAACAAGTCATTAAATTTCTCTAGTCCTAATTATGTTACTGAGATTATTTAGTTCTTATCATGTTACTCAAGCTGTATTTGTTTAGATCTAACACATTCTAAACATGTTTTAAATAACAACAATGATATACATAAGTTTATCTATAACAGATTGGGATTATGCATGGTTTTGAATTCCTCTGAATATAGTATTATTATTCATGGCAAAAATAAGGCAATGATGAATTCTTGGCTTTTCTTGGTTTAGGACCATGAGACATAATATCTTTTGATAGGATTAAACAGTGGAATACATACAGTACATAATCACAAAAGTTGAAAAACAATTTCTTATTGGAATTAATATGCCAAATTTAGAGTAGACCGCTGAGTACAAATCAGCTCTTTAGAATCATTTCTACGAATTCACCATAACTATATTAAACAAGTTTTCTTATGAGGCAAAGCATATGCAACCTAATCAGAGCAAATGAGATCATTAGGACCATTCAACCAATCCACCATAACTAGATTTATCGAGTAAATAAAACAAGGCAAACTAGACACCAGCTGCAGAGAAAATCAGCTCTTCAAAGTCGTTTCAACCGGTCCATCATAACTTTGATTTACCAAGTTAAATTTTACAGATTGTTATTCGAAAGCAAACCATATGCAGCCTTAATGAAACCATGAAATGTTTTAGGCTTTTAGCTTTTGTTGTTTAAATTGAATATGGGGATTTTGGCTTTTCAACTCATGGGTAAAATTGTATTTTCATCATTAGCGGTTTAGCCGTTGCTAAAGGTACAAGAGTAATGTTATACCACATCTTGAGCTTTCCATTTATGGATAACATTCTATATATTTTATAGTGTCTGTAGTTATTAACACATTTTATGTACATTTCCCATCAAAGATGAAGGATTAGTATTAAAACTAGACAGTAGTGAGGGTTTTAAGGGAGGAGCAGAGGAAATAATATTAACTTGACGCTTTAAGAACAGGGGATTTATTTGCACAGGCAGAACAGAGCAAAGCCACAACCTATGCTACAGCATAAAGGAGAAATTTTATTGATTGATTTCTGAAATTACAATAGCCTACCTCTGTATTTAAAGCTACAGGAAGGTGGTTTGCATACTTGAAGTACATGGCAAGTTTAGACAAAACAAACATCTGATTTGCACCGCTGGAGAAAAAGGATAAAAGTGAATCAGATTTTCCTGCACCAGTTAGTTACTAGAAAAGACAAAAAATGCTAGTTTGTGAATAATTATCAGTTTTCCAAAACTCCTTAATTATGAACTGCAGGGGATCATCAAACAATCTGTATCAAACTTCTCCAGGTTGTAAACACTTGACTGGAAAAAAAATCCTAAACAGCGTAAATACTGAAATGTCTCCTTTGCCAAAGGCTTAGTATATCTGATAATCAGACCTGATTATCAGCCAACTGATCTTCAGACCTGCAAAAATCTGGGCAAATATCTTTGTCATTGACAAGCTCTTTAATAAAATGATACTTGGTATGAATATGCATTATAATTAGTTCTCTTATAAAAAATATAATTTTTGGACAATGCAATCCATATTGTAGTGGCTTCTTTTTTATCATGCATTAAGTCTTTTAACATCGTCCACATCCAAACAGCTTGACAAGAGGCACTAGTGGCTGCTGTATACTCAGCTTCAGCTGAAGAGTCACAATTGGCTGTTTTTTAGAAGCCTGTGACGCAACACCTACACCAAAGTGAAAAACATATCAAGAAGTTCTTTTCGTATCATCTATGCTACCCCTACAATCAGCATCCGTGTAGCCAACAAAACTGAAATCAACTGAAATGGAATACAATACGCCAAAGTCACCACCACTCACATACCTCAGTATTCTTTTGCCAGCTTGTCAATGAGAGTCTTTTGGAGAGTCCATAATCTTGAAATTAGACTTACAACATACATAATTGATAATTTTAGGCCTTATGGCTGTTAAAAACTTAAAATATGTAAGGCTTCCAACCAACCTCTTCAACAATGTAGGAACCACACATGATCTATCATCCCCCTTGCTTAACTTCAATCACATCATGACAGCTGTTCAGGATGTCATGCACTTTACCATATTAATTTTTTTCAAGATTTTATTTGCATATTTGGATTGAGAATTAAATATACTAGCATTGGATTGGTGAACTTCGATGCCCAAAAAATATCTCATAAGCCCCATATCAGTCATTTCAAATTCACTCTTCATTGTTTTATTGAAAGCATCAATGTGAAGATCACTGGTAAGGATTAGATCATCTACATACAACCAAACTATTAGAATGTTACCTTTCTTGTTGACTTTGATGTACAAGGTTGGCTCACAACTGCTATTTTTGAAGCGATTTTGATCAAGATAAGAGTCAATGCAGCTGTACCAATCTCTTTAATCAAGTGTCTTCCTCAATCTATTTACCTTGTTTTCATGGATCGGTATCTCATAGCCATTTGACAAATTGACATACACGTCCTCCTCTAAATAACCATTTACAAATGCTGAATTTACATCCATTTGGTACATAACACTTTTTGTGAGCAGCAATAGCCAATACATTCCTAACTGTATCCAACCATGCAACAAGAGCAAATGTTTCATTGAAATCTATTCCAAGCTGTTGTGTGAAGCCCCTTGCAACTAGCCTTGCTTTATGCTTTTGCACTTTAAAATCAGTGTCTTGTTTAGTCTTACAAATCCACTTTATGCTAATTACATCCTTGCCTTAAGGAAACTCAACCAAGTCCCATGTTTAGTTTTTTTCCATGGACTCAATCTCTTCATCAATGGCTTGGTCCCATGTATCGCGACTCAGCCTTCTCAAATGTTAATGCATCATCTATTATGAGAAAATAATGAAAAATTGAAAATGAATTTGTTGTATCATCATTATATAACTCACTCAAACTCCTTTTTCATGGCAGCATGCTTGCTAGAGTTGGTTGGATCTGAAGACGAAGAACCACTTAGTTGAGTTGCTTTTTGGATGGCAGCTAATGTAGGTGCTGCTATAGTTACATGTGGAGTTTATTGTACTAATGGTGTGGACATCCACCTTGAAGATCTTACTGTAAATGGAGGTATAGCTTGAGCTACAACTTGTGGTGCTATCCCAAGAGTGGAAGAAGCTGCTATTTGAGTTGTACTTAATGATGAAAACGCTTCATCCACCATTAACATCATGAAGAATAAGTGTTGTAATATTAACATTTTTCTCTACATTTCCATCCCACACTTCATTCTTCACAAACTGAACATCATGACTGATTATGACCTTCCTAGTGATAGGATTGAACAACTTATATGCCTATGTATCCTTCGAATAACCAATAAATATACATTATTATACTTTATTGTCTAACTTATTCCTCAACTCATATGGAATATGTGCATATGCAACACAGCCAAATACTTTAAGATGAGAAACACTATGTTTCATGCCTATTCAAGCCTCTTGAGGAACTTTATTCCGCACTCTTTTTAGCAATCTATTCATGACATAAGCAGCAGTAGCCATTGCCTTGGCCCAATATTCATTAGGTATATGTTGCACTGCCAACATACCACATGACATCTCCATAAGGGTTTGATTCTTCCTCTCTACCACACCATCTTGTTGAGGTGTATAGTGGGCAGTAAATTGCTTGTGTATGCCATTGGATCTACAAAAATTTAGAAAATCATTAGAAATATATCTGCCGCTTCTCTGTCCTCAAATGTTGATATATTAGCCACTTTGCTTCTCCACAAGTGCCTTGAACTGCTGAAAATAAGCAAATGTATCAGATGTGTTTTAAAAAGTAAACTTAAGTTTTCCTTGTAAAATCATCAATAAAAATAAGAAAATAACTGCAGCCTCCTATATATGGTTTTTGCATTTGCCCACAAATATCAGAATGAGCAAATCTCAAGTGGTGTTTTTGCTCTTGTTAATTTGTCAACTAGAAAAGACACTATGTTGTTTGCATAAGATACAGCCTTCACAAACTCTTTCTGGTTTCTCAATTAATGGTATACCTTTCACCATGTTCTTCATATGTAGTAACTTCAGCGCTCCAAAGTTCAAATGTCCAAATCTAAAATGCCATGACCAAGATTCATCCTTTACAACTGACTGAAATGCTATTTGAATTTTTTCACCACTACCTTTTGCTTCATTGGAGCTGAATTGGCTTGCCTCAAAATTTATTAAATCTGCAGAGCTCATTTCACTTCCCACTTCTTGAGTGTGTTTTCTTCCTTAAAGGTAGCTCCAGAATGTACAACATTCGTCTCATGAACAGCTTGGGCTCATATACCTTTCATATTCGGCCTTATCCTCTAGGGAGACATCCGATTGCTAGGCAGTTGGTTGCTTGGAAACTTTCAAAAATCGCATCCCATATGGGAACCCTTTACCTGAAAAGATTTGAACCGCACACACTCACGACAGTCATGACATGAGAGAATGCACCGTGCACGTGACTGAGTAAGGCCACTCAGAGACATCCATTTCCCATGCATATGCCTCAACCATGTCAACACGAACTCATGGTTTCCCACGTATCCTCTATAGCCTTTTTGTACCGACCAATAGTCATTAAATTATGTTTTAGATCAGCAACATAATATACATCAAGCATAACTTTCTGCTCCCCTTTTTTTGTTTAGAATACTACTTGTACCTTTACCCAAAACATTGACCTTGTTGTTACCTAGTGCAACATTAGTTTGAATTGATTCATCCAAGCTAGAAAACAAATTTACATTACATGTCATCTGATTACTACAACTTGAATCTAGATACCATATGTCACATGGGCTTTCTTAGACAACATTGCATTCAATTAGAGAAATTGGGAGTGCTACTCGACTGATTTTGATCTTGCTTGTGCTGGCCATACTGGTTTTTCTTGCATTCATAAGGATAATGATCAAACATCTTACAATAATAACATTGAATATGTGATTTGTCAAACCTTTGGCCACTTGAGTGATTAAATTCACATTTTGACCTATACTGTCATGTCCCCATTTTGGCTGACCTCGTTTAGCGTGCCAGATTTGCCTATCCTCGACTCTCGTAGGCAAATGGGTTGGAGAGAGAGTCATTTCTGCGGATCAGATGGTCATATTTTGCTCTTGAAGAAGTGTTATGAGGTTATATTTTATTATTATGTGTTATCGGGGCCTACATGTTATAATTTTAAGTTGAGTTGCACTTTTTATTTTATAAAATTACTTTATTATAAAAAGTGCATTATAATGAGATTTTATAAAGGATGTTTCTAGAAGTTCTAGCAACTTCTCCAAAAAGTGAATAAATAGAAGGCTGGGCCTCTCATTTGAACATGCTTGATTTGATATCTCTTCTACTTCTTCATTGTGAAGACATTTGTGGTCTTTTGGATCTGCAAATTATTATTCGATCTTTGGGAACGAATCACTCCCCTAGATTGGCAATTTTGAGGGTGTGAAATATCACTTGAATTATTGCAATTGTGGAGTTGGTATTCAGCCATCTCATTTGTACTTCATTGAGAATTTGTTGCAAGGGTTTGTTTGTGATTGGAAAAGCAATCCGAAAAAGCAAAACGAAAAAGTGGATCCGAAAAAGCAGTCCGAAAAAGCAAATCCGAAAAAAGCAGTCCGAAAAAGCAGACCCGAAAAAGCAGACTCAAAAAATTCATCTGAGGATTGATTTGAGGGCTTGAAATTGATGGAATAAGGGTTTGAGTTCATCATTGCATTGGTGAATCATTTTGGTAGAAATTGGAGATCATTTTGGTGCATTTTCTGAATAGCCCATATCAAGGTTTGGACTCATATTTTTGCTCATAACTCACACATCAGCTGGAGTTAATTTTTATGCTTTGGTGAGGGCAATAATACATCCCTGGCGGTCACATTCATGGCAATTTGGGGTGGCAAAACCCATCATTGAATTTTCTACAAGGGCCGTACAGTACAGCCTGGTACGGCTGGAGCACAGTGTACAGTTTGGTGGACAGTCTGAGGTCAGTTCAGAGACTGTTTTGCAGCGTCTGGATCAACCTTCATAGCAGATTACAAGGGGCAACCAACAGGTTCCATTACATCTATTCATTGTCCATTCATGTATGAAAGTGTTCTGTGGTGACAGTCATAGGTATATGCAGTGATTGGTCTCAGTTGTCATTGTTATTTCATATTGTTATATTGTCATTAGCTGTCATAGTGGGATCTAGTCTCTGTTATAGTTCTTGCTATAAACAGTCCATATATGTATGCTGTAACAAGTCAATATATTCAGACTTTGCATTGGGTTTGGTACAAAAATATAGTGCATTAAGATTCATATGTTCATATGTTAGAAGTGCACACTTGTCCTAGTTGTAACAGACATTTATAATCTGAATATTATTGTTACAATGAGAACAGTCATTTCAATCATATATTGCTAGCTGGGTTGTTATAGTTGCACTTACATTGGCTGTCATAAATCAATGACCATTTGAAAAGTGTATTTCATTGTTACTCTAGCTATCTCATTACTTCATTGGTATTGTTATCTCAATAACATTTGGTGCCCAAAACAATAAACACATTGAAACACATCATTGCAAGCAAAACTTTTCAGTGCATGCCAACTGTTTGACGAATTGCCACAGTTCAGATTTGGGGTGTTTTAGTGATCCTACTAGTGAGGGTCATTACAGTGGTATCAGAGCATTCAGTTGCATTGGTAGTTTTAGTGATCCTATTGGTAAGGGTCATTACATATACCGTCAACATTTGTAGAGCTACTACTATGTCCACTTCTAGGGGAATTTCTCCCTCTACCTCTACCTCTAGAATTAGATTTCCATCCACACTTCTCTACCATGGCTTATAGATGAATGAGATGAAAAAACATTTTCCAATGAGATGTTTAACCTATTTAGTCTATATTCATGATTTATGAGAGAGGCATGTAGCCCATCAATAGTAAACTAACTTAAGTCTTCGGTTTCCTCCAAAGCTACAACTAGAGGGCCAAATTTAGAAGGGCTTCAAAGCACCTTCTCAACAATCATCCTATCCTCTATGACATCTCCATGGGATTTGGTTTGATTAACTGAATCAATGACGTGGATAAAGAAAGATTCTACCAAATCCGAGTCTCTCATCAATAAATTTTCAAAACCCCTTCTCAGTTGTAATTTAACAGTCTTTACCTTGTCCATACCTTGGTAAACAATTTGAAGTGTCTTCCATGCCTCCTTGGCTTGCTTTGCTACTGCTCATGCATTGCTTGATGGATGTAGAATAAAGCTTTCCCATCCTTCTTATCTATTCTTTCGAAGCATCTTTAACAGTTTCCATAAGGCCCTTATATGTTGTCTGGTCTGCTAGTTCCACATAACCATTTTCGATTATGTCCCATACGCCTTGAGACCGAAACAATGTTTTCATGGTTAAAGACCAATACTCACATAGATAAAAATATTTAAAATTGCAATATATCATGTCACACCTGCAGACGATTATTTCGCCCAATGAATCACACCGAGTTTTGCAAAATAGCACGGCAATTGTTTAGAGAAATAATTGTGAAATCACGCTCGTTTTCGCCCTAAGTTTTTTTATAATAGCAAACAGATTTACAAGCCGGAATCAAGTGCGATTTGGAATTATTGTAGAACCAAACAAGGTTCGCTTTTTCAAGGTTTGTAACGTTTACAATTCTGATGTGATTCCGATTGTTGGTGCAATATTTCGATTTCTTTTTCCTCTTTATTAATGTTGTAAAAGAAAATTCTAACCCATCAGACAAATTGTTTTGTTTCTATTTTTCTCATTTTTTGTGTCACGGGTGACTGCAAAAAAAACTGTTAACATGAATTCTCCACTGGTAGCACACCACTCGCAGAAAAGAGGACGCAAATAGGGCAAAGATAGCAAGAGGAGGCACATGGATAGCAAAATTTTAAATTACAATTAGAAATCCCAAAGTTTAGATCAAAACGAAACTATTTCAATACTACAAGCGTAAGTGAAATTCTTTTATTTGGATTAAAAATTATAAAACAGAAAATATAAAATTTAACTTTATAATTTACTTAAATATTTTTTTATTTTTATTTTTTTAACAGTTTTAACTCTTAAATTTATATAATATTATATAATTTTATAATCATAAAATTATAATTTGCCATATAATGAATATATTGTTGTTATTAATATACTAAATTAATCAATAAAATTAAGAAAAAAAATTAATTTGAAATTGATGAAAAAATAAATATTTACTATTTTAACAAATAATTTAATTTTCATATGGACATAATTTGATCAACTTTGTAAATCAATAGCATTATTTGTCAAATATTCTTTCCCACAATTTGATTTGGATATATTTTTAAAAAAAACAAAATGTCAAACTTTCAATGAAGAGACTATTTCACAAATGTATTTTTTTAGAAATTATATATTTTTAGATTTTCATAAATGTGTCAATTTTAAAAAATAACTATTAATTTAATTTTCATATAGATATAATTTGACTGATTTTGTAAATCAATAGCATTACTTGTCAAATATTTTTTCCCACAATTTGATTTAGATGTTAAAAAAAAAAACCAAACTTTCAATGGAGAGACCATTTCACTAATGTATTTTTTAAGAATATTTTAAGAATTTATATATTTTCAAATTTTGGATAAATGTGCCAATTTTTTCACCCAAAGAATTTAGGCCAGCCGAATTATTGCCCAGTTGGATTTTTTCAACACTGTAGCTCTAATATCAGATGAGGGCTTTAAGGGAGGAGCATAGAAAATAAAATTAACTTGATGCTTTAGGGGAGGAGCACAGAAAATAATATTAACTCGATGCTTTAAGAACAGAGGATTTATTTGCTCAACCTATGCTACCAACATTTTTAATTGAATTCAGAAATTCCAATAGCTTACCTCTATATTTAGAGGTACAGGAAGGCAGTTTACTACTAGCAGTACACGGCAAGTTTAGCCAAAACAAACATCTGAATTACACCGCTGTAGAGTAAGGATAAGAGTGAACCAGATTTTCTTGCAGTTGTCGTTTACCAGAAAAGAAAAAAACTGCCAGTCTGAATAATTATCGTTTTTCCAATAGTTAGAAGTATTTATGTTGACTTCCACACTTTTACCCATTCCGTGCCAATATGGGTTTGAGCACCACAATTTTATACACCCCCATTTCAAATATTATTTCTCTGCGTCTATTTAGCAATGATGCATGCAATCAACATAGGAGAGAGTAACACCGAGTATAAATTGTATGATAACGCCGCATTTACACTTCAAGTTCTATCTGGCACTTGGTGCCAGCGAACAATATATGGCAACAATTCAATCAAAACTAATATTCCAACTTTTAGGGTTACAAACATGATTTAAAAAACCATAATTTAGTTATTCTTTTTTGAGTGAGGTAATCGTATCTTGTCTAACTGGATGAAATGATCCACCTGCTGGGTCGTACTCTTTCCTCATCATCAGCCTATCCACGATAACATAGAATGCTTCATGCGTCCCAACCATAGTTTGAATGATATCTATTGAATATTGTTACTAGTATTGACAAACAGAACACCAGAATGCATTTACCACCATCGTCTCTCGCCTAAAAATAAGCCTCAAAACTAAATTTCATTTTTACGAAAGCAAATCTTGAAGTGGCTTGGTCTAGTTTCCCTCCCTCGAAACATATGCCAAAAAAATTAAATTTATTTGTCCAGAAACAATTCTTGGAGGGCTTGGTCTAGTTAGTTTGTATCCCTTACCTCAAATTTCGTTGAAATACTTCTTGATAATTTGCTTGTCTGTATTCCTCATCTCAAATTTTGTTGAAATACTTCTTGATAGTTTGCTTGTTTGTATTATTTGCCTCAATTTCTACTTGAAATATTCCTTGATTAGGGCCATTATAGTATTTCAAGAATTGTAGTACTAATTGAACAGCTTTCGAAATTACAAGGTCAGAATTTTTGCAATAGATACATTTTTTCACAAATGTATTGGAATGCTGATGTTTGATTAGTGTTGGTCTCTCATAGGTCATATACAGATGTTGCTCAATATTGGCGTCTAATGACTTTTTAACGATTTCATTTAACTTTAAAGTTTTAATTCTCACCTGAAATTTGTAGTGCTGAATCATATCCACCAATGTCATAAACCTATAAAACATAGCCTTTGACTAAACTACATCATAATCCACTGATCATCGCCGAACCATAACATCACTCGTGACTACCAGCTTTTTAATTCGGATGTGGTAATATTCGCTTTCACGTCCCCTATTAATGAAAAATATTAAAGCTTTAACATTGCCTCTATTAGCTGGCATTTGTATTTTTCATCCATTGAAATTGTGAACTGCCCTCCTCTACTTAAATTCTTCTCAACAAAGGCAAAGGGAAAACTTTCAATTTAACCAAATGCAGTCACAGCCTATAAGAAACATCACAAGTACCCTGGTTTAATAATAGAATCACAAAATCGTTCAAGACGGCTTCTATATTTATGCATTTGGAGAGTGGGAACTACAAGACACTTCTAAGCAACTTACAACAAAATTTCAATGAAAATTTAGTCTGTTTCTATATGTATGCATAGAAGACTGCTAAAGACCAAAGGAATTCTATAAGTAAAATTTACTAAATTTCAATGCGATATCAATAATCATCTGGAGACATTAATCTAGTGAGAAACAACAGTGCCTAGTTTGGGTTTATAACATCTTAGTTAAATCGCAATCTTAAGCACTTGCAACTGCATACATCCAATCAACATACACACTCATTGGGCACATACCAGCAACTGCAGGTCAAGCAACTACATGGCTTTTTATCATTATTGATTTCTTCTCCAAAGAATATTGAAGAAAACACATATAGGCCAGAAATACAATTGAAAAGTAACAAATATTTATCCAATTGAACCCTATACTGTTGTGGCTGTAGAATACAGAACACACCTTGTTGGCTTGTACACATTGACTGTAGTCAACAAAGAACTGTAGCATGAGATAAATGAATACATGGACATTTATATCCAACATTCCCAGCATAAAAGCTCAATCAAACAAATAATCAATTATGTACACCATGAACAAAGATAAGCTGCACAATTTGTATTCTCATCATGACTTATGAGATCTGATGCTTGTTAAAAAATTCTGACAAAGCATTGTACAAAGGAGCAGCTGCTGTTGGCTTTGGAATTGACCCAAAAAGAATATCAGATGCTTTAATAGATGAGTTCCCATAAAATTGTACATTTGTTGACGTTCGAGTTCTAACAATATTCCCTTCAAGTGAGCAACCAACAAAGGCACCTGAATGGAGCCAAATAAAAATTGGCATTAAAAGGAAAACATTTTCATTCAAGCATACCAAACACTGTATAAACAAGATGCAAAACCTTACCTTTGCTACAACTGTAAGTGTAACAAGCTGCGGAACCACCATCTCCAGCACGTAAATCTGCTTCAATCACTCTTCCAATTGGCCCTGCAGCAGCATTGAGACCAGCACCTATAGAGAAATGAATATTGCCACCAAAAGTCTTAACTGCCTCTTCTGTTCGGAGGACAATTACAAAGTCTGTCACTTCTCCTCCAGCCTGAAAATGTATTAACTCGCTTATGTTTGTTGAAACTTGAAAATATAATCAATTTTAACCAAGACAAAAAGATTTTTGAATTCCAAATGAAAGTATACCTGAGCTCCCCAGCCAACACCAATAGAAGAGATAGCAGATGGCGGAGACCAAGATCCATCCTCTTTTCGAGCAATAACTAATCCTGTTCCCACCTTGTACGTAACCATAATGCCCACTTTTACAACAGTGAGGAGGGCCAAACCTTTAGCTCCATGTAGTACAGCATCTGGAATTGATCTTTCTGGTCTTATTAAACCTATCTGCACTTTAAATTCGTAAGATTCTGATCTCAAGATTTGTTGCCAATAAGACGATTGAAGACATTAAAGTACAACAACAAATAACACTGCAATCACTACAAATACATGGTAACTATACGTTATGATACAAAATCTGTTTATTGAAAAAGATGGAAGTATGGACTTTCAGGATACTAGTCAAGATTAAAAGCAACTAAGATATATAATCTGCAGTTAGTATTGAGGAATGTCTCACCTTGACAAAGCCACGGAGTGTGTTAGTGGCCTTATAAATTTCATTTTCCATTGACTGTCCCCAAGGAATATTTACCCAAGATCTGAGAGTGCTCAAATCAGTCACGTCATGTATTGCCTCCTGTGCTGCATGGCTGACTTGTCTCTCCAGTAGACCTTGTGCTGATTCCAACCTCACCCAGCATACATCACAAACTCTCTGTGGATCATTTGTCCGAAATTTCACAGGCAACAAGCTTCTTCCTCTAGAACAAACACCACAAAATATTAGACCACAGAACCTACAGTGGTGCCTTGGACGCATGATTGGATGAAATTGTGAATTACATAGCATACATGCAGAAGCTGCACTGTCAGCTAACCATTTTGTGGGCTCTGCTTCCAAAATATCTTTTATGTTGTTAAACGATGTATCTGTAAGGGTTTGAGCCATCTCTCTCCAAGCCTGCTCTAAGATACGTTTTGGCATATGATTTGCAAAAGGAGATCTAGATGACCGACATTTAGCTCCTGCAAAAGAACTAGCCTTTGCAGACATCACTGCCAGCATCTCACTAATAACAGTCCAAAGTGTCAATTCCTGATTTGCATATTGCCATCCCACATCATCCTCGGGAAGATATCCCCCATTTACACCTTGGTCTCTGTACCATTCTTCATGTTCACTCGCTGACATTGGAGGAACAGACACAGGTATCCATGCACCAGTCTCCTCCAAAAGAGGAGAGTCATAGTAGAAATATCTACGCCCTGAATTACCATCTCTATGTGCATCAATTTCTTTTTGCTCATCTGGTTCGTCATGTTGAATATTAGAGTCACATTTCCGGGGAAGCTCTGAGACCAAAGACGTTTCAGCATCAAAGTTTCTGTCAGCCTGAGTTACCATACCAGAATCACTAAGCGTTTGACTTACAGGATCCACATCTGCGGTCTCCTCCATCTGCAGCTTAATTTGCAGTGATCAATATATAATTAAAAGCCAATTATTAAAATAATTGCGTCATGAAAAAAAGTACATTAAATTTTAAAGAGGCAAAACACGGGAAATGACATTAATTTCCTGCATTACATATATTTCAAGTAATAGGCCATATTATGGTAATCAATTTGTTGGGCATTCATAATTGCAATCTTGAAACTTACCTGTTGTGGTAATCACTCCTTTGAAAATAAAACAACTGCTTTATGGTGATTGCAAAGTCCAGAATCAGCAGATAATCAGTTAAAATCAAACTCCTACTGATTATTTTCTCTACAGATTATGTATTGTTAGGTTAACCATATTAGACAAGAGTGAAATCAAGTCAAGCAGTAACCAAATCTGAAATTTACCATGATGCCATGAAAAATTTATTTGTTATTATGTTCACAATAAAAGATGATAATAAAAGCGGTCGCCCAGCTACATGAAACAATTGATAAGTAGGAGATATTTTCCAAAGCAAGTCAGACATGAAACATGAGAGATGGGTTCATGTGAACCACTACTCATGAAACATGTAATAAATTTTGTTTCATGTGAACCACCACTCACGAAACTCGGGTCAATGAGTTTGACTCAAAAAACTACACAGTTGGATCCTGATAGCAATATCACTATTTGACTTGCTGTGGAAAATATCTCCTAGTTATCAATTGATGAGCTTAAAAGGCTTTCTAATGAATGGTTCATAAGGCACAACACTTGCTGAACGTTTTGCAAATGGGGTTGCAAGCAGAGTGGGTTTAACCATGGAGGAAACTCTGTAGTTAAGCACGCCCAAGTTGGAGTAGTACTGGAATGGGTGACCTCCCAGGAAGTCCCAGTGCTTCACCTCTATGAGCATCACCTAGATGCAATGAGTGCTTAGTGTTCATTCATTCTCATGAGAGATGGGTTCATGTGAACCACTACTCATGAAACATAGGTCAATGAGTTTGACTCAAAAAACTACACAATTGAATCCTAATAGCAATATCACTACATGAAACAAGATATAAACAAATTTTAAAGTAAAACTTTACAATTGAAGATATTCAAGTTTAACTAACCAAAAACTGCTATTCCTCAAAATCTTCTTGATTTGAGGCAACTAGGAGAAAAGTATTAAAGAATATTATGCCTTATGCTCATGATCCAGTTGCTCATGATCTTTGACATTAAAATATAAGCAATTCATTAAATCTCAAGAAGCACGGATTCAGGAAATAAGTGTAATAAATCTTGTTCCCCAAAGATAATGAATTAAAGTTCATGGGAGACAGTTGAAGAAATGCCCAGACAATGTTTGGAGACTCATATCATGGGAAGGTTCATGTTTCAAAATGTCTCAACTCAATAATTCTCCTTATCTTGTGAGGCCTCTTATATCATACACTAAACAACTATATCTCAACTTGTCACCTCCGTTCTGCTGAGTTCTTGAGGGTAAGACCAATGGCAAAAACAATTTTGGTCAATTTTGCAACGTGTCATGCAAATGCTACTAGTGATTGTTGTATTGCAGAAGAGTTGTTCCATTCAATTGAAAGCAATGAAGGAATTTACTGCATAACAAAATGCCCAGTTTTCAGTTTACAGAACATCTTTTCAATTTTCTGTTGATGAATATTAACAAGATGACAAAAGCCACCCAAAAATGAACAAACATAAGTGAACAATGCCTTATGTAATTGTCATACCCCCGCCAAATCGCTACCAATTGCAGCCTATATAGCTGCCCATTTCCAGTGACTGGGCATTTAAAAAAGAGGCGCCAAACAAAATAATAAAGCGCTAGCAATAATAATTAATTAAAATTAAAGTATGTTTTCGAGAGCAGCTATGGCGCACGAAAGGTTGTGACTCTTTCAAAAAGAAGATATATGTGGGAGATCATTCCATTAAAAGAAGGCATCAATTGGAAGAAAATATGAAGTGACCTTGCAAATATATATTACAGCCAAAGAGGACACAAACCCTCCCAGGAATAACTACGAGATTAAAGACAAAAACCCTTAATTTCTCCTATCAAGTTATTAGACAAAAACCCATAACTGTCTAGATATCAAGGACAAACATTAAAGGAAAAATTGCTGCAAATTGGAAAAAGAAACATAGCAGAAAATCAAGATAAATTTATTTTCAGAATTATGTCAAAGAGAAAAATCTGAATGTTAAAATCAAATTTATACTTTGATTTAAGTTATTATTATATTTATAAATGTAAATGCAATTATCATTTTAGAAATAGAAATATTGTTTAAGGCAAAAATAAGAAATGTTCGAGAAAACACATTAAGTTTTTGACCTCTGCTTTTGCTCCTTAAGTGACATTTCTACACTTTTTTACATTGACATAGCAAACTTGTCTGCACCAAGGTCAAAATAGTATAGTTAAATCTTCAACTACTGCTTCAAGAGTACTGGAGACAAATATCAGAGAGTATAAACTGTTGGAAAAATGGTCAGCGCTCCCCTTGGGACTCGTGACATGGTTTAACAGCCTCATGTGTCTTCTATAAGTCTAGTGGTTGTATCGGGCATTAACAAGCTGATCTTTTGGTGCAACGGTAACCACTATTTGTAACAAGTGGTATCAAAGCTTGGTCACAAGTTCGAATCCCCTTGAGTAACGCTGAGGGGGAGATTGTTGGAAAAATGGTCAGCACTCCCCTCGGGATTCGCAACATGGTTTAACAGTCTCCTGTGTCTTCTATAAGTCTAGTGGTTGTATCGGGCATTAACAAATCGATCTTTTGGTGCAACGGCAACCACTACTTGTAACATAAATAAGATAAACCATATCAATATATATAGCAGACAAAATGAAAAATGAAACACATGAAAAATACAAAAAACGTGAGATAATGCATAAGACATTAACTTCTGTTCAATTGCCAAAAGCAAATTATAGCATTCTTGTCAGAAACCTTGAATCTTAAATGCACCTGACTGTGGTGTAAAATTGTGGTAGTTGTGATGTAATAACCCAATGAGAAATGAATCTGTATAAAAGCTGAAGGTCAACATCGTCTAAAAAGAGAGCTAAAAAAGTTAAGTTGCAGAGAACTTGTCAACCTCTTTTTTATGTTAATGCCAATTTACTTACCCAAAAAAATAGACAATAAAAAATGGTCCAACACATGATATTGGAAATACCCACAGTTTGAAGTCTGAATATTAAAATGTTACCTCACGAACTTGAACTAAATGTGAACAATGCTCCCCCTATTTGCCATATTTTTTGGGTGTAATTAACAAAGATTTTATTTGTTTCCTGTTGCAGAACCATAATTAGAAAAAACACACCCCAACTTAGCTGAATGTTGGATAAGCCCTTGTTTGAGTACAAACAATGGTTCTCGGTGAGAAAATCTATCCAATGATGTATTTTTTGAATCCCAAGTTTGAAAATCTACCCAATGATAATTTAGAAGGCAATCTTGCAAACATATACAACATGCAAGAAGTTAAATAATACGCATTATGTTTTAAAACATTAGCTGGTGGGCTGGCCATGTTACTGGATATGGCTAGCCCCTTCCCAGATAAGAATATCCTTGTATCCAGTAAAGGTATGTATGCACTACTCCCTGAACAGCTCAGCTGATCCATATTTGGAAAGTGAGGGTACATGTATGATTCAACAAATACAAATCCTAATCTGTATACATCTATTGTTTAAAAGAAAAAAAAACTATAAGAAAACCAATAACAAAAACAAAGTAGTTAAGGACTCCTTTTTCTCACATAATACAACTTTATTGTCATTTACTGAAATTTTGTCTAAGAAATTTATGTTTTGAATTCTCAATGTTCTTTTGTTTCCCTATAGCAATATTTTTAAGTGTTCAAATATGCCTTGTCACAGTTGTACCATATCCAGGATAACTGAAAACGTGTGCCAACTTTGTTGATATTCCTATCCATCTCTGTTAGAGTAACATATTATCTTATGCAATAACATAGTATCCTAGGCTTATATCATGCACATTTGGGTAAGCTTGCTTAGGTAGGCTTCTATTCAAGTAGAAGTTCTCTCCTTAGGAAGGTCACACCTTAGGGAGCTATCTGCTGCATAGATGAATCTTAAAACGTCTAAGCAATTTAGAAGAATTCTATTAAAAAGTGTGAAGAAGGAAAAAAACAATTGAAAAACACAACAGATTGAAGTAGAAATGAAAATCCAACCTTAGAGCTATTGAATGAGTTTCCCAGATCTCTGTATGAATGAACAGAAGAATCCATATCATAAAACTTCTCTTCCAATTCAGCATCTACATCTATCCCAACAAGTGGATAAAGTCCACCCCTCTCCATCAATAACTCAATTGTTGAGACAAGAAGAAAATTCAGTACAATGAATTTATTGCTACCAAATTATCTGAGAAAACAAAGCAAAAGTAAATTAACTTTCAATTGACAGATCCCACAAAAAGTAATGAGAGAAATAATAGCATCTAATTGACTTACAAAAACGGGAAATAAATGAGTAAAAGGGGAGCTCAACAAGGAAATAAATGTCCTAACAACCAGAACGTGAATGATAAACATCAACAACACTTAACAACTAAATTTACTAAATAAAAGGGGGGAAAATAATATTACATCACTGAAGTCAAAATACAATAAAAGCCAATATTACAAAGAAACAATAAGGGCAAGTGGAAACTGTCATAAAGCCAATGTTACAAAAGATAATCAACACACTTTAGGAAATCAACTCGAAACAGACATGTCATAAATTGAAAAAATAAAAATCACTTCAAACAAAAACCCCTATATGACGGCCCTTAAGAATGTCCATTATACCTAGCCCTAAACCAAAAGAACATAAACTCCGAGCCCAAAACGAACTACAATCTCAATATAAATCAAAAACTTCAAAAATATAATCAGGGCATATAAACTGCAATGAAAACCTATCTTTAGATTTAAGAACAAATTCAATTACGGGCAACTCAATAGTTCCCATGAAGATCCATGCTGCAAAATAAAATCAACAAGAATGGCTAAAATCAGTCCAGCAATGAAATTCTGACTTCAAAAATTGAACATCTTAACTCAAACCCAAAATCACAATTAAAATTGAAAACCATCAAATTAAATTGAAATCTCGATATAAGACTAAAACTTTGATCACAGCATCTAAGCTGCAAGGAAAACCTAGATTTCAAAAGAAATCGCAGTTTAAAATTCCCACGATGACAACCTCAACATGAAATAAAATATAAAAAGAAAATAGAAATCCACGTCAAACCTTCTTGCTTATTAGAGTATTCAAAAAAATTGACACCCGCTTAATTAAAAAAGAGAAAACCTAAAACTCAGACTACTTACAATAATCAGAATGGAGAAAAAGTTTGAATTGACGATTCGGAACTCAGAAGCCCTCACAGAGCATCTGAAACTGCACTAAAAACCTAAAATTTAAACAAAACCAATTGAGAACAATTTAGAAAAATGCCACGAAAAACCATATGTAAGTACAAAAAATCAGCATAAGCAGGTAAAGCTGTCCTTCGTGATTTTAACCTTGAATCCACCGAGAACATCTTAAACATTTTTCCTTTGTAAAAGTTGGTTAATTTCAAAAAAAAAAGAAAAAAAAAGGAAAAAACAGCAATACCCAAATCGATAAAGGAAAAGAAAAATTGAAATTAAATTACCTCACAATCACCCAACTGGAAAGGAGGCTGAATCGATTAAATCTGCCTGAAAAGCCCTAAAATAATACAGTCCGTGAAATAGTTTTGTTATCATGAACCCTGTTCATTCTAATAATTGATTTCAACATTCAGACAGGCATCCCGCACGATTTGGGTTGAGTGTTTGGTTTGAAAAGGCATGCCAAAGCCGAAAAGAACTTCAATTTTTTTTAATCGACCTTTCCTCCTAATTAAGGAATAAGTATAATGGAGTGTTTTTCGTTTCTACGGTTACTATAACTATATACATATGTTCTTTTTGGTTTTTTTGTGTTGATTTTGTTTTTATTGTATAATTTTATTTTTCTATTTTGACTTTCGGAAGTGACTATTCCTCTATTATTATTTTGATTTAGATGTATATTTAATTTTAGTTAAATCATATAATGTAGTAAATATTTTGACAAATAATAATGAGAAAATTTTAATTTTAAAACATTTACATTTAAATGTTAAAATATAAAATATTTTTAGTATAAGATAAACAAAAGATGCATTGCATTTAATTCCTCTCAATTATAAAATCTATAACATATCCAATTGCTTATTAGCATCTAATTCTACAAATATTTGAAATTAGAATTAAAGTTCTATATACAATAATTTTTAGTATTAATGAATATCTATGAAAATAATAAATATATAATTATAAAAACTATATAAATATTTATTAGGAATAAAGAGCATGAATAGTTTTTTATTTATTATTTTTTAATTATTGAATATTTTAAAGTTTTTGAAAATTTTAATTGATTTTGTTTAATTTTTTTTACCAAAAGTTTAATGTGTAATTTGTATATATTATATTAAAATAATATTGACTATTTTTGTTATATTATAAAATATTAAATATTTTTTAGATTTATTTTAATATATATTATATAAATTTAGATTTAATAGAATAACATTATAATATTGCTGAAAAATAGTTATTTAGACCAAATAATTAATATTAAAATTAATTATAAGTAGAACTATTTGATAATTTAAATTAATTACAATTGATATTTTATAATTATTTATAAAATTAAAAAATATTATTAGAACTATAATTATAATAATTTTATAATTATTTATAATTAAACAATTACTTTACATATAAATTAAAATTAAAATTAAAATTAGTTATAAATTATTAGAATTAAAAATTCACTTTTCATATAAATCAAAATTAAAATTATTTATAAAACTAAAGCAAGTACTTGGCCACTACGTGGCACTTGTTTACATAAACTATGTGAATTGAGACTAAACATCAACTTAAACTAGCTTATATATATTTAAAGAAAATAGGCACCTCGAGAAGGATTACTCTCGGCGTATTATATATATAAATATATATAAGCTAGTAGCAGTGGCAGCGCAACACGAAAGACATTAAATATTTTATATTTTTAAAAATAATTTTTAAAATAATTGTCATAAGGGTTATTAAACCCAGTTGGTTAGGTTGGATTACATTTGTAATTAGTATTAATATAATGGTTAGGTTAGTGTTAGGGTATGTTAAACTATTATAATTAAGGTTAGTGAGATTGTTAAGGTTAGTGTTAGGGGAAATATTAGGTTACATTTATGAAATTTGCTAAGTTTTAAGTTATAATTACGAATAGTGTTATTATAATGGTTAAGGTTAGTGCCATTGGTAGAGTTGAGGTTAGTCGTATTGGTAAGGTTTAAGTTATTATTAGGGATAGTGTTATTATTATGGTTAAGGTCAGTACTATTGCTAGAGCTGAGGTTACTGTTATGGATAGTGAATGAGCTGGTAGCAGTCGCATCGCATGTAACATGTTGAATAAGTTAATATGATTAGGGTTAGTATTTAGGGTTATAGTTTATATCATGGTTAGGGTTACCATTAGGAGTACATTTTGGATCATGGTTAAGGTTAGCATTAGGTTTAGGGTTAGGGTTAGGGTTTTAGATTTTGGATTACTAAATAAACTATAATGATAATCCTAAACCAAACCATAATTCTAAACATCATATAAACCCTAAAACTAAATGTAAACCCTAATACTAATGATAACCCCTAATCATATATGCTACACCCTAAATGTTAAACCCTATTCCTCAATGTGTAACCTTAATCCTAACCTTAACCTAGTACTAATTATTATACATGAACTATATTGTAACCCTAATCTTAATCATAATCCTAAATCCTATATGTTGAACCATAATCCTTAATTATAAACCCTAATTGATAAATTCTAACCCTATTCCTACATCCTTAACATTACATTTAGAAAAACATTTAGGATTATGATTAGGGTTTTGGGGTATACATCATGGTTAAGGGTATGGTTAGGGTTAAGGTTTTAATTTTGCATAGGGTTAGGATTATGGCTTGATTAAGATATGATTAGAGTTTAGTGTATATATAATGATTAGGGTTGGGGTTTAGGGTGTGGATATGGAAGGCTTAGAATTATTGTTAGGGTTAGGATTTTGGTATTAATTATGATCATGATTAGAGTTAAAGTTAATTATAGTTAGGATTTGATTACAATTATCCTTTGATTATTATTAGGGCTTTATTATACATCTAGTGTGGATTAGAGTTTAATTTAAAGGGATATAATTTACTAATTATTATACATGAGCTATATTGTAACCCTGATCTTAATCACAATCCTAAATCCTATATGTTGAACCATAATCCTTAATTATAAACCCTAATCCTAACCCTAATTGATAAATTCTAACCCTATTCCTACATCCTAAACATTACATTTAGAAAAACATTTAGGATTATGATTAGGGTTTTGGGGTATACATCATGGTTAAGGGTATGGTTAGGGTTAAGGTCAAGATTATTATTATGATTAAGGTTTAGGGTTAGACTTGGGATTATGGTTAGGAATAATGTTTAAGATAATGGTTAATATTTTAGTTAGGGCTAGGGTTTACATCAATGTTAGAGTAGAGGTTAGGGCTAGTGTAGGGTTATAGTTAGGGTCAGGGTTAAGATTATGGTTAGGGTTAGGTTTCCATCATGTTTAGGATTAGTGTTTCACTTATAAATAAGATTAGAGTAAAATTATAGTTAGGGTTAGGGTTCAAGGTAAGGGTTATGGTTAAATTAAGGGTTTACATCATGGTTAGGGCTACAATAAGTATTTAGGTTATACATAAGATTAGGTTTTAGGTTTAGGTTTGGGACTAAGATTAGGGTTCTACGGTATACGTCATGGTTAGAGTTAGAATTTAGGGGGCATGGTTAGTACAAGGCTTAGAATTATCACTATGGTTAGGGTTTAGGTTTGAAAAATAATTATGGTTTAGAATAGGGTTTGTTTAGGGTTATGGTTTTAATTTTGCATAGGGTTAGGGTTATGGCTTGATTAAGATATGATTAGAGTTTAGTGTATATATAATGATTAGGGTTGGGGTTTAGGGTGTGGATATGGAAAGGCTTATAATTATTGTTAGGGTTAGGATTTTGGTATTAATTATGATCATGATTAGGGTTAAAGTTAATTATAGTTAGGGTTTGATTACAATTATCCTTTGATTATCATTAGCGCTTTATTATACTTCTAGTGTGGATTAGAGTTTAATTAGGGATATAATTAGGGTTATGATTTAGTTATATTAAGGTTAGGATTAAGTTGAGGCATAGGTATCAAGTTGGGTTAGATAAGGGTCATGAGTAGGATATATATATATATATATATATATATATATATATATATATATATATATATATATATATATATATATATATATATATATATATATATATATATATATATATATATATATATATATATATATATATATATATATATATATATATATATATATATATATATATATATATATATATATATATATATATATCTTAAATTTGATAATATCATTTAGGATTAGGCTTATGATTCATATGTGTGTATCTTAAACATAATAATATAATTTAGAATTAGGTTTCAATAAGGTTCAAAATTAGGCTTATAGTTTAATTTGGTTGAGTGTAAGGATCATGCTTAGATTTAGGGTTTAATTTATCAAGTGACCAAAGTAGATTTTGGAGGCCTGTGAAAGTTGAATAGTGGTTAGGGTTAGGGTTCATTTATTTGGTTATGGTTTAATAAATCTTAAAATTAGGCTTGATACTTTAATTTATCAAGATAGATCACTATGATGACAGCTAAAACTTTATCCAACATTTGAGTAGATTTTGGAATGCCATATTCTCTAAACCTTAATGTGGATAAGCTTGATGATGATGGATTTAAGATTTATGGTTACAATTTAATGTAATCTTCAATCAGGTTTAGGATTAGGGATCAACACATATTAAGGTTTTCTAAAGTGTAAGAGTGAAATTTAAATTTTGGTTTAGTGTTAGGGTTAAATTTTATTTGGTGTTAGTGTTGATATTTATATTGGTTTAACTATTATGATGTATTATAATATTAGTTTAGACATATGTAATGAGGAAATATTAATTAGAAATGTGATCACTTGATAAGACACTAATTAAAGTTGATTTTTAATTTAAAAATTACCAAAAAAGGATTTGTATAAAGGTCAATTCCAAGTTTAGGATTAAGGTTGAATTTTATTGAGCATTAAAATTAGGTTTCAACTTGGTTTAATGTGTAATTCAATTTAGAGTTAAGGTTAGGGTTCAATCCACTTTAATTTTTAATTTGGTTCACAATGTAGGTTATTTCTATTTCTGAGAGCAAGGTTAAATTTAGGGTTTATCCATGACCTAAATATTTAGGTCTAGTTTGATTTAGGGTTTGGCCTCAACTTGATATATGTTAAGTTCAAGTTTGATTATGGGTAGAACGTAGATTAGGGTTATGGTTCTATTTTGGTTTATCGTTAGAGTTAAACTTATTTAAGTGGTATGATTAGGGTTCAATTTTGTATTGAGTTAAGGTTCAAAGTGGTTGTGTGTTAGTGTTCAATTTAATTTGATTAGGGTTATGGTCAAGGTTAAATTTTCCTCATTGTTTAGTTAGGATTATACCTATGGTTTACTTTGGTTTGGTATTAGGTTTATGGTATATTTTAATTTTTGGTCAGGATTAAAGTTAAAATTGATTTAATATTTAATTAGGATCAAGGTTAGAGTTATGAGTAATTTTTTTTAAATAATAATTTTATTCATAAAAATAAATATTTAAAGATAATAGTTTTATTATTATTATAAATATGAAAAATTACTTTTCACGTAATCAAATTAATAAGCACTTTTAAATTTTAGAAACAGGATTCAAAAATATAAAAACTTCTTTTTTATAACAATTTTATTACTATATTTATATTTATAAATATAAAAAGATAGTAAGATACTTTTCTAATATTTCACTTAGAGAAAGGAAGATGTTTTTTATTTCTTTAGAAACATCTTTAATCTCACTTAGAAAAGTAAGATGCTTTTATATTTTTATATTTCATAATTTTTTCTCTAATTGAAACTAATGATGTTTATAATTAGAAAAGGATAAGAAAAATAAAGAAACATTTTTATTGTCAATTAGAAAAATGATAGGTTTCTACATTTTCTTTATATTTTTTAATATTCTCATTAGAAAAGATGTTTCTAATTAATTCAAAAGTAATAATTCTTTTTGAAAGAATGCAATTTTGACCATTTCACATTCTTAATAAAATCTTGAATAAAAAGAATCTACATGCATTAAAAAATAATACAAAAATACAATTCAAAATAATGATTCTCAATATTAAAAACTAATGTATTTGTACATATCCATACCTCAGTGACTCTTCATTCTCATATTTTATACATTTTCAACAATAATAATATTCTATTAAACAATAATATTATATTAAACAAATAGTAATATTCTATTAACAATAAAGTAATAATATTATATTAAACAAATAACAATAAAAATATTTTATTAACACTAAAGCATAACATAAATTCATATTATGTTTGGATTACATTGTATTCAAATGTAATAGAACTGAATAGTTTCCACAGTTTGGGTCAGAGCCAACTTAAATTTGCTATCCTTATTTGCAGAAAAATATTGCCTAGTATTGTTTGCACATAAATGTGATTAATTTAGTTGAGCAATGTTTTAAATGATTCTTTTGGTGTGTAAGATGTAATCAAACTTGAGCATAACATAATTAAAGTCGACAACAAATTACAAATTGCTGATGAAACGTAAATTCTAAAATAATTTAAGACAGTTTGATTGTTCTGAATAACATTATATTCATTGCATACTGATTGTATGCTTCCATAAAAATTACACCAATTACTTCCAGCAATTGCCATCCTCAGTTGTGAAATAGAGTGATAAAGTGGAGATGCCTTCACATCTGGAGGGCTGCCTATGCCCTTAAGCTCTGATTCCAAACTGACAGTGTATGACTGTCTTCATAGCCAACTAAATAATTAGAAATGTCATTATCTGAGAAGCAAAAATAGACAAGATGTAACTGTGGCCATTAATGCATCTTCAGGGTCTGGCACATAGTGAGAAAGGACATTCACTTGTGTTAAAGACAATATATTAAACTGTTGCAACAATCTTTAACTCCTCCAGAAGGTTTTAGAACAAAATATTTAGAAAATATACCTTTCATGTAGCATCTTGCACAAGGTTATCTAGCTGGGGCGTAGCAAAGGCAAAAAACCCAGTACCCGCTACTGCACAATCCACATTGATGTATGCAACGACTCTTGAGTGTAACAAATCAAAATTTTGCTCCACCCACTATGTTGATCCAATCTGTATATCTTTTTCTCAGACTTTCAGCTTGTCTTGAAATGGTGTCGATAAATTGAGCAACCAGAGTTGTTGCAGAAAAATCTAAACAATGGTAACACAAGCCCAGCTGAATCGCTTTACCTTCTACATTCGCCCAGTTCTTCTGTAACGTATATGATTTTGAATGTGTGGTGGACATTTGTTCCATTAATGATGTTGTTTTCGTATTCTATTATTTTTGTTGTCATTATTCCATTATTTTTGGTTTTTTCTATGTGTGGATAGAGAATGAGTTGGTAGTGGAATTTGAATAGTTTCTTGAATAGTATTTTTTTGCCACCTATATTTTCAGCTAGCTAATATTTTTGCTATCTATTATTTCGGCCCAGCTAATTTTTAATTAGTTATTTAGAATAATAGTTTTTATTTACAAGGAATCTATGATGGCATATTCTCGTGCTGGTATTCCCATTTCCGCTGCCATTGTATAGCTACGCCTCTTGGCGTAAAAAGGAGAATAGAAAGACACAAAAAACAAAAAGACAAGACAAGACAACAAAATTTAAAATAAGATATGTATATATATAAAATACAAAATAAATAAAATAATAATAATTATAAAATTCATTAAATTAATTTAACACAAAACAAATCAATTTATTATAATTATTTCAGTGATATATATTCATTAAAAAATATATTAAAATTTGTGTATGTTTGGTAATTATAATTGTACATATTTTTCAAATTATTATTATAAAAAATAAGTAACTTTAACACCCAACATTTTCAAAAGAAATAAGACAAAAATAAATAGGTGTGTGTATTTGTTAAATTATTATTATAAAAAACAAATGAATTCATCATCACATATTGTCAAAAGCAACAAGACACAATAGAATAGTGAAATGACTATTGTATGAAAATGAAAAAAAAAATGCAAACATAAGAAAAGTTGTTCAATCTATTGTAATTCTTACTTCTCATTGGTTGATGTTTTGACCTTTAAAAGGTTGATGTATTGTTATCCAATAGAATTATAGACTAGCTAATATATACTCTATAGTTAAAATACACTGAGATGCATTAAGGCATTGAATTTTTTCAACTTTAATTTTCTCTCTATATTAAAGGTGAATGATGAAAAAATCCAACGCCTCGATGCATCTCGACATATTTTAAATATAGAGTATATATTAGCTAGTAGCAGCCACAATGCGCATAACACACTAAGTAAATTAATATGATTAGGGTTAACATTTAGCCTTATAATATATATCATGATCAGGGTTAGGGTTTAGTGTTAAGGTTGGATTTATGGTCCTGGTTACGAGTAGAATTATGGTTAGGGTTAGGGTTTATGATCTTGGTTACGAGTAGAATTATAATTAGAATGAAGGTGTACCAATAGGATTACGATTATGTTGTAGGTTAGGGTTTAATGGTTAGATTAGGGTTTAGGGTTTAGGGTTAGGATTATGGTTTAGGGTTAGAATTACAATTTAGGGTTAAAAGTTAAGAAAATGGTTAGGGAGAGGATTTACATCATGGATAATATTATGGTTAGGTTAGGATTTCTATTATGGTAAGGATTAAGATTTAGATTTAGGTTTAAGCTTATCGTTAGGTTAAGGGTTTACCTCATGGTTAGTATTATGGTTAGGGTTGGGGTTTTAATTTAAGTTAGGATTAAGGCTTAGGGTTTAGATTAAGATTATTGTTAGGATTGGGGATAACATCATGGTTAGTATGATTATTTGAGCTAGTGTTTTATTAGGGTTAGGGTTAGGATAAGGGTTTAGGTTCATGGTTTGTATTATAATTAGCCTAGGATTTTTATTTTACAACATGGTTAGTATTTTGATCATGGTTAGCATTTTTATTTTACATCATGGTTATTATTATGGTCAATCTTAGGCTTTTGATTAGGGTTAGGGTTAGCATTAGAATTAGGATTTTAGTTTAAAAATTTATAGTTAGGGTAACAGTTTACATCATGATTAATTTATGGATTTGTTTAACACTATGATAAGGTTAGAATAAATGGTTACAATTAGAGTTAGGGTTTAGGATTTAGGATTAGTACTATTCGTAGGGTTAGGGGTTAATATTTGGGTTATAACCTTATTTAAGATTATGACTATGGTTAGGGTTAGGGTTTAAGGATAGGGTTAAGTATTTAGCATTGACATTATGGTTAGGGTTATAGTTAGGGTTAAGATTAGGGTTTTGTGTATGGTTAGGGAGAGGGTTGGAGGGTTAGCATTAGAATTATGATTACAGTTAGTATTAGAGTTAGTATTCAGATTAGGGTGTGGTTTGGATTCACAATAGGGTTTTGTAGGGTTAAGGTTGGTTTATGTAACGTCCAGAGTTAGGTTTTTGGGTTGAAATTAGGATAAGGATTAGGTTTTCGGTCAGTGATATATTTAGGTTTCTAGGGCCATTCTTAATTTAGAGAAATAGGTAGGGTTAGGAATAAGTTTATGGTTAGGGTTTAGCTTATAGTTAGGGTTAGAGTTAGAATTATGGTTAAGGTTAGGATTTAGGGTTATGGGTAAAATTATGGTTACTTTTAAAGGGCTTACATAATGTTTAGTTTTAAGGTCAAATTTTGGATTAGCATTTGGATTATGGTTAGGGTTATGATTATAGATATAATTATAATTATGGTTAGGATTTAGCATTAGGATTGGGATTATGGTTAGAGTTAAGGTTTACATAATGGTTAGGTCTAAGGTTTTTAATGCTAGGAAGAGGTTTAAGATTAGGATTGGGGTTAGGGTTAAGATTATGGGAAAGGTTATGGTTTATGATTATAGTTTAGATTTTTTAGGGTTAGAGTTGCAACCATGATTAACATTAGGGTTTGGGTTATGATTGTGGTCAAGGTTTGGATTATTATCATGATTGGGATTAAGGTTAATATTAGGGGTTATGGTTATGATTATGGTTGAAATTATATTTAGGTTTAAGGTTTTCATCATGGTTTTTCAGTTTTAAGGATAAGGTTAGGTTAGGATAGGATCTGGAATGGGGTTGGGATTATAGTTAGGGTTCTATGTTATAGTTTATATTTTTATTAGGGTCAAGGTTTATACCATCATTAGGATTAAGGTTTCATTTATAGACATGGTGAGGTTTAGGATTATGGTTAGAGCCACGGTTGTGGGTTTAGGGGTATGGTTTGAACTACCATTATGCTTAGGTTTTCATCATTTCTCTAAGGTTAGGGTTATGATTACGGTTAAGATTATTATAATGATTAGAGTTTAGGGTTAGGACTATGTTTGGTGCTAGGTTTCAGGTTGCTTGAATTATATTTATGTTTAGGGTTTTCATCATGGTTTTAGGGTCAAGACTACTATTAGAATTAGGATTTAAGATTAGGGATGCGATATAATTAGGGTTTATTATTATGGTAATTTTTTATTAGGATTGAGGTTTAGGGTAAAGATTTTGGTTGGGTTTGGGTTAGTATAATAGAACTACAGCTAGGATTAAATAGTAACCATATCTAATTAAAGTTTAATTAAAACCTAGTCTTTATGTTAACTCTTATTTTAATTGAAGATTAGCCCTACTTGATATATTAACTTGATGTAAATTGAACCTTAATTGGACCTTAACCATAATTTCCACCTTAATTTGAGTACCCTATGATCATATAATTTAAAATTTTACTTTTTCATTATACTTGTTTATATAAAATATATTATTAATAAATCTTAACTAAAGTTAAGCTTATATTGTGTAAGATAGAGTATCCTTTTAGTTGTAATATAAAAAATATAATTAGAAATTAATTTAGATACCTAAGGAAAAATGGTAACTTCTATTTTTCTTTTTTGCATGCAAATAATTCAAATTCTAAATTAAAAGAAATTCATTTTTTTAAGTTTAAATAAATAAATTTAAAACTAAAATCTAATATAAAAAAAATCTTTCTAATTTATTTGTAGATATATAAACAACATTTCTATATTCTATTTTTAATTTTTGCATGCAACTTAATTTAATTTCTATAATTAAACTAAAATCTATTTTTCTATAAATAAATTTAAAACTTAAATCTTAATTTTAATAGAATCTTTCTATATTTTAACTAAAATCTATGTATTAATAGATTCATTTAATATTTTTATAGATCAAATCTTTTAAAATAAATTTAAAACTTAAATCTTGATTCTTTCTATATTTTACTAAAATCTTGATTCTTTCTATATTTTAACTAAAATCTATGTATTAATGAATTCCTTTTATATTTTTCTACACCCTACAAATCAATTCAAATTCTATAATTATACTAAATTTTGGTTTTTAAAATTTTCTAAATAAGTCATCAAAACTTTTAATAGAATCAATCGATATTTTTAAAATATTTAAGAAACATTGCTATTTTTTTTTTCTTTTTTTTTTTAAATCTATAATTAAGCTAAATTCTATTCTTTTAATTTTTAAATGAAAGACAAATTAATTTAATAATTGATTTTTAAGATTTACAATTGCCAAATAGAAAAATATAAACATTATTATAAAAGTAATCTGCAAAAATCAAATAACAAAACTCAATTAAAATGAAATTTGAATGGGGGATTGAAACCCATCCTAGATAATATAGAGAATGCAATATAAAAAAATACCATAATCTAAACATAGAAAAAATAGATATTACAGAGAATGCAATATAGAAATACCATAATCTAAACACAGAAAAATAAAATATATGCATTGCATGTAATGCCACTGTTCACATTTATCTGCTAGATTTGTACTATAACTTTATTAACCTTCTTTCACTATTTTCTTTATCACGTAGGAATCCAAAATTTTGATATCTCCAAAAAATTTATGGTGTCTCCAAAATTTTTAATTATTAATAGACATTAATAATTATTTATTGTCACTTTCATTTGTTCATATTTCTTTTTAAGCTTCATATTTATTGGTCCCACTATTTTTGGCTTTCAAGCTGGCAATGGAATATCAAAGGTTTCTTTTTGCTTACATCGTTACATTTGCTGACCTCCTATAGATGTGGGTATGCTGCCATTGTAAGGTTACGCCTCTCAGTGTAATTAAAAAAAGTTGTATACTTTAAAAGAAATTTTAAAAAATTATAAACTTTAGAAAATTTAGCAAACCTATTTTAATTATGCATGACGATTGGTTAATGCTTTGACATTTAATTGAATCTAGTGAATGCATAAGTATTCCTCCTTGTGGCAAGAACTAAAAGATAGAGATTATTTTTTAAATTTATTTATTTTTATTCTATTAAATTCTAGATTAAGGATATAAAAAAATTATGAATTATTAAATATCAATAAAAAGCAACAAGAATCAATAAATTCAACAATAGGCCAAATAACACAAAGAAAATAACCAACCAATTAGGATTATCTCAAAACCCCCAAGTAATCTCTCATATCATTCATAACTAGTTCTTCTAATATTGAAGTTTACTCTGTAGACAAGTACCTCTCATCCCTAAAATTCCACATCCCCATCTACTCAGAGACCCATTTTGCTAAACAAATTATTACCTCGTTCTACTCATGAGGAATGTGGAGGAATGTGACAAAATCCAAAGATCTAAAAAGTCTCACAATCTGATTGACCACCAAATCCAATTGATATTTTGTTCCCTCCACCTATCATTCATTTAACATATCAAACAAAATATATGAATCATATTCACAGATGATCTTTCTCCATCCAAGGGAACAAGTTATCTCCAAAGCATAAAGGAGAGCAAGAGGTTCCATAAAATGATAGTATGATAACCTTTATATAAAGAGAAGAAGAATCAGATAATCCTAGAATCATCTACCAACTCCATCAATCCCAATACACCTAGGATTACCTCTAGAAGAACCATCAGTATTTTTCTTCGATGCATCATGAATAGGGGGCAACCAAAAACCATCTCGTAGGACATTGATTTTGGCCTGTCAAACCACCCTATGAGAGGGGGGGCTCATTGTACAATATGCCAAACCCAACCTCTAAATGATAGTCAAATCACCTAGATTTATCTGGAGAAACAAATAACACCTAGTTGAGAAGGTTCCTTGTAAAATACTAATAATTTGCATCCATAATTGATGGCTTAACATTTTCTTATCCTAAAAATTATTTTATTCCTCTTCAACTAGATTTTACAAAGAATAAAAGAAAAACCTATGTTCAAAATAATATGCAAAAAAGGAATCTTATTAGAGTAACTCCCCAAAAGTTCTCAGAACTCAACCAAGGAGGAAGCATGGAAACAAGCCTTATTCCAAACCACCCACTAGAAATGCCAAATTTCCTTAAAGAAGGGACGAAAGAAGAAAATATATGAGGAGCATTCCTAATTGTTATTGCAAAAACACATATAGGACCCTAAAATACTCTCTTTCTCAAAAGTATCATCGGTGGGGTACCTATTATAAGAAACCAACCACATGAAGGAGTTACTTTTGAGCCAAAAAAACTTACTCTATGTCTATTTCCACTATGGAGCCCTATTTCTCTCATGAATATGCCTATCCAAATTCTAATATATTGAAGCAAAAGAGTATTTACCTTTTAGATTGAGGCCCCAGATAAGAATATCTCTCCCCTCCAACAAGTTACTATATCTTCCTACCAAAATGTTTCCAAGAAGAAGGTCCTCTTTAGAGACCCCTCAAGGTCTATCATAAGGTTCTTTCCATCTTAGAATACTTCCACTTGGCCCAAAATATAAGAATTTTCATAATTCTCCACCTTACTCCAACCTTGTAAAGAAAATTATCACACAAAGATTACAAATGTGAATACATTAATAATTTAGGAGGGGTCCCATCCCAAGAATGAAACCAAAATAAAGCCTTAGAGCATCCATTGAAAATCCAAAATTTTCCTTTCTTGATTAATTTAGCACCTCTTTTGAGAGTGCTCCAAATCATGGATCTCTTTCCCTCAAGGCTATAATGAGGAACATCATTACTCTCCACTCCACTTAAATACTTTGAAGTAAGGATACCATTCCAGTCCTAGTCTTGATGACAACACCACCTTTAATATTTTTTTAGGTCAAACCATTAAGACTTTTATGTTGAAGTCCAAGACCCCTACCTACTTCAATCTACATACAAAATCTCAACCAAACTTCATTTCTTCAAAATCAAGTTACTAATCCATAAGAATTGTCAAGAAACAACATCAAAGTCATGAATGAAGCTAGATGGAGTTTCCTTAATAAAACACCTATATAAACATAGATCCTAGGTTAGTAGCCTTAGGAGAGTCAACCTCCTTAATGTAGAAATCCACATGTAGGTTTGGAATGAGTAAATTTCTTATGAAACTTATTGAGAACATTCTACCAAAACTTGCTAGATAAAGAACCTATAGTGATAGGAGTACCAAGATGCATAAAAGGAAGAGAAATAATTTGGAATCTAAGAATCTATCAATTATGGTTTGGATGGGCTTTAGGAGTATTAAGTAAGAAATTAGAGGACTTTTCCTTATTAATCCTTTGCACAGAGGTTGTGGAGTAGATATCCAATATCATTCTTAGATTGAATAGCTCATTAACTCTTTTTAAACTCATCAAAGTGGTACCACCCACAAACTATAAATGAGTGTGGAGAGGCACTCTATTATCCAAATTCCATCCCTAACTCAACTTTTTCCTCACACAAGACTTTAAAAGTCTCCTCAAGCCTTTAGCTATTAAAATAATTAAATAAGGTAAAGATCATCCCCTTGGTGAAGACCCTAAGAAGCCCCAAAGAGCACATAGGGCTCACTATTAATGAGAACAAAGAAAGAGGAGGATATGACATAACTCCTAACTTTCTTAATTGACTTACTTAAAAATGCAAAGCTTCCAAAAGCTTATGCAAAAAGGTCTAGTTGACTTGGTCATATGCCTTGGCCATGTGTCAAGCTTGATAAGCATAGCATTCTCTTTATAGGTTGTCATGGAATGCATAGGATTTTTTGTAACCATAACCCCATCCAAAAATTAGCTACTAGTAAAAAAACCCCTTTGTACCTTTGAAATTAAATAGCTAAGCCACAACTTAAGTCTATCTACAATCAACTTAATAATAATTTTGTAGGATATATTGCACAAGGCTATAGGTCTAAAGAGGTCCAAAGAATCAACTCCTTATATAAGAGCAATGAGCATATCATTTATAACTTTCAAAATCTATTTATTCCTCTTCAATTCAAAAAACTATCATTAGAAGGTTTAGTTTGACAATAACTTAAAACTCTTGGTAAAACTCTATAGAAAAACTATTAGATCCAAGGGTTTTCTCTTTCTTCATATTGAATACAATCCTCTCTAATTCCTCCAAAGTGATTGTCTTAAGAAACAAATCATTCATCTCAATAGAAAATCAATGAAGGAATGCACTCAAAAATAAGATCCTCTTACTCCCTTGTGAAATAGGTATGCTTAGTAAACAGAGTGGAATAGTAATGAATGATCTCTCTTAAAATCATCTTGGAAGGAGAGATTTGATTCCCTTTAGAGGACCTAAGAGAGGTAATGATAATCCCTTACCTCCTACCCTTAACAAAATTATGGAAAAGGGCAATGTTTATATCTCCCTCCCATAACTAGTTAATACAAGACTTCTACTTCCAAATGACTTCATAAAATTGTGTTCCTCTAGATCTTTTATAGTTGTTGTTTCTAATAAAAAATATTCCTCTATTAAATTGTGATCTCATATCTGATGAGTGATTTCATTGAGGGGAGATTGAACAGCTAGTTTACCTATACCATTTTTTCAACATGTACTTTTCATATTGAAGTCTCTTGACAAATGAGAAATTGTTGTCCCAAATACACATTTCACTTTGGACTACAATTCTGATATAATATCATATTAAGAAGAGTATCAAAGCCTCATAAGTTGGGATTTGAAAGAAGGAATTTTAGAGGTTCTAAAGAAAGTACTTGAAAGTTCGATTGGCTAGTGATCCAGTCATTTCCAATCAAGGATCTTTGAGAAGGTGATCCAACTATATCCAACCCAAAATCTAAACACAAGGAACCTATCTAACCTCTCAGAAATAGCATCTTCATCCACCTCATATCATTTCCATTAGATGGATTTATTTCTATTAAGTTCAAAATATATATATTATCCCTCAAGAGTTTGTAAGAATGATCAATCCTAACAACACACTATTGTATTTGACTCCAAAATTTGACGAAACGCTCATACAAATTTTGTTGCTAAAATTTCATTAGAAAATTGCTGAAGATTATTGTCACAATTTTGATGAAATACAACAACAACAAAATGTTACACAATTCTCATTCGGAAGCGTAAAAAAGTACCAAATGTTCATCACAATTTAGATGATGTGGAGCAAACTTTTCATTGTCATTATGAAAAAAATATTGTCGCATGTACAACAACTTTGTCAAAAGTTTTTGTGGTTCGCTGGTTTATGTTCATCAAAATTGCAATGAAACCCTACTGTTATAAAAAAAATTATTCATTCAAATGTATGCTATTACATACATTTGAATGAATTTTATTATTGGTGTAGGTGAGTTTTCTTATTGGAGCCTTGTGGCTATGTTCATTTTTGCATCTAGCTCAAATTGGCAGAGCTGGGATGTAGTTGATTAACAAAATGAAAGGTACATTTGGTTCATTTTAAAAGTTTGACTTTCAAGTTTAGTATTTAAATTGGAAAGAAGAGATGCAAAAAGAAAAAAATGTTCCATTTCATTCATTTTCAAAAGTATTACATAAAAGAATATTAAAATTAATTTTGCAACATAAAGTTCTTTTGATTCATTTACAAAAGAAGATATAGAAACAAAAATGGATTTACACAAGTCGTGGATTAGCTACAAAAAGAATCCAAAAAAGAAAATACAAGTATAGAAGTCAATATTTAAAGAAAGGGCAAGGATCTGTCATTTCCTAAGCATGATGACTGATCGTGGTTGCATTCTACTTTAGTTTGCTCCACGAGGAGGCTCCATGTCTTTAGGGTATTTGTAGGAGTTGGTAAAAGTGGTGTCAAACTATAGATAAAGCAATGAGAGTCCAAGCCCTATCTCTAAAAAATGACTACCATACTAGAATATTATCATCCACATCATCAGATCAAAGCATAAAGTGATAATGCACCAGAAAGGAAAAGAGAGCTAAAATCACATGTTATAATTAATGAGTTGTGTCATGTGTAGGTATAGGTACATACATTAATGAATGAATGAGGATAACAACAATCAATGCTAAATCATGAGTATAAGACATAAAGAAGAATAAACCTTAGAAATGCTTCTCAAAAGAACATAGCTATGTGGAATTTAAAAGTACAAAATTCATATGGTTAAGGTGCATGTTGATACAAAGTAGGGCAAAAAATAAAGTAGTCAAGGTGTGATAGATTGTCTCATGGACATGAAGTGTGCATCTAAATGAATGAAATTGGGCTTGTTAAGAATATCACAAAGTTGTAAACACACTTAAGAAACATTCTCAAGGGAAATCTATAGAAACTAAGAAAAACAAATTCAACTTCCAAGACCAATCTGCATGCAAGATACCTGTTACAGAGAACAAAGCAAAAAATGGAAAAATCTGAAACCCTTCTATGCTCAAAAAGAGAGAGAAAAATGTATTCAACATAATGAAAAAAGAATTACATGGTTCAACCTATAAAGGTGAACAAAACCCTAAAACTAGAAAAGCTAGGTTGCACATTGTAATTAATAAAGATATTAATTATAATGTACCTAAGAGATAGCTTAAGTAAAAAAGAGTAATAAAACTAACTAATTACTCTAACACCCCCCCTTAAGTGAAGCTCAAGAGCTAAGCTAACCTAGCACAACTATGAAAGCAGGAAATGGGTCCCGGCAACAAGGCCTGATTAGGTACCCAATACAAGGAAATCTTTGTAAACCAGAGACAAAGGAGAAAACCCAGTGGGAAAAACTCCTCTCCAAAAAGAGATATAAAAGCAAGCAAAAGACAAAAAATGACTTCAAGAGACTCTCTCAAAGCCATAAGTACAATGTGTGCTGCCAACCCCCCCGTGAGAGAGGGTCAGGGCTCCAAAGCCCCCCTAGAATGAAAGAATCCCTGGAACAATGAATGAACCACTGTGACTCCAATACAATAGAGTAAAAGACAGTGAACACTGAAGAGGTACCCTCGAAAGATGAGGTGTCACTGGAAGGCCGAGCTAATGCTCAAAGGAGTAACATGAGGATCCTGAAAGGGAATCCCCAATGTAGGTGGTATGACAAGTGTGCTGACACTATCAAGAGAGAGGAGATGAATGTCCTCTATAGAATCCTCAACAACTACATCAGGTGGCTCGATGAATGGAGCTGGAGGGTCTGGCAGTGCTGAAGAAGAGTCCCACTAAAGAGAAGAAACCCCAACAAGAGGAGGGGAGGCAGTCACATAAGGGGTTTCAGGAACAACACAGAGGTTCAAGTGACCTGACTGTCCCACATGATGCTCTCACGCAAGAGGAGAGCTGTGAGCTGATGATGGAGATGGTGGACCAAAGTTTGAGAAGGTGTAGAGACGAGTAGAATGATCAACTATCCCTATAGCAACAATGCCATCTGTCACACTATCTTGAATGAAGACTGAATCTAGCGTGAACTCAACTATCTTCCCTGGCCCACTGAGTGTAATTTGATAAATCGAGAGGAGGGTTGCAGACAAAGATGGAACATACAATACATCATTGAATGTGCCATCCTAAATGCGTATAGAACCTTTCCTGTAGACTAGCATAACAATGTTATTCCCCATGAGAATGTGAGGAATAGGAGAAGCCTCAATAAAAGAGAAGATCTTCGGAGAAGACGCCATATGGTGAGAAGCACCTAAATCTAGTATCCAAGGGACCTGTGAAGGGGATGCAACAAAAGCCCGTAATGCATGACCCTGTCCAAAATCCTGTCCAGATGTTGAAGATGAGGCAGAAGATTGAAAAGAAGACCCCTGTGAGGTGGAAGAGGATGGAGAGGAAATAGTGCTCTTCTGAAGGAGAGCTTGCAAATCTGCAATTTATTTCTCATAGCCATCAAATCTCTTCTGAAAATAATGTGACTCATCATGAGGCCCCTTCTAACAATAGGAACATGTAGGGCTCTCAGTCTTTTGTTTCTCCTTCTTAGAAGAAGATGGTGGGCCAGTAGAGTGTTGAGAAGAGGAATCAAATGTCTGCTTCGGCTTCTGCTTCTGTGTATCCTGAGGTGTCTTGGCAAGCAATGCCTATGACTGTGAACCTATAAGCGAGTCCATCTGATTGAGCTTGGACTGCTCATGAGTCAACCTATCATAGAAAGTCTCAAAAGAGGGCATAACATGTCGTGCACCCAGTGCATCCATAGTGGAGTAGAAGGTAGAAGTGAAAATCTGATAAGGGCCACGAAGCTTTGAGAGTATCAGAAAGATACACTCATCATCTAACTTCGTCTTTCCAGCAAATTGTAAAATAGAACGAAGAGACTTGAACTTCATCAAGAAGTCCTCAATGCTGGTGAATGATTTAGGTACCAAGGAGGTGAACTCTACATCTATCTATAGAACCCTGAACTGATTCATTATGCCAAACAAGGTGGAAAACTTGTTCCACATAGCCTTGGGTGTGGTCAAGCCATCTAGGTGGAACAACAACCCATTTGAAATGTTCATTGCAATGAGGCCCATTGCCTCATCCATCCTATTTCTCTGCATAAGAGCCTCATAAGGCCTCTTTAGAACTGGCTGAGCTACATCGAGGCATGACCATAGCCCTTTTGCCATAAGCAATCTAGTCATTTGTCCTTTCCAAGTGTGATAGTTGTGAGGTGTAAGGTGGGCGACAGAAGAGTTCACCATTAAGAGAAAGAAGACAGAAGTAGAAGGGTCTTTCTAAAGTAAATGACAGAAAGTAAAGAGCACCCCCCCACAAATTATAATGCTATCCCCCGTACACAACAAAGTACTATGAAAGCACAAGAAATGAGAAAAAAACCTGAGTTCCAGAAGCAGAACAGGAGCACAGAAGAAGGTGCATCTTTGACTGAAAAAACTAGTATTCAAATGGAGAAATCAAGAAGTGAAACCTACATGAGAGCGGCGGGCTCGGATAGACCTTTCTGATGATATATCATATGTTAAATTTTGAGTTCGTATGAGCCCTGTAGGACCAAAAATGCCCAAGTACCCCCAAAATGCAAGCTCCCTGGAAAAAACCAGTCACTAGAAAAAAGTTGACGGCCATATGCCCATCATGAGCCTGTCAATGACATCATCATGACCTATGATGACATCATCATCAGAAAAGAAGTCGCCGAAAAATTTCAAAAAATAGCCAAAAATTTTTGAAACTTGCCGGAAAAAATTTTCGGCAAGTGACATCACCGCTTATGTAGGTGGGCAGCGCTGGGGCAGTTCCCGAGTGGTGGCAGAGCTCTGGTGGCCGGCGGCTGGCATGGGGGTTGCACTGGGGCACAGTGGCATTGAGGCGGCAAGGGGGCAGGGCGGTGGCGCTGGGGTGGCACGGTGGTGGCGCACTGGTTGCGCTATCGCCAGCGGCCGAAAAAGCCCTAAAAATGCTTTTTTTGAATTTTTTTGTCTCGATTTTCGAGTTGTACGACCGTAGGAGAGAAAAAATTTCTCCCAGAGGTCACTGTGGCCAAAAATAACAAATTTTATATGATTTTTGACTCTCCCGAGCCTTCTGAGCGCAATGGTGGCATCTATTTTTTCTCAAAATGCTCAAAAATTATTTTTAATGTCCTGTAGAGAATACTAGAACTAAAAAAACTTGCTTCAAAAATACCAGAACAGGCAGTAGCAAGGAAGCTTTGATACCATGTAGAAACTGAGAAAAATAGATTCAACTTCCAAGACTAATCTGCATGCAAGATACTTGTTACAAAGAACAAAGCAAAAGATGAAAAAAGCTAAAACCCTTCTGTGCTCAAAAAAAGAGAGAGAAAAATGTATTCAGCATAATGAAAAAAGAATTACATGGTTCAACCTATAAAGGTGAACAAAACCCTAAAACTAGAAAAGCTAGGTTGCACATTATAATTAATAAAGATATTAATTATAATGTACCTAAGAGATAGCTTAAGTAAAAAAGAGTAATAAAACTAACTAATTACTCTAACAAAATCAAGTGGGTTGGCATTTCTTTTTATTATAAATTTCCCTACACTCAAACTCAAGTCATATTACAACACTATATTCAAGCATTCTTGAAATAGAATAAACAAGATTCTAGAAAAGGTTTTGAGACACTTTCAAAAGGTTTTTGCATATCATCAACATATTTTCAATCATTTGGAAGGGCAGAAACAATCATTTTCCTAAATACCTAGGGTTTTGTGGTTAAGTTTTCATCAAACAAGGACTAAGGAGACATGTTTAGGGTTTCATCCTAAATGGATTTTTCAAAGCACTAAATTTTGAAAGTTTTTAGAGGTAACTAGGCCTTTTGAGTTCACTTTAAGTAAGAAATCAAGTTCAAATCACCAAAATAGTTTGATGGTTTTCTAATTGTCAATTAAGTTTCAAGCTTATCCAAGGGCCTATCATTTTTTAAAGAAGAAACCCATTTTTGTCACATTAATGTCATTGAGAGGAATCAATCAACATCAAATTGGATATCTTTAGTATTCAATATAATTGGAGGAAAAATATCATTAGATAACCTTCTAGAAGGTTTAGCTTAGAACGTGATATATTTAACAAAATTGTAGTTGAAAATTTTATTGTTTTAGATGATCTATTTAGGCAATATTGTAAAGATTTGCTTGGTTTGCAAGTGAGCTACCTCTAGTGTAGAATTCCACTAATTTTTTTTTTATTTGTCTTGAATAAATTGCATAGTTGGAGAATGCAAATCTTATTAAGAACTTATAAATAAGAGATTCACTGACTTGGATAGAAGTAGATTATAATTTGATATTGTATTGCTACTGAGATTAACATTTAAGTTCACTTTTTGTGATTTTGTTATATTGTGATTTTCTCAGTTGAATATTACAATCTTGTATTCAAGTAATTATTGATTTGAGTTTTGTAACTCCATACGAGGAATCTCCTCATTCAGCTGATCATTACTTGTGTTTGTGTGAAACTCAATCCAAGTTTTGTGTGTATTTTTCTTTCTAATATGTACTTTTAGCTAGTATAAAACATTTTCTAGTAGTTGGGTTGGTTGCTTTAAGATTAAACATTTCAAAAATATCTCTTATCTTGTGTAGAACTATTGATAAACCTTGTACACACACCTAAGAACCAAAAAGAAGGTTGTTTCCAATGTCCATTGTAAAGGTTCTAGTTTTTAAGTTTTTGTTACAAAGGAACTACCCCTTCCAGTTTGAATAAAGGCGTATCCTTATATGTTCCATTTTTTGTTCTCCTAAAAGTAAAAATTAAAACATTTAGTTTATGGCTTCTTTTGAGCACCTTTTCAACTCCCCCTTGCTATTGTCTCTAGTTGTAACTCCTAGTGACCCATTTTGGTCACATGTGGACCTTAATATAATTTATTTCTTTCTTTCTTATACCAATTTAACCATCTTCTTATTTAATTTATGCATATGTACAACTCCCACAATCCTTTATCAAAGACCTTTTTGTCTATTGTGTGCAGATGGATGAACATGCTTGTCAATAGGTACCCACCAAAATGAATGCAAAGAAACAAATGGAATGAAGATCTAGGTATCAAGCATATCATAACATTATTGATAGAATAATATATGTACCTTATATTTAATTGATAGACAATATCGAGTTCCCTTTGATTCAACCCAGCCCCCATAAGTTGGTGTCTCGTGCAGATTTTATTTAATAAGTTTGTGGGTGGACAAAGTTGTGCAAGTAAGGTATCAACACATATTTTTACCTTTCTACATGAACATTAGGATAAAAAATGAACCATATGACCTACAGACATTCCATGAGACAAACATCAACATCTAAGATAAGTCAGCATTATATTAAAGAGATTGCAAATTTATCTTAGTTTACAGAGATGTATTTTGTGCAAAAATTGAACTTATTATAGATGGCCACAATATGTTATTTATAAGGAAAGAACACAAGTTGAAAATACTAGGAGTAGCATCTTGTTTTTATAAACAATAACATCAAAATTTAAGGAACTACGTCAATTCACTATAGATTGAAAAAATTAAATAACACCACCAATTAGTTGTTTAAATGAAAACAAAGAGTTACCCACAAATCTCCAAATTCATAAACTAGTGCTTGTATAGATAGTTAACATTGAAGAAAACTTCTAATAAACATGTTAGTATAATTGTGATACTTCCAATTTCATTAATTGTATCCATCATCTACATTGTCTTCATTACTATATGTTCCCTTCATTCTACCTAATAACCATGTTTATCATAAGCCAATGGCCAAATACATGCTTACATGTGAGAAGGGTGCATTATATGAAATCATTTCAAAGTGTGTGGATTGGTTCATCCAATTTCTCACCTTCATCTAAGCTTGTGGAATTTCTTTATACACCTATATGCTTCCTAAACATGATAGTACTTAATAACTAGAATATGAAATTAAAAACACGATACAACATAACATATGCTCTTTTACAAGTGTCAACACAACTATGAAAAATATGTCACATAAGACCATTTACAATAAAGGAAAATCACAAAACTTTCCTTGTGAGTTGAGAATGAATTAATGATAGCATAGACTTGTGAATGACCTCAATAATCCATTGTAAAGAAAGAATCAAATATTTTTAATTTCATGCAACAACAACACTTATAAAATTTATCAATGCTTTGTGATTCAAGCTAGTTTTACATCTTGTTGGAATTCAATTACATCTACTGAAGATTCATTTTTGATACATCTTGCATAATCCTACTATTACAAGATATCTCAGAGAATGATAAAAAAAACTCATGCTCTATTTCCTTCTAACAATCTTGATATTCTTCATGAGAATTGAATCTTTCCAACATGGGCTCAATAATAACTAATGAATGTTCAAAACCTACTTTCACATTGATACATAAGGGATGTATTGAAGATGGAGATGTCATAATGCACTAAAGAGATACTCTAAAGACATCCTTCACTAAAAGGCTACTCTAAAGACATTGAAAACTAGCAAGGTCCAAAGAATGAATCTTATTTATAGATCTTCATTATGATGAGTGTCTCTACAATTGAATTATCTTTGAGAAAAAATAAATCCTCGAGATCTCTCTCTCCTTTCAACAATAATCTTCCACTAACATCACAAAAAAAATATCTACCTTTTTATATTTGATAGAAATGTCATTGTGTCTTTGCATTTAAAATTTATATAAGGGCACTTTCCTGATGATAAAACCACAATATTATGACTATGAGTAGATAGTAAAAAAAATTCGCAACATGAAAATATCTTGAACACAAAACAAGAGTTTATATATATTCAAAATGTGCCACATTCTTCTCATTCATGACACTTTCCAAAGCCATGACCAAGAACCTCAATAAAAGTTTTGACTTTTTCCTTAACAAACAAGTGATTTGAACATGCTTGGAATATGAAATCAAAGAATATTTCAAATCATCTGCACCATACCTTTCTATAACTTTCTTCATCTCCAAAGAATACTCATGCTTGTCAGTTTGTGCATACAATGCATGAACACTTTAGAAAGATTCAATACTCACTTTTGTAAATAGAATATGAAATTGGAGGGAAAAATAATATCCAACTACTTATAAAGTAGATAAAAAAATATTTATGACCATATCCATAATGCATAAGTACTTATATTCAATTCAGTACAACACATTGGTCCTCTAGATTTCTAGATCGATCCATTGTCTGAAATGTTTCACACATAAGGCTTATAATGTCAATATTGATTGGCCAAAGACAACCTCTTTCAAAGCATTTATAATATCATCAACTAGAACTGAGATCAAAGACTTGTAAGAGCATTATAGTTTAATAGTACAACCAATGCAGGCCAATCTTTAAAGTATTAGACATTTGCATTAATATGTTTTTCTATTATTTCACTAAACTAGGGATCTTAATAAGATATACATTTATCATTTTCAATATAAATATGTATGAAATTTAAGATATTTTGTGTAAGATATTGATAAAGAGAAATTGCTTACAATTTTTATCACATAACTGAGAAAGTGGTCAAAAACCCATGTGATCCGTAAAGGGGATATTACAACACCCAATTTCTTATGTAATTAGTAAATAGATGTTATGGCCTCACAAGGCTACATCTAACCAAATGTGTAAACAAAAAAAAAACATAACTTGAAACACTTGTATGGGCTCACAAGGCTATATCTCAATCAGATGACCTAAACATATAAAAGGTCAATTTGAGGCATCTATAAAGTGGGTTGCGAGGGCTAAATCTCAATAGGATGACCTCTTATCTCAAACTATTTTTCATAAGAATACTAAATTATGTAAGTTTGATATTGTATAATTCAAAGATATAACAAGTAAAGAAGGTAGTGAATTGAATTTGGAATAGGGTAATGTTTTTATAATAGTAAAATGTAGACAATAAAAATTTATTTTTTCTTCATTTCTAGTAGTAAAATGTTGCAAATGTTCGAGGACCTCATTGAAGAAATAATTTGAAAAATTGCTAGAAATAAATTTTTCTTTCTATAATCTTCTAAAGCTTCTTGCACGAGATTTTAGGCTTAAGTGAAAAAAGGAGTTCTTCGTAGTTAATAAAACTAGGCATCTTAAGCTTGTGTGCATATTTATTTGTATGATTTCAATCACATGGTTCATAAAAAAGAATGCATGCTCTCATTATGTTGGACCTGGCTCATTTAATGGGTGTCATTTGTGAGAAACTAAAGAAGCAATGTCATAATAATCAAACATGTTATAATGTGTGTCTCACTTAATTTCTCTTCTTCTCATCTATTTAGTGTTTTCTTTAATTAAGATTCTGCATGACATGTCACAAATCCACAAACCTCATACATGTGTGTTTGCTTGCATATACAACCCATTTCTCACACTTTATAATCATAAATAGATTATGAGAATTTAGTTACCACACATGTTCAAATAAATAGAAAAAGAGATATAAGATCCTTTCATAATAGAGGTTGCTCCATATGCATCTTATTTCAATGCATGCCCAATGAGATTAAAATGAAACAATATAATAAATGTAAAAAAATTAGTAATATTATTGAGATATTGGGAGTAATGAGCACACTAAGAGACAATTGATTGCATCTAGTACCAGATTAAATTAAATTTGAGAGAAAATGTCAAACTATTTCTTGAAAATACAAAGATATGGCGAGCTTTTCAACACTAAGATGACTCATTAACAACTGCCCAGTAATTTTGCTTGTTTATAGAAAGCCCTATTTGTGCTATATTTAATAGGAAAGAGAGTTGCACATAGAATGATAATCACTCTATTTGAGCTTTTGGCAAGTCATGAATAGATAGAATTGACTCCATTATTATATGTTTTGTAATACCCCTCCCATAGTCTGATTTTCCATATGTTATGATGTCATTTATATTATGGATTTACTAACCCCATGCTTGCATGTGTATGGATTGTGTGTATGTTTTATATTTATGTTTGATGTGCCTGATGTGGTTGAGGGATAGAGTCATAGTTACTTGCTTGAGAGATCCACATGATCGGCCGATCCCCACCATTGTCTGTTATATATTTATACATGTATGTACATGCTCATCTTTTATGCAGGATTTTAGGTACCGGGCATCAAATTCCTTGAATTGTCAGGATGACTGTGCCCTATCACAATATCTCAATGATAAGAGAGGGGAGATAGAAGACATGTCCAATCCCAACCTAAGCCATCATTTGTCCTAAAATAAGGACAAGTATCATATTGACTACCTATCAGAATTCATCAAGGTGACGTGAATTCTTGAACCCTTTCTTTGAGCATGATGGTTATTTTGAGTTAGTTGATTTTCAGGTGTTGCAGTCATTTGAGTTCATTTGAGTTTTTTTGCATGATTTATTTATTGAAAATGAATTAATTAAGACTAATTATTATTAGAATAATTATATCTTAGAACTATCAAAATATTAAGTATAAGGGTATTTAATTATTAAGGGTTGATTAAATACCTTTGTTTAATTAAAAGGCTTAATTAAAAGTCTAGTTTGGAATAAAATGATTTACTTAATTATTAAATTCAAAGATGAAATTTTAGGCATAATTGATTTATTTAATATTTAATTATCAATTGCATAGTTATTAAGTGCCAAAATATTAATTGATTACTTAAACATTAGTATGCAATTTAAGTTGCACATTCAATTTTATAAAATTGAATTAGAAATTTGAGTTAAAGTTGAGTTAGGAATTGTTAACTGGAAAGTGCATATAATTATAATTACAATTAATTAAATATGCAAAAAAGAGAAAATTAATAATTAAATGCAAATGGAGTTAAGTGATTTTCATGTTGAGTTCTAATTTTTGTTTGGGTGTTGCATGTCAAGTTCTGATTTCAATGTTTTATGTTAAGTGATTCTTTTATATTTTTCAAAGGGGAGTTTACCTTGGTTTTGGTGTTGTATGTTTGAAACCCTAGGTTACTTAGTTTTCTTTATTAGGAGGGTTTTGGCTAGTATTTGATATACAAGTTTGCAGGTTTTGGCTTTGAGGTTGAATTGGAGAATTGTGAAAGCTTTGGGAAATTTCAGGGTTGTTAGATTGTTCTTCATGGTTTCTACCAAGTGGTGGTTTAAGGTAGGGTTTAAAAACCCCTTTTTTTGCAATTCTTCTTTGGAAAAGATTGTCTTCATTGTGTCTTCCAAATAGGTTAATGATTTTGGAGTGATTGTATTTTTCTTTCATTGTCCTTGAGAAAATTTGCAAGATTAGATTGTTATGGTTTCATGAATGATAAATATGTATATATTTTGGTTGCTTATGAGCATAATATTTTATAGAAATGTGTGAGTTTTTTTCCAATTAGGGTATTCTACTAATTTGATTATTCAAATCCTTTCTTAGTTTCTATCCTTGCATGCCTTCAAGAAACCCAATTTGTTTAGCTTTGCATGCTTTTAAATCCTAGGAATATACCTTAAAATATATATATATATATATATATATATATATATATATATATATATATATATATATATATGTATGTATTTAGATATTTGGATCTTTTATTATATTCAGAAAAAAAAACTTGAGATTAATTCAATTAGGGTTTGATTCAAATTTTGACAAAAACCCTCGTGCTTGGACCTAGTTGGTGTTTGAAAATGTATGTATTTGATTTTATTAAATTAATTAAAATATTTCTATATATTTTTTTATTTTTTTTGGTCTATAACTGTGATTTTATTGAAAGTAAGAAAGATACATTGCAAGTATGAGGATATAGTTACTATCCCAGTAACACCTATAGAAAATACATAGCTTCCAAGAGTAGAATCCATATATAAAAAAACCAAAACACCTCACCCATCAGCTCAAACCAGAAACCCTATAGGGCTAACCTATTATGCTATTACAAGGCTATATCCGAGCCATAAGTAACCATAATCTGGTAGCTCTTTCGAGGAATAGTATAGACATGTCCTTGAAATAAGAGCATGGAGATTTAAACTATTAAAAAGGTTGACCCACATTCAAAAACTTCACCAGCTTATGATTGAGCTCTCTAGTGGCTAATCCTTCACACTCAGAAGTGTATCTTGTTGTTAACAATCATCTTTGAGAAGGAAAAATCCTCCTTCCAACCATCACCAAGATTCATCAAAAAATCAAAATTTGCAAAAATGAGCTAAGGATAGCCATCACCTACCTACCACCCATCTTGCCTCTCTTCTTCTTTAAGATAGGAGTGTAAAAAATCCTCCTTGTTCTTTCATCCATTTCCTCTGTAGCATAGACCACCTGTTTTAGAAGTAGCCAAGCTCTCTTCTTCTCTGCCCTATAAATTTCCTTATTAACTTTACCCCACCACCTAAAAAGGGGATTACAAAATGTTCACCCTTCCACTTCATCCTCAAAGCATTCAGAGTAATCCATGTTGATGCCAAACCATGCACACTCCAATATCAAATCCAAGTCCATAACAGAAGTTCCTCATCAAACAACATCCTAATATAACTATTAAATTCTGAGGTGTGTTCTCCTATCTCCAACGCCCATGCTATGATAACAGAGATGACATCTAAATTCACCCTCCATTTTACCAAGCTGCCTTGGAATTGCTCACCCAGAACTGTTAGTGCTGCATCTACAACATCTGGGTTCTTGATCTTCAAGAGACCCTTCATTCTCTCCTTGCTCACCAAACCTTTGAAGCTCTTATGTTGCTTCATAGTATTAATTGAAAATGCAGCCTCCATAATCTTGCAGCTCATAGAGATGAGAAGAAAGACTTCAACGCTAAACAAAAAACAAAGGCTTTCAAAAAATATGTTACAATAAGGACATTATTTTAAAACCACTGAAGCCTGCACACTTAAACAATAACGTCACTAGCTTGCAGGAGCCAGCGCAACAAGTAAACACTACACCTACTTGCCAACATTCCCTCGAGCTGCAAAAGCTTTGGATGATGGGGTAATTAATATTTCTATATGTTTTAAGAAAATCATATTTAAGATACATTTGTATAAGAAAAGGGAATTTAAAAATTATATATATATATATATATATTCAAATGTAAAAAATTAAAAAAATAAATAAAGAAAAAATGCTTGTTGTTTTCCATGTTAGAAATTTTTGACATAAATTTTTTTTTAAAAATAAAATAAATAAACATATTAAAAAAAATCATGGGGGAACACACCTAGAAGGTGGCTCCCACCACCATGCAATTTTGTTTACATAGGGAGGTGATTATGTCTCCCCCATTATTTATAAAAGTGGGGCAACCTTTTAGCTTTTCCCCTTTTATGTTAGTGCATAAAAGTATGGGTAGGGATGGAGCCATGTACCCTCCTCAGTCGGTTAGACCTTGGTGGAAGGACTGGAAATGGTATCCTACTACACTCTTCACTAGTTATAAACCCAAGCTTGGGTATTTTGGCTTGTTCCCCATTTGCCCATAATTGATTCTCTCAACTAGCGATGACATCTTTCCTCTTCCTAGAAGAGTTGGAGTTGGCAATTTTGCACTATTTGGGATTTTGTCACTGAGCCTAAGATTGCTCATTTTGCCTAGTGTTTCCTTTACCAAGGCTTACCTTTGGGAGCTTGACTCTAGTATTTGGGTGTTCCTAATCCTAAATGCCCTTTTTGTGGTCATTCTGACATGCTCATGCACATTTTTTGGTTCTTTCGTCATGCCCAGAATTATTGGTTCTGGATTCACGACCTCTTTTCTCCCTTTAGGCCTGGACCTTTTTCTTGGCATATGGTGCTTCTTGGTGATCCCCCCAGAATGTCTTCCTAGTACAACTAGATATGGCATGCTTTTAGGATAGAGATCTTGTTTACTTTATGGAAATAACGAAATGTTGTTCTCTTTTCTCACAGTTCTCTAGATATTCATATCTCTCTTTATGCTAAGGCATGTATTTGTAACAATGTCATGATACAAATTTAGGTGCAAGAAGACAAGGTGGCCTTAGAGCTCATCCATTTATAGGAGTTTCTCCAGCACTGGGGCAATGCCCCTTATAGTGTTTCTCGGGTGCCTACGGACTCTCTCTCGACTGACCGTACGCCACCCAAGGGTTGCTATCACAGTTGGAGTTCCTCTGTCAGACACTCAAGGACTCCACGTTAATGGTGTCACTGCTCCACCTCTCCTCCTCCTCGGAGGGATGCGGGTGTCAGCTAGCATCCCCTTCTTATTTCTCCTACTGCTACTGCTGCTTAGCCCTCGACCAGTGTTCCTACCACTTCTGACAAAGTCCCTCACCTGGTGCTTGCTATCTCACCCAGGCGGGAGGAAGGAGAACTGGAGAAAGAAGTTCCAGAAGATGGCTGGTCCGTTCCTAACCAGACCCCGGGGTCCAATGTTTGGGGCAATCTTGATGACAGAGATCCTCGTCCCTCTTCTGCTACTGCCCTTGCAGCTTGAGGGTTTCTCTTTATATATGTTTTTTTGATGAATACTTTTATGTTTTTGGCCTAATTATCATGTGACTTGCACGAGGTGACTTTTTCCCCCGATCCCTTTTTTGTGAATACTGTACTTTAATATTAATATTAATAAAAAAGGCCTCTATTCATAAAATTTTTTTTGCTTTGCTTTTCTTTTCTAAAATAAGTTTCATTTAATTATTGATATTAGTTATGATAAAATATGTTATAATTAATATATGATAATTGTTAAATATAGATTTATTTATATTATTTAATTTGTAAATTAATTTTTATATTAAATAAATATTAGATGTTTTTAATATTTGTTGTTAGTTATTAATTAATAAATATTAAAATAATTATTATTTATTTAAGTGGAAAGTTAATATTTATTAAATGTTCTTTTTAAGTAATTAATGTTAATATTTATTAAGGATGAAAATTTTTAATCGAATATTGAAATTTATGGGAATATATTAAAGATTTAATTGTTGGAGATTCGCCAGCAAGCCAGTTTGCTATTTGTATGTTTGTCATTGATGACAACATATAGTAAGCATCATGAGTGGAAGCCTAATGGAGAGTGCCTTCAACATATGATGCATATATATGTTATCAACATGATATCATAGACATAGAGGTTGATTTTGAGTAAAGACAGTAATACAATTATGTATATCAGTGAGTGTTCCTGACAGGTCCCAGGAACAATTATGTATGTGATTTATAGTACAGTTGTAGTAGAACCTTGCATGTTTATATTTATGATGAATACATATTTATGATGTTATTTTCATGGATGTAGAGTCAGATATTTAGTATAGGTTGAGTTATGAAGTCTCCAGTTGATAGTTACAGTTTCCTAAGTTTATCTGAAAGAGACGACAATGTTTATATGATTGCAGAAGTTGCACCTATCATCTTGGTATGCACACTTAGATTTATGTTAAGAGGAGAGTTAAGAATGTTTGGTTAAGAGCACATTACTTAATTAAGCATGAGAAGAAATTTGGAGTTAATTTGGTGCAGCTGACTGTGTGTAGCATTGTGTCTACTCACATGGAGTTGTATAGTCCTAATTTATGTTGTGTGCTTAGTAGAGATGATTGAGATGTTATTGGAGAGTTGTATTATTTCTATAATATGATTTCAAGATGGTTCTTATAGGCCAACTTGATTATATCATTTAGAGGAAAGATATTTATAGGCAGTCATTTGTGATTGCTAAGTGTGGCTTGAAGTTGATAGAATAGAGCATAGCAAAAAGTACAAAGTATTGAGCCATCAGCGAAAGGTCTATGTGACAAAATATAGAGTACTATATTCATTTGAATTGATCAAGATAGTAGGTCTACGCCTAGTTCATGAAGATCCAGATATAGTGTGTATCTGTTAAACAAAAAGGTTACAACCTTCACCCCTTTGGGCAGTGTGCTCTCAGACAGTGAGTCCTCACCCCTAACAAGGTTAATTGTAAAAGACTCCTAACAAGGTCTGACCCTTGACTAGGTCACTGTACTTATTACATTGTAAAGATCAACTCCTAACAGGGTTGTAAGATCTTCTAACAAGGATCATAATACACTAGTGCAGTTCTTAGTGGGTGTTAATTCCCATCAGGGTTTTTACCTATTTGGGTTTCACTGTAACCAAAATTGTAGTGTTGTGTTAAGTGTTCTTTCATTGTGTTTATGCTTAATGTTCTTACATACTTAATTGGATAAATAATTAAAACTTGTAGATAACTGATTCACCCCCCCCCCCCCCCCCCCCCCCCAACTTAGTTATCTCTTGGGACTATTCCTAACAATTGGTATCAGAGCCAAGTACCTCGGAGAGAAAGTTTAACAACTTGAGGTTGATCAGATGGCATACTTTAGAAAATAAATTCCTAAGTTTAATGGAGAGAACTATCTTGACTGGAAGAACAAAATGATGATACATTTACAGTGCATTGCCTTTGAGATTTTTGAGGTAGCTACTAAAGAAACTGAGATTCCTTCTTTATCAGATCTTGCAAAGGAAGATGCAACTCTTAAGAAAAATGATTTGTTCACTTCAAATGCTATTTCCAAATAAGCACACATCAGTGCCTTGTCTAATAGTGAGTTTTCAGAGATTAAGAAACTAGATAAAGCCTACAAGATTTGGAAGTATCTAGAAGACATGTTTGAAGGTGACATCCAAGCCAAGAATGCACGCAGAAAGACATGGAAGAAAAAGTACAATACATTGGAGATGATACCCGAAGAAAGCATTAGAGCCTACAATCAAAGGATTAATGAAGTAGTTTTAGGAATTAGAAACAATGGTGGAGATATTTCTGAAGAAGACATCATGGATAAGTTGATGACTACTTTGACACCAGAATATGAGAACAAGATAAACATCTTGGAAGAGACTATACCTTTTTCAAAAGAATTCAGGAGAGAAACCTTAATTAGCAATATTTCAGCCTTTGAGATATCAAGTCTGAAGATAGAGCCTAAAAGTGAGACAGCCTTCAAAGCCTCAGTCCATGGTAAGAAATCCTTGAACACCTTTGGTAACTTTGATGATGATGATGAAGAGAAAGCACTAGATGATTTCATTTCTATGATTTCTAAAAGATAAAATAAAGGAAAAGGAAAATATGAAGGTCAATTACCATTCAAATGCTTTTCATGTAATAAGATTGGTCACTTTGCATCTAAGTGTCCTACAAGAGCTAAGAAGTTCAAAAATAACTACAAGCCGAAGTATACAAAGGAATGTTACTATGCTAGAGATGGAGTATTAGATGAAGAATCAACAGAGGATGAAATTGGATTCATTGCCCTTGAAGATGGAAAAAATGCACAAGAATTGGCACTGATTTCACAAGCTTACATCAGGATAGATCGGATCATTGACAGTGGTTGCTCACATCACATGACAAGAGACAAATATATATTTGTACATCTGGATAGGTACAAAGGTGGCATGGTTAGATTTTGTGACAACACTCCTAAACCTATCATAGGTAGAGGAGCCATCACCTTGGATGGAAAGAACAACACTGATGATGTTCTTTATGTTGATGGTTTGCAACATAACTTATTGAGTGTTGGACAGTTGCTTGACAAAAGATATCAGTTGGAATTCAAAGACAACAAGTGCATCATTAATAACAAGGAAGGAGAAATGATTGCATCATGATCAAATACTAAAGGTAATGTTTTTCAACTTAATATAGAAGCAAGTTGTTTAGTTGCTAAAGTAGATGACAATTGGTTATGGCACAAAAGACTATGTCATATCAATTTTGACAACATAGTAAAGATAAGTAATGTAAAGGCAGTAAGAGATCTTCCTAGCATTGCAAAACTAGTCGACATAATATGCAAGGAATGTGTGATGGGAAAGCATGTAAGGAATTCATTCAGAAGCAAGCATAATTCGACAGAGAACAAGTTGGATCTGATACATACAGACCTATGTGGACCAACTCAAACAAGATCATACTATGGTTAAAGGTATTTCATTTTGTTTCTAGATGATTATTCTAGAATGATGTGGGTTGCATTCTTAAAGGATAAATTAGAAGCATTTGAAAAATTCAAAGTATTTAAGGCTAAGGTTGAAAATGATTTTGGATTAAAGATAAAGTGTCTTAGATCAGATAGAGGAGGAGAATTCACCTCTAACAAATTTTATGAATAATGTGAAGAACATGGGATAAAGAGACAACTAAGTTCTCCTAGAACCCCTCAGCAAAATAGAATTGTAGAAAGAAGGAATAGGATCATACTAAACACAGTGCGCACCATCATGATTGAAGGAAAGGTCACACACACTTATTGGAGAGATGCGGTCAATACAATAGTCTACACTATCAATAGAATTCAATTGAGGCCAGGCGTAGACAAGACACCTTATGATCTATGGTTTGGGAATGTACCTATAGTCAAATACTTCAAAATATTTGGAAGCAAATACTACATCAAGAGAGATGAAGCAATTGGCAAGTTTGATGCAAGAAGTGATGAAGGTATTTTTCTTGGTTACTCTACTAAAAGAAAAGTTTATAGATGTTTTAACTTGAGATTAAAGAAGATCATTAAAAGTTCTCATGTCAAGATTGATGAGAAGTTTATGATTCAAGAAAGATATCATGATTATGTACCTATGATTGAAGAAGAACCTAAACCTACCTCTAGAGAAATAACTATTGATGAAATGTTTGACGGCATTGATGTATTGTTCAATGACCCTGAAACTAGTGAAGAAGAATCTCAGAAATTAGATGAGAGAGTCACTCCTAATGTTCCAAAATTCACATCTAGATATCATTCAAAGGAAGAAATCATTGGAGATCATAACACTAAATTCATGACATGATCAAAAGAAAAAGGTTCCACAACAAATGTAGAGGTATGTTTACTATCACAGATTGAACCCTTAAGTGTTGAAGATGCATGTAATGATTCAGATTGGCATGAAGCAATGAAAGAAGAGTTAGATTAGATAATTAAGAATGATACATAGGAATTGGTCCCTAGGCCTAGTGATAAGAATGTGATTAGAACCAAGTGGATATTCAGAAATAAGATGAATGAAGATGGTACAGTAGTAAGAAAAAAATCTAGATTAGTATGTAAAGGGTATACACAAAGATAAGGATTTGATTACTATGATACATTTACCATAGTAAGTAGATTGTAAGCCATAAAATTCTTTTTAGCCTATGCTACATTCAAAAAATTTAAGGTTTACCAGATGGATGTTAAGTCAACATTCTTGAATGGAGAATTAAAGGAAAAAGTATACATAGAGAATCTTGAAGGATTCACCTTATCAAAAAGACCTAATATGGTATGTAGATTGAAGAAAGCCCTCTATGGACTTAAGCAAGCCCCTAGAGAATGGTATGAAAGACTTGATGGTTACATGACTAAGATTGGATTCAAGAAAGGAGCAGAAGATTGTAAATTATTCATAAGAGATACATCTGATGGATTATTGTTAGTTGCTATATTTGTAGATGAAATTATCTTTGGTGGTAATGATAAGCTTAGTAGAGAATTTGCTAAGGAGATGCATAGAAAATTTGAAATGAGCATGATTGGTCCTCTCAAGTACATTTTGGGATTGAATGTGCAATAGACAGCCAAAGGTATATTCATAAATTAGACCAAGTATGTGAAAGAGATCTTAAAGAAATTCAAGATGGATGATTGCAAGCTAGTAAGTACCCCTATGATAACATGATGTAAGATTTCAAAAGAAGATGATTCACCAACAGTAGACATAACCTTGTATAAGTCTATGATTAGTAAACTTATATATATTACTCAAACCAGACCAGACATTTCCAATGCAGTTGGTATTGTTGGAAGATTTGCAATAGAACCTAAGCAAAGTCATCTCATGGTAATAAAAAGAATATTCAGATACTTGAATGAAACCTTAGACTATGGTTTATGGTATCCTAATTCTTAGAATGTAGAGCTTCATGTATATATAGATGCAGATTGGGCAGGATGTGTGGATGATAGAAAGAGCACCTCAGGAGGAGTAGTATTCCTTGGAGATAGACTTGTTACTTGGACAAGTAAAAAGTAAATTGTATCTCTTAGTCAACAGTAGAAGCAGAGTATGTAGTAGTAGCATTGAATTGTTCTACAATTGTGTGGATCAAGTAGATGATAAAATATTTTTGTATTAAGATTGATTACCCTATTTTTATTCATTGTGATAACACTAGCACTATCAATATGTCAAAGAACCTTGTGATGCATGCAAAGACAAAATATATTGAGATAAAGTATCACTTTCTAAGAGATAAAGTAGCAGAGAAAGAAGTAATGGTGAATTATGTGAGTACAAAAGATCATCTAGAAGACATATTCACAAAACCTCTACTTAAGGATAATTTTGAGTATCTCAGGGAAAAGTTGGGAGTAATGCCCTTCCCTGAATCTAATTAGAGATAATAGGAGTGCATCGGTCCTCAGTGACTGATGAAAGGTTGACTACTCTACCTCAGGAGTAGTACCGGTGCTTAAAATGGTTTGGTGCCCTTTTCCATTGATGTCGAAGTGGGAGAATATATGAAGTCATGAAAAATAAGACTGAAAATAAGGTATATAGTAAGGGGGAGCATATTCAATAATGAATATGAAGAAAGTAGGAGTTGAAGCAGTTGATATTCAGAACTTTCAGTAGCTGATGAAGGATCCATCCTTGGGGGAGTTTTATTAAGGAAATGGAGAATGTTATAAAATAATTATTCATTTGGATTGATGGTGTTTTTCATTCCATGTGTTGCCATCAATGCCAAAGGGGGATATTGTTGGAGATTCGCCAACAAGCCAGTTTTCTATTTGTATGTTTGTCATTGATGACAACATATGGTAAGAAGCATGCATAGAAGCCTGATGGAGAGTGCCTTCAACATATGATGCATGGATATGTTATTAGCATGATATCATAGACATAGAGGTTGATTCTAAGTAAAGACAGTAATATAATTGTGTATATCAGTGAGTGTTCCTGATAGGTCCCAGGAACAGTTCTGTATGTGATTTATAGTACGGTTGCAGTAGAACCTTGCACATTTATATTTATGATGAAGACATATGGATGATGTTATTTTCATGGATGTAGATTCATATATGCAGTACATGTTGAGTTATGAAGTCTCCAGTTAATAGTTACAGTTTCTTAAGTTTATTTGAAAGAGCCGACAATGTTTATATGATTGCAAAAGTTGCACCTATCATCTTGGTATGTACACTTGGATTTATATTAAGAGGAGAGTTAAGAATTTTTGGTTAAGAGTGCATTACTTAATTAAGCATGAGAAGAAAGTTGGAGTTAATTTGGTGGAGCCGACTATGTGTAGCATTGCGTCTACTCACATGGAGTTGTATAGTCCTAATGTATGTTGCGTGCTTAGTAGAGCTGACTGAGATGTTATTGGAGAGTTGTATTGTTTCTCTAATATGATTTCAAGATGGTTCTAATAGGCTGACTTGATAATATTATTTAGAGGAAATATATTTATAAGTAGTCATTTGTGATTGCTAAGTGTGGCTTGAAGTTGACAGAATAGAGAAGAGCAAAAAGTGTGAAGTATTGAGCCATCAACAGAAGGTCTATGTGACAAAATAGAGAGTATATTGTATTCATTGGAATTGATCAAGACAATAGGTCTATGCATAGTTCACCAAGATCTAGATATAGTGTGTATTTGTTAAACAAGAAGGTTACAACCTTCACCCCTTTGGGTAGTGTGCTCTCAGATAGTGCGTCCTCACCCCTAACAGGGTTAATTGTAAAAGACTCCTAACAGGGTTCGACCCTTGAACAGGTCACTATACTTATTGCATTGTAAATATCAACTCCTAATAGGGTTGTAAGATCTTCTAACAAGGATCATAATACACTAGTGCAGTTCTTAGTGGGTGTCAATTCCCACTAGGGTTTTTACCTATTTGGGTTTCCCCGTAACCAAAATTGTAGTGTTGTGTTAAGTGTTCTTTCATTATGTTTATGCTTAATGTTCTTACATACTTAATTGGATAAAGAATTGAAACTTGTAGATAACTGATTCACCCCCCCACCCTCTCAGTTATCTCTTGGGACTATTCCTAACATTAATATCATTAGTTTATGATCAAAGACTAATGTATTAATTTTGCATGAGATTTTTATATGAATATTTTATAGTCGAATTAGACTTTGGAAAATAAATGGAATAGTTTATTCATTTGAGATTATGTGATGTTTTCATCTAGGGGTATATTTATTATTTCTTTGATGCTGGATTTATGAGAATTAAGTGGCTTTTAGGGAACTGGTACCAGAGGCTTTGAAGCATTTTCTGTTGATCTTTGACTTTATGTGGAGAAACTTTGTAGCCATTTTGAAGTCTTGATTTAATTGTGTATGATTTTGTGATATTTGTGAGTGATCTCATATGTTGTATTGTGTCTTGATCTTATTTCAATGACCGTAAAAGGCGACGACCATTATTATGTTTGAAATTGATTTACTTGGTCACCTAATGTTATCTTCTATTATTGTTCTACATTCTAGACGGTTATTTTTATGGAATATGTTACTTCATGTTTTGAGATGGATTTCATTGATGCTTTGAGTATTGTTGGTCTTGTGATGTGAGGCTATGCAGATTGTTATTATTTTTTTGAGATATCCATTATGGGATGGATGATCTTTGCTAAATGTTTATATTGAGATGGACTGTTTGATCCTTGTATAGGATGTGTGGATTTTCTACTATGTTCCATTATTTTATTTTGGTGATTATCATGATTTATGGTTTATGAGAAGCTTTTGTCATTTTGGTTTATTCTTCTCTTAGTTAGTTTTGGTTAGGGCATTAGGGTAGGTTATTTGAGTGTATAGATGGGGATTGGCTTGTAATAGGCGCCAAGGCCCACAAGTGGCTGCCAGGATAACTCATTGCAAGTGACTTAATATGTGATAACTAAATGACATTGAGAGTTTAAAATGAATTAATAAGATAATGTGTGTCTCTCCCATGCATGAGTACTTGATCGAGGTCTTGAGTAGGATGAGAGTGGGAAGATGCTTTTCACCTACGTGGACTAGATATGGCATAGTTGGTACCTCATCTACATGAGAGGATTATTGATATCGCATAAAGTCACTAGGGCATCGAGGTCCAAAGAGACTACCAGGATAACCTTAGAGTTGGCTCATGTGATGACACTTTCCTTTATACATCTTAGGTTTCCTACATGTGTCAGTTGCCTCTAGTTGTTTATGTTTTATCTTTAAAATGGTGTTGTACCTTTTTGAGATAGAGAGATTTCAAGATCCCTTGCCTAGGTGTTGTATTGAGTTGGATTTTGGTGTTTTTTATCCAAGTGGGATCTGTTGTTATCTCCTTAGTACAGTGAGAGTGGACCTTTGGTTCCATGTGGTCGGGTGGTAGTGTTTCTTTTACCATTTGAGATTTTGATGTTCTTGGACCGGTGTTGGATGATCCTTGATGTTGTTACATTCTTCCTTTTTCATCATTATTGAAGACTTTCTCTTATCTTTCAGGATATTATACATGTACCTTGTATATGGTTGGTTATTACATACCCTATGACTTGTGCAGTGGATGATGGTTTGTTATGTATACCTTATGGTATTAGTTGCATCTGTGTTTCATTTATATGATGTTGTACTTGTTATTAATTTATATATATGAGATTTGTAATTATATTTAATCTAAACTTATTAATTCATATTTATGTAATCTACGTCAAGGAACCCTTGAGATTTTTAATCTATGTGCTGAGATATACTTGTATGTATGAGTTGTAATTATATCGTATTGCTTCTACATTGTTATACATTGTTGTTGTGTAAACTCTTAAGGAAAAAAAAATTATTCTATAAACTTAGTAGCATGTTTAGGTTAATTTCTCCTAGGCTCCCTGGCGGGGCATTACACTTGGTATCAGAGCTCATGTTTCTACACTGGGAACTCTAGGAATTTTGTACGCCCATTAAGTGTCTTGTAGTTGAAACTTGAAATGAAACATAGACACATAACCCTTTTGCATTTGTGAACCATTGTAACTTAAAACCTTCTTGTAACTTTTTGATGCATCTTACCTTTACAACTGCTTATTATGTTTGGGTACATTCTCTAATGTATCCAAGATGTTGTATTCTTGGGTATCATAAAGTGATTAATCCCTTAAGTGGGGCTGAAACCAGTCACTTTGTTATGTGAGATTGTTTATGATTTATTTTGGTTATTGATGAATCGTTCGTGTTGTGTTTGGGCTAGCATTAAATTTTTGAACTTTCTTATGCTTGGACTAGTCACCTGACTCATTTTTTGCTATCAATTTTGTGACATTGGTCACACTTGATTTATTGTTTGAAATCGTCATGACTTTTTGTGATTTAATGTTGAGCTTGGAATTCTCCCACTTGGGTTTTCCTTTTGAACTTTATGGTGGCTATTCTGAATGTTTGGTATTGTTGGCCCTGTTCTGTGATAAGTGTTGTTTCTATCATGTTCATTTTGGACCTCTGATAGTATGTGTAAGGGAAGACATCACAAATAATTTTACTATGTTTTTATGTGAAGATGAATTTCATTGTGTGTCCTATATGTTGATATTTCATTTTCTAGGATTGCATGAACCTCTCAATTTGTTATTTGATGTAAATGTAAATGTGTACTTTATATAATTAATTTCTAGAATGAATTATATGATGTTGAATGAATAAAGATCTAGATCCATTTAAATCAATTAAATAATGAGTGAATGATCAATATGATTTTCGGTTTATGCTTAAACTAGAATTATATTACTCTTGATGACTATATATCATGTCTTTATTTTCTAGCTTAATTCAAGGTGTCATTTTGTCTTTTGTTTTGTAATTAAGGAATGCATATCCCTATTTATTTGTAGACTTCCAGGAGTAAGCCTAATTTTAGGGGAGGTGGATGTAATGCCCCTTCCATAGTCTGATTTTTTATATGTTATGAACTCATTTATATTATGGATTTACTAACCCCATACCTGCATGTGTATGGATTGCGTGTATGTTTTATATTTTGTTTGATGTGCTTGATGTGGTTGATGGATAGAGTCATAGTTCCTTGATTTTGATATCTACATGATCAGATGATCCCCACCATTGTTTGTTATATATTTATACATGTACATACATGATCTTCTTTTATGCAAGATTTTAGGTACCATGCATCAACTTCCCTGAATTATTAGGATGAGTGTGTCCCATCACAATATCTCAATGGTAAGAGAGGGGAGATAACAGAAAGGTCCAATCCCAGCCTAATACATCATTTTTCCTAAAAAAAGGGACAACTATCCTATTGACTACCTATCTGAATTTGACAAGGTGATGTGAATTTGTGAACCCTTCCTTTGAGCATGATGGTTATTTTGAGTTAGTTGATTTTCAAGTGTTGCAGTCATTTGAGTTTTGTTGCATGATTTATTTATTGAAAATGAATTAATTAATACTAATTATTATATTAGAATAATTATATCTTGGAACTATCAAGATATTAACTATAAGGGTATTTAATTATTAAGGGTTAATTAAATACCTTTATTTAATTAAAAGTCTAGTTTGGAATAAAATGATTTAATTAATTATTAAATTCACAGATGAGATTTTAGGCATCATTAATTTATTTAATATTTAAGTATCAATTACATAGATATTAAGTGCCAAAATATTAATTGATTAATTAAATATTAGTATGCAATTTAAGTTGCACATTTAGTTTTATAAAATTGAATTAGAAATTTGAGTCAAAGTTGAGTTAGGAATTGTTAACTAGAAAGTGCATATAATTATAATTATAATTATAATTAATTAAATATGCAAAAAGAGAAAATTAATAATTAAATGCACATGGAGTTAAGTGATTTTCATGCTGAGTTCTAATTTTTGTTTGGGTGTTGCATGTCATGTTCTGATTTTAGTGTTTTCAAGTTAAGTGATTCTTTTATATTTTTCAGAGGGGGTTGTAGACACTTAAAAATCCTTTAGAAAATAAAAATATTTTTATTTTCTGAAAACCCCTGATGACATCATCATTTAGTAATTAATTAATTTATTTTTATGCCATTAAATCATCCTATTTTAATTAAACATCTTTAATTAAATAATCCCTCCCCAAATCATTTAAATCAAGTTTGAGTGATTTCCCCCTATTTATTAATTATTAATTAATAAATTGACCAAAAATCTTTTAAATAAATAAAATATTTATTTAAATCCTAAAACCTTAGAAATATTCTAGAAATTCGTAATCTCTTCTAGAATATCCTAATCTCACCCTAAACCTAATTAAAAAGTGATTCCTACCCTTTTTAGCCTAAACCCTTCAAACTTTGACTTTGGGTCAAAAACCCTCATAAATGAGCCTTACATGCTCATAAATGCTTCTTACATCTTCATTAATGACTCTTACAAGTCATTAATGAAGCCCATGTATCCTCTTCCACTCTTGTTCCCCTTGCACACTTCTCTCATGTTGCTCACACATGTGTGAGCAACTTTGATCAAGGTTAAACCTTACCGTACCCCAAACTATAACCCAAACTCTACTCCAAACCTTACCTCTGACCCTAACTCTCCTTCCTAACCCAAGCCTTTACTCAAATCCTATAAATACCCTCCTCTTCCAAGAGCAATACACCAATTCACATATTTTACATTGAGTAGTGTTAAATGTTAGTTTTGTTGGTGTAATTAATTATTCCTAATTACACTTTACTTAATCTTACTTAGGTTAATGCATTGCATAGTAGTTTGTGATTGAGACACCTAGGAGTGTGCACATCTATTAAGCACATGGTGTAGGAGAAATTTCACTTTTGGTGTGATAGTTGTCATCACATACCTCTTTGTGTGTGAGATCCACCTTTTGTGCTCTTATCACATTATCATCCCAATCCAATGCACATACTTTATTGCATATTGGAGGATGATCCATATTTGGTGGACATGTGATTAGGTGATAGCTTATCAGCTCCTTATCATTGTCTCCTATTGCCTTTCCTATATAAGGAGGCCTATTATGTAATCATAAATCAATTGAGCATTGATCATCAACTCACATCAATTGGTGAATATCATTAATTCGTTGGATCTATTCAATCCATCCTTGCATTCATATTTTCTCTCTTGTGCTTTTCTTCAACCTCTTGATCTTGGTTCAATATTTGCTATTTGCAAATTCTTACAAGTTTCATTCTAGAGCTTAAGCATTTAGCATACTTTTGTTAGCTTACTTCATTTTTATGTTTTTCTAACTCACATTAGCGTAGCATAATGGATTAATCTAACCTATTTCATAGCATTTACACATCATTTTCAGCAATATCATACTTTCATTTGGATTAAAATGAATCTAGCTTAATCATTCTTACCATCATTAGGATCTTTGAAGCCTTAGGGGAAAGCTCCAAGTGCTTAGAGAGTGCACCCACATCCCTCTTATCAGAGTAAATCAAACAGTGCTTAGATGTATCTATTTTAGCTCAATTTGAGGTGGCTTAGTTTTTTATGTTTATGTTTTGGACTAATATAAATGCTAGATTTAAGTCTAATATTTGCCTTGTTTACTGAACAAATATAGATCAAAACTGTAGTCTACATTCTGGCACGCCCAATGGGACCCACTTCACGAGTTATTTACTAACATTTTGATGAGATTTGGAGTGTTTTTCTGATTTTTCCAGCTTGTAGGTTGAGAGAGCATTTGGAATTCTTCTTCTTCTTCTTTGTATTCTTATTATTCTTCTATTCCATCTACTACTTCTTCTTCTTCTTCTTCTTCTTGCGGGATCTTGGCTTATTTTCTAGAAAAAACCATAAAGAGGCACTTTCACGAAAACCTTTGTAACTTTTGCATACGAGCTCCATTTTTGACAATTCAAAAAACATCAAAAATATGGTTCAGAGGTATATCCAAATCTATAGACAAATTTACCAGATTCTGTCTCAAAAATTAGGAAGAGTCAGCGAGATCATGAATTAATGATTAAAAAAATAGAATTAACACAATTAATCCTAAGCTTTTAAAATGAACATTGTATGAACTCACAACATCTCATCATTTCAATTTGGGCTTAAAATTAACAAAGGATAAAATTGAACAAGGCAAATCTTACACACTTTGTTTGGTGCTTAAAATGAACAACAACCAAGTCTTGAATGCCTGAGGGATACAAGAAAATCAATGCAATAAAACATTTCATTTTAGTGCTTGAAATCAATCAAACAAATCTTGAATGACTCTAAAGGGTGAACCATATCAAAATCAATTATTCCATTTAAGTTTTAAATCACATTCAATCTTGAGTGAACAAAAGGAAATCAAAGGCAAATCAAAGAAAACTTCATTCTTTTAGTCCTAGAAAGCAAAAAATCTTGAATGCTAAAAGGAAAAAACTCTTGCAAATCTTTTTAAAAAGGCTTTTTTGTTTTCAAGGAATGAACTTTGAATCCTAAATCATATGTGTTTGAAGGTCATAGCATAAAAGAACACTTAATCAAATTGAAAAATGAACTCTTCATGATGTGTTTTTAGGAGCTTTTCATATTTCTGTGAATCCCATTTAAATCTAAGTGACGTAAAACACTTGAACTCAGACAAGTTCATTTGTATTACTTCTAGTGAAGCTTGTTCAAAGAGAAAAGCGCTTCCTCTTTGGAGAATGACTTCAAACCGGCACTTCCCCAGCTAGTATAGAAATAAAGCATTGAGAAAACTCTCACTTCATCCCATCAAGCTCGGGTGATGTGTGTTGATGGTAGCCTGAGGTAGGTGAATATCCCTACTATTTAGGCATGGTCAACTAGGATCTTAAGTGAGTTACACATGTACAAACTGATTGGGAGGACTCCACTGATCAATTACATACTTAATAAATCAGAAGCTACTTGATCTAATCTTGAAGGTATCAAAATCTTTGTGCAAGGACCAATCCATGTGGTTTCCCAGATCACTTTAAGACACTCGCCATATGTATCCCTTTTAGGGGTATCAAGCTATGGGAAAAGATTTTGATACTAGCCTTCCCTTAGTTAGTTCTATTTGAAGTGTTTTCAAAGTTCAAACTGAGTGTAAACATTTTTCAGAACATACACTCTCTTCAGACAAACTATCATTTTTCAATGGTCATTCGTTGCTTGTATCCCACAAAGTTTCCTTGTCCTTTGTCAGGATTTCTTTCAAAGTGTCTTTTTTTGAGTTTTGTCCTTTCCCATTGGAAACATCAAATTGATACACAACTTGATCAAATCTTTCAAAATGTCCTCATAGAAAAGATCCTTCAAAAATCAGATGCCCAAGAGCCTTGATTCAAATCCAATTACCAAATCTTCTCGAGCTATGTCCGATTTATCCAAACACAAGAAAGCTAGACTTCCCAATTCCCAAGTTTATCAAGAGAAGAAAGTTGTAGAGAGAAGTCTCAAAGATCACCAAACTTCCCTCAAAGTGATCCAAGTAGAAGAAAAGAATCAAGAGAGACTAGACAACATAGAGTATAACACAAGAGTGTAATAGTTTGCATACCGATTCTATCTTAATCATCGCTATGTTAATCTAGAGAGAGAGGAATAGCTTGGCCCATCTTATATCCTTCATTCCTTCAAAATCCCACAAACCTATCTTGACATCCTTTGCATCCTAGACCATTATTAGATTCATCTTTGCATCACCATCCATCCCTAGTTGCATCCTAAGTCATTTTTAGTTTCATCCTTGAATTATTTATCATCTTCCTAGGTGCATAATAGGTCATCCTTTTTAGCTACCTATAGGCCATCCTCGTAGAAATAACATCATTCCATCATCCTTCATCATCTTTCCATTTACAAATCCAAAATCATAATCCTTGTCATCATTCATCATCTTTTATCCAAAATCTAGCATCCATCATCCAAGTCAAAAACCCACCATCCTTGAACCAAACATAGTGATCCAAATCCATCCACTTCATGTCTAAATCCTTTGATTTTCTTCAAATCCTTATCCCAAATCAGAAATCTTCACCCTATGACTAAGCATTGTCTAGGGAATCCTTACTTGTCCTTGTAAGCCTCATCATCTTGAGAAAGAGATTGGCGTACATTGATAAAGAATCCAATCTTTCAAAGATCATAAGTCTATCTTAAGTTGGCAATCCTCTTTGATCCTACATCAGGAAGTAGAAGCTCATTTTACCAAAAACTTAGTAATCATTCACAATCTTCCACCAAGCTTCCATCATCCTTGACCCAAATTAGAGTATCCCACCAATCCTCCATCATCTTTGATCCAAATCAGATCATCTCACCAATCCTTCATCATCCTACCATCGTTCAATTGTTCCAAATCCTTGCATCCCATCTTAGAAATCCACTATCTTTAGAGTTCTTAGAAACATCTTGCATCCATCCGTCAATTGCTTTTTCATCCTTAGATCTATATTCCATGCTTTCTGAGATGAGATCCAGGAAGAGAAGGAATATGGATCCCAATCGGATCACTAGCTCATCAGATCCTAACAATCCTACCAGCACGATGGTAACCTACAATCCATAGAACCTAGAAGTTCATAATGTGTGGGAAGACCCAAATGGACTACCCACTTCATTTTCCATGGAGACCTTTATGAATTATCCAGGGCATGCACAAATAATGAGTGCACTTATTGATCAAAATCAGCAAGCCATATTGGCCAGATTTGTACAGGAGGGTACTCCCATTCCACCACATCTCCAACCCCTCATACCCATCAAAGCCATTCAAATCCTAGCACAAGTCTACACCCCCATCATCCAATAAATCCCTGATCCTAACTTGCAAATATCTCAGGAAGCCTCATCCATCCCCCACTTCTTGCAAAGCAGTTTTGCAAGCCCCATCACACAAGCCATAGCACAATCCACTTCATTTTCCATCATGAGTATACCATCATTTTCTATGGCATCTCAAGCCATTACCCAAGCCCAAAGCTTTGCACAAAACCAACCACCACCTCCTACACAAGCAGTTCCTCCACCATCCATCAGCTAAGCATCATCATCATTTCTGGGGGCAACACAATCATTTCCTTCTTTTTCCCAACAAGCCTTTGCCTTAGTATCATCATTTCCAAGGACAACACAATCATTCCCCTTTCCTACTCAGAAAGCTTCCACGCCAACATCACCCTTTCTATGGGGAACACAAGCATCTCCTTCCACTTCCCAACCAAGATTTTCCCAAATATACATTCCACCTCCACCTTTAATCTCCAATACACAAACCCAACAAACTGCTTTCAAAATAGGCATGCCTTCCTTGTGATTTCCAAATCCACCACCTACATCCCAAATCCCCACATCTTCATTTCCAACATCCTTTGCATCAAAAATCCCACCTGAACCGGTTCTCATTGGGGCCTTACTTGAGAAGAAATTTAAGCCTTAGGAATACCAACCCACTCTCCCTCATCCATGCCTGCAACCCAACAAGTCACCCCCTCTCAAGAAACACAAAAAAAACCATCACAACCTCCGCCAGCTTCATCTTTTCCTTTATACACTAATTACCTATTCGTTCCACCCTCTGCTTCTCAAGTAGTTCCACCACCTCAGCAACAGAGTTCATCTCATCTCACCAGCTACCTTGTGCAACCACCTCCTACTTCTAGTGTCCCAACACCTATTCCACACCTAAGTAATGCAAGAATGCATCCCTCCTACATCAACCAAGCACAGAGCCAAGTGCACCAAGCACCATTCTATCAGCAAGCTGCATCATTCCATCAGCCTCCTCCACCACAACAACACTTCCTAGCGTAGCAACAACAACATCCCATCATCCCCCAACAACAACAAGCTTCATCATATCTAGTACAAAACCAACAAAATATTATTGTAGCCCAGCAACAAGTTAGTTCATATCCCTCACAACAGTACACTCCTACACCTCAGTAATAGTATCATCCCCAGCAACATCACCTCAAAATCCATTCCAATCTACTTATCTTGATGGGAAATCTATATCCACCACAAAATCACCCTTATTCACTAGCACCACTAGATCCTTTCCAAATGGGAGTACACACTCAAATGCTAATCAATGCTGAGTGGGAAGAAATGAAGAATGCTCTTAAGCAGCTAAAAGCCAGAATAGATAACAAGACCCTCAAGTTTAAAGAAGTGTGTCCCTATCTATTTGATCGATCAATCACAACTGTCCCTTTCCCTAAGCACTTATAGAAACCCAAATTTGATAAATATCAAGGGAAAGGAGACCCCATAAACCATGTTAAAGAGTTCTATATGGTATGTTAAGAAGTGGTATATAGTGATAATTATCACATGCACCTATTCCCCAAGAGTTTGGGAGGAACTGATATTGAGTGGTTCTACAAAATACCTTATGGGACAATCTCAACATTTGCTAAGCTCTCTAAGAAGTTTGTTGCCCAGTATGCCCATAATGTTGAGAATGAGTTGTCTTTACTAGACCTTTGCAACTCAAAGCAGAAAGGAGGAGAAAGCCTAGTCGATGATTTGCAACGATGATAGAACCTCACAATCAGGTTATCATATCAACCACTCGAGAAGCATCTAACCAAGATCTTTATCGATAATCTGCATCCCAAACTATCCCACTTCATGAGGATGAACTACATCCAAATGTACCAAGATATCAAAAGCAAGGGGATAGATATTGAAAGAGGCCTCCTAGACAAAGGCACAATCTAGAACTACAAGGATGATTCCCACAACAAGTCTAGTAATGACAAGACCCGTTAGTGGAATCAAAACAAAAACACTATCACTAATGGAGCCACACACACTAAGTATGTCCAAATCATTGCAGCTGGTCCTACACCTATTCCTGCATATCAGCAACAACAACCTCAAAAAAATCAATAGCCTATGCAAACCTACCAGCAAGAATCTCCCATCCATCAACAACCAATGCATAACTATCAGCATCATGCATATCAAGAAAATCAAGGTAATCCAGCTTATCAGGCCAATGCCATATCAAATTTCCCAATCAAAACATGCCTCGAGCCTAGACTCACTAGAAGAGAATATTCACACCTCTTGGTGAGCCTCTGGACATCATCTTTCATTGCATGGCCAAGGCCAATCTGATCATGTACCCACCAACTCAAAAATTTGATGATGCCACTCCCAAACCTAATTGGTACAAAGATCACAAGTACTGTGATTATCATTGTGTCAAAGGATACTCTACCCTAAGGTGTATGAAACTAAAGCATTACATCCAAGATCTTATTGATATGAAAGAGATCCAAGTGGAGACACCAGCTCAAGCCTTGCCTAATGCCAACTTACAGATTTATCAGAATGTGTTCCCTCAACACAATGCTGGGAAGAACCAAATCAATCCCAATCCTCCACCACAGAACCAAGGAAAAGGAAAGCAAGGAGATCATGTTGATCACAAAGACTATACGACTGCCCATATCAACTATGACAAATTCATTAGATGTATAACCCAAGTTGAACCCACAATCAATGTCATCCACATCAAGGGAGCTGATAGGCAAGCTTTATTCTTAAAATTGAAATAGAAAAAGAAAAGAATGAGTCCTTATGTGAAAACCCCTTTGGGGCACATTCTGATTCCAAAAAAGTCAAAAAAGAGAAAATAAAGGGTGTATCTTCTGGTGAAAACCTCTTTGAGGCACTAGAATATGGAGACTTGCCTCTTCCTCCCATCCAAGATTATAGACCTGAGCATTCACCCATCATCATTGAGGAAACTAAACCAGTCAACTTCAACATTGAAGAATGCCCAAGAATCACCTACATTACAACATCTCTAACACAAGGTGAAGAAATGGGCTTCATTGCGCTTCTTAGAGAATCAATTATAAATTCTTCATGGTCATATACACACATGTCAGGACTTGATCCAAATCTTGTTGTGCACAATCTTGCAGTGGACCCCAACACCAAGCCAGTAAAGTAGAAGCTATGCAAAATGCATCCTAAAGTAGCCCTATTGGTGAAGTAGAACTAGAAAAACTCCTACAAGCCAAGATTATCAGAGCTATCAACTATTCAGATTGGATCTTCAACATGGTGCATGTTACCAAACCTTTAGGAAAGATAATAATCTACACAAAATTTAGGGATTTGAATAAAGCATGTCCCAAGGATGATTTCCCGCTACCCAACATAGACATGATCATAGACCTTACAATGGGCCATGAGATATTGTCACTCATGGATGGCTTCTCCAAGTACAATCAGATACAAATAGAAGAAGTAGACCAACACAAAACAACATTCACCACATCATGGGGAACCTTTTTATACAACATGATGCCATTTGGGCTCAAGAATGCAAGAGCCACATATCAAAAAGAAATGGAAGCCATCTTCCATGATATGATCCATAAAATCATGGAAGACTATGTGGATGATATTCTTAAAATCTAAGACACGAGGTGAACACCTAGACATCCTTGAAAGTGTATTCAATCATCTACATCATTATGGCTTGAAGTTGAATCCAAAGAAATGTGTCTTTGGTGTAACATTTGGAAAACTTCTAGGTTTCATCATATCACAATGTGGCATAAAGATTGACCCCAAAAAGGTCAAAGCCATTACAAAAATGCCTCCTCCTAGAACACTCAAGCAGCTCCGAAGCCTAAAAGGAAAGCTCCAATCAGTGCGATGCTTCATATCATAGCTGACAGACAAGTGCCAACCCTTTACACATCTGCTCCGCAATGAAACAAGCTTCAAATGAGATCCTATTTGTCAGAGAAGCTTTGAGAAGTTAAAAGAGTAGCTAGCCAACTCTCCCATCCTTGTACCACCAATTTCAGGATGATGATGATAACAACATGATGATGATAACAAAGAGAGAGCCATTTACTATATCAGTCAAACTCTAGTCGGCTATGAGATCAATTAATCACCAATGGAGAAATCATGCCTTGTAGTGGTCTTCACCACTCAGAAGCTCAGACATTAAATGCTTAGCCACACAATTGGGCTAATCTCAAAAGTGGACAATATCAAATATCTATTATCTAGGACAAATCTCACAAGCCATATGACAAAATGGGTCATGCTACTCAATGAGTTTGACATCCAGTACATATATTGAAAAGCAATCAAAGGGCAAGTAATTGCCAATCAACTAGTAGAAGCACCTATGGTGGATGCATATCCCCTAATCATGGAATTCCCTGATGAGCACCTATGTATGATCGAAGAACAACCCATATGGAATCTAATACTTTGATGGCTCTTATACATCAAATGGATCAAGGGTAGGAATCCTATTCATCACACCTTTAGGTGACTATATTCCAAAATCATTCAAATTAGGATTCCCATGTACTAATAACATTTCAAAATATGAGGCACTCATCTCAGGCCTCAAAATAGCTATCCAATGGAATATAATAGAACTGCAAGTGTTTGGAGATTCACAGCTAATTATCAAGTAGGTCCTAGATGAATTTTAGACAAAGGATGACAAGTTGCTACCCTACAAAGAATTGGTGGACAAATTGAAAGAGCATTTCCTGAATCTATAGTTCATGCAGATACCAAGGGTTCAGAATAAAGTGGCTCACGCAATGGTGACCATTGGATCCTTATTGGAAATCCCTCACGACATGTCACAGTATGAATTCTTAGACAAGCAACTACACACACTTGATTATGAGAATGTCAATGTGGAAATGGTGTGTGTCTTGGTTGGTCCTCAATCCCTGTGGTACTATGACATCCATGCATATCTTAAAAATGGTATCATATCTCCCCATCTCACCAATAACCAATGCCAAAACCTAATTTGAAGAGCTTCCCGCTACACTCTTATAGCCAACACCCTTTATCATCAAGGATATCATAACATCCTCTCTAGGTGTTTAGATTCAAACGAGGTCATTCTTAATTTACAAGAGGTCCACGCTGCAATTTGCGGTGCCCACATGAGTGGCATGGTCCTAGCTAAGAAGTTGCTTCAAGTCAGGTACTATTGGCCTACAATGGAACATGATACTTGTGAATTTGTCAAGAAATGTCTCCCATGTCAGCATCATGCAAATCTGATCCATGCTCCAACACAAAACTTGCAGCCCATTACGCCATCATGGCCAATTTCATGTTGGGGCTTCGACCTTGTTGGGTTAATCACTCCCCTTTCCTTAGATGGACATAAATACATCAAAATAGCCATAGATTACTTCACAAAATGGGTTGAAGAAATTCCTCTCACCCTTACTACTGGCATCCAAATATCCAAGTTCATCTTATACCACATCAGTTATCACTTCAGCATACCACCTACCATCTTCACAGACCATGGAACACCTTTTGAAAACCAATATGTGGATGGTCTTTGTGCCAGACTCCACATCCACCATTGTTTCTCCAATCCATAATTCCCCCAAGGAAATGGCCAAGCTGAGGCAACCAATAAAACTATCCTCAAAATCCTCAAGAAGGTTGTCAATGATTTTGGTTGTGATTGACGCCTCCAAATAAATCCCACCCTCTAGGCCTATCATACTTCTTACCACACTCCCATAGGCACCACCCCATATTCTATTGTATATGGTGCCAAAGTTGTTCTACCCATCGAGGTCCAGCTCCCATCATTGCATGTCTCTATGAAAAACTACACTGCAGATGAAGACTATTGCGTAGCACGCCTCACACAACTAGACCTGTTAGATGAAAAGAGACAGCTAGCATATGATCATCTGGTTACATACTAGAATCGACTCAAAAGGAGTTATAACAAGAAATTCCATCCAAGACAATTCCAAGTAGGTGACAAGTCCTAAAGGAAAATAAGAAAGTGCAAGCACATCGAGAGAAGAAAGGGAAGTTTAAGCCTACTTGGTTGGGCCCCTATATTGTCACAACATGCTTTGGCTCAGGAGCCTATCAGTTATCAATACTAGAAGGTGAGCTTTTGAATGATCCTATCAACATCATACATCTAAAGAGGTTCTATACCTGAACCAGATCCTACATATTCAAAAAATCCATAAAAATTAGAAAAACCCAAAAAATAAAAAAGAGAAGCAAAAGAGAAAAGAAAAATAATCATCCAATGGTGAAAACTTGGCAATTCAAGCACCTTGGACAAGTACGTTGGTGAAAACTTGACAAACATGCACCATACATAGTGGACTGAGTCATTGTCTATCAAACTCACATCCCCCCCCATCCAAATCCCAGTCCTCTTTATCCAATCCCCATCCCCACCACCAGCCCTTCATCCCAAGGTGTTCTATCCTCAAACCTATCTAATGCAACACTAAGATTGATGAAGGGTGCTCCCCTTAATACCAAAAACACATAACAGAAATAAAGAACAACAACAATTTGCAAGAATGGAAAATGGGCTTCTTATTATCTCCACAAATGTGGAATTACAAATTTTCAGAATTACAATATGCAAAGCCACATGGGTATTTCCCTTACAATATTCTGTAGGACAAAGCCTCGAATCATTACCCAGATCTACCTTGAACTACCCTAGACAACACTACGAGCCTTCTTTATATAAGCAATTTCCACCGCCCAAGAAGGTTCCATAAATTTAGCCCTAAAGGCCAACCAATTTTAGAATTATTTTATTTTTCAATTTATTACATCAAAGTCAGCTCAAAATAACTTTTGAAACCCAAACATAAATTTTGAAGGAAATTTATTTTCCACCATTTCAGGTGGCCCAACTTCCAAAGACCATAAGTCATCACCCATTGACTCGATTGACTATTATGACCTGAATTTGGAAAGAGTGCGAGGAGCTCTATAGTGCCAAACTCATGCAACCTCTAGTTAGCCAAAGTTTTGACCTCATCTGGGGCCTCTAAAGCCTTCAAAACTCAGTTCAAAGTTTTGTACCCTATTTCCAATACCGACAATTTTCAATATCTTTAAAACTAGACTTGATCTAGCAAAAAAACTTTATTGGCAGATAGATATGACTAAGATGAACCTCCACATGTGAAATCAGAACATTCTGAGATTGTATGACCAACTTACTAAAAATAGTAAGTTTCTATAAATAACAGCTCTACACAAGATAGCCCTTATTGAAAAAGAAACTAGAAATATTTTTAGGTGATGCAAGATTTCTCTTACACCCAAGATGCTCCTACATCAGACACCTAGGGTAATTTGAGAAGTGACCCCATCACATCTCAGGTGTGAAGAGGAAAACCAAGATGGTTCACCTCCTCCCTTGTCAGCCATGATGAATCTTCAATAGGTCATCCTCTCCATTTGACTAGATATTCTTTATATGTCTTGTTCCTTGTGCCTCTACCAACACAACTATCTAGTATATCCTCAATCTCCTTGATAGCTAAATAAGTTATTAGAATACTCCATTGTGCTTTTGTGATCTCATCTTCAACACCTCATTCATGATACTCTATCAGATCTAAAATGTTAAACACTAGTGAAATATTCAGCTTAGTAGGTAATTCTACCTCATATGCATTTCCTGAATCATGCTTCTTCAGTATCTTACATGGCCCAAACTTCTTCATTTTTAGCTTGTTGTATGTACCAACTAGAAATTGCTCCTTCTGCAAATGAACCATGACTTCATCTCCAATATGAAATTCCTTATGCCTCCTTTTCTCATCTACCTTAGCCTTATACTGCCATTCATCTTGGTAATGTGCTTCCTCACCTCCTCATGGATGTTCTTCAAATGTTCTACAAAATCTTCAGCTTCAGCACTACTTATTTCTCCTTTATCTATTTTTTTCAACTTAGATACATTTCTAGGACTACTTTTATATACAATATGGAATGGTGATTTACTAGTGCTCCTATTGACAAAATTATTGTATGCAAATTCTACCTGTGGTAAAATCAAATCTCATCCTGTTGGCTTATCTCCAACCAAACATCTCAACAAATTTCCCAAACTTCTATTCACCACCTCTATCTATCCATCAGTCTATGGATGATGTGATGAAGTGAACTTCAAATCTATTTTTAGCTTCTTCCACAATGTGCACCAAAAATATCCAACAAACTTGGTGTCTCGATCTGAAACTATGCTCTTTGGAAAACCATGTAGTCTCACTACTTCTCTAAAAAAAATTCTGCTACATGAACTGCATCATTAGTCTTCTTATAGGGAATGAAATGTGCCATATTTAAAAATCTGTCAACTACCACAAAAACTAAATCATGTCCCCACTGAGTCCTTAGTAAACCAAGAACAAAGTCCATACTGATATCCTCCCAAGGTTTCTTCGGTATAGGTAATGACTGATACAACCCTATATTCTACTCCACTCCTTTCATCATCTGACATACTCTGCAACTCTATATAAAATTCTTGACATCTTGCTGCAACTATGGCCAATAATAATTCTCACTAACCAAAGCAAGGGTTTTATCATGACCAAAATGTCCAGCCAATCCTCTGCTATGCTTCTCCTTGATGAGATTCTCCCTCATAGATCTTCATGGAATGCACAACTGACTCCCTCTGAATAGCATATCATCCTGGATGATGAAATCCAACCACTTTGTTCTATCTAGAGTAACAGGTTCTTTACAAGCTTTCCAAGCTTCACCAAAATTAGGATCCTTTGGATACAAATTCTTGAGTTCCTTGAACCCAACCACCTCAATCTGCATCTCTGTTAGCAATAGCTGCCTTCTACTAAGTGCATCTGCAACCCTATTAAATTTTTCACTCCTGTGTTTCAAAACAAATGTATAACTATGCAAAAACTCAACCCATTTCAAATGCCTTTGATTCAACTTTCCTTAACTATTCAAATATTACAAAGCTTGATGATCAGTATACAAAACAAACTCCTTAGGAAGTAGATAGTGTCTCCACTTCTTTAATGCTTGAACTATAGCATAATATTCCTGATCATAAACATAATATTTTCTCTTGGCATCATTTAACTTCTCAATGAAATAAGCAACAGGTTTTACCTTCTTGGCTCATAACAGCTCCTATTGTAGTACCACTAGCATCATAGTCTACTTGAAACACCTTATTAAAATCTAGAAGTGCTAAAATAGGTTGTTCTATAACCTTTTGTTTCAACAGTCTAAAACTCTTATCTGCCACAGTAGTCCACTTAAACTCTTTTCTATCCCCTCTCATTGTTTCAGTCAAGGGTGCACAAATACTGCTTAAATTTCTAATAATTTTTTTGTAAAAACTGGCCAAACCATGAAAAGATCTTACCTCAGTAGCACTCCTTGGAGTAGGCCATTCAAGGATAGCCTGTACTTTCTCTGGGTCCATTTTTAGACCTTCTGTTGAAACTACAAATCCCAAATACACTAACTCTTTCTTCACAAAACTGCACTTCTTCAAATTTATCAATAATTTTTCTTCTCTCAGCTTCTCAAACACCCTATGAATATGCATCATATGCTCCTCCAATGTCTTACTAAAGATCAAAATATCATCTAGGTAAACAATGATGATAAACTTACCCATAAATTATTTTAAAACCTTGTTCATGAGCTGCATGAAAGTGCTCGGTGCATTGGTTATCGCAAAAGACATGACTAACCACTCATATAGTCCTTCCTTTGTCTTGAAGGTAGTCTTCCATTCATCTTCTTTGATCTAAATCTGATGATATCCACTCTTCAGGTCTATCTTTGAGAAATACATAGCTCCACTCAAATAGTCCATAATATCATCCATTTGTGGCAATGGAAACCTATACTTGAATGTGATCTTGTTTATTGCCCTGGAGTCTATACACATCCTCCATTCTTCATTCTTCTTTGGTTCTAATACCACTGGTACAACATAGGGACTTAGACTCTCTCGAATCAACCCCTTCTATAACAACTCATGTACTTGTCTATTCAACTCTTCACTTTCTACTGGTGTCATTCTATGTGTTGCCTTATTTGGCAAACTAGCTCCTAGAATTAGGTCCATCTAATGACTAATCTTCCTTACTGGTGGTAATCCATTAGGAACATTATTAGATACAATATCATGAAACTCATTCAACAAATTTGCAACTTCTACAGGCACATCTTCTACTTACTCTTTACCAACTTTTAGAATTAAACAAAAACACACATGCTCATGCACCATACCATCTAGGAACTTTCTTCCATCAACAAAAGTTATTCTTGCATTGCCACATACCTTTTCTTATGTCTCTTTCAATGGCTTTAGCTTATGTCGCACTCCATCCTTCATCAGGGAATAGGTATTCACATGACCATCATGTACAACAGGCTTGTCAAACTACCATGGTCTACCCAACAACATATGACATGCATCCATAGATATGATATCACATAGTACGTCATCATGGTATTCACCAATCTTGAACTTCACTAGGCATTGCTCACTAACCATGACCTTGTGGTCATCCTACACCCAAGTGATCTTGTATGGATGTCAGTGTTTCCATCTCTTGAGCTTCAACTTTGTGGCCATCTCTTCTGACACTAGATTGTCAGTGCTTCCAGTATCAATAATCACATCACAACACTTACCCTCACACTTGCATCTAGTGCGAAACAGGCTTCTCCTTTGCTTAGGTTCATTCTCACCACTCAACATGACTCTTCTGTCAATCAACATTTCTCCTCTTTCAACATCTTTAGAATGTGATGATCTGGCATCTTCATCCACATGTGCAACTCTAGCCTGGCCTTCATTTCTCCTATCTATTCTTCCTTGGTGCTGAGGACATTCATATTCCCTATGACCTTCTTCTCCATAGTGAAAAAATGTTCCATGGAAGCCCCCCCTTTTGGATCCTTGTCCTCTTCCTCTTCATCTCTAATCTCTATTATTTCAATCGTGGAAATGGTTGAAATTGTTTCCTCTCTGATTTTGACTGTTACTAGCCTCATCCTTCTTTTGTGGATCTTCATTTTAGCCTCCATAAGACCATCCACCATGACCTCTTCAATTTTGTTTGCTCTCAAACTTCTTGTTCAACTTTTCCTCTACTTTTAGGGAAAACTGGTATGTCTCTTCAATACTGTTCATTTGAACCAGATTCAGCTCCTCTTGAATGCTCGACCTCAACCCATTAAGGTAACGGGCAACTTTCTCCTTATCAACTTCTACATGAACTCTTCTGATGAGGATTCAATAGAACTCCTCCATATACTCCTGAACAGATCTTCTTGCTTGCTTCAAAGTTTGCATCTTCTTCAGTAGGTCAAGCTCCTAATCAACAAAAATGAACTGTCACTTCAATTTATCTACCATCCAATCCCATCTTGTGATTTTATCTTTTCCTCTTCTATTTCATTCCAATTGAATCTCTTGCCACCAAATCTTCGCATTACCTTTTAGCTTAGCCTTTGCAAATTTGACCTTATCAGGATCCTCACTATCTTTATACTCAAAATATTCTTCACATTCATTGATCTAGTTGATCAATTCTTCTGGGTTAAGATTTCTTAAAAATGTAGGAACCTCAATCTTAGGTCTTTTCCCAATCTTGGAAATGGCCTGAAAAAGTCTTTCTTCTTCTTGATTCAAAACTTTGACTTCTCTTTCTTGATCAAAATTTCCTTCTTCAGCTTCATCCTTGCTTTCATCTCTAACATTAAGATTCATTCCCCTATGAATCTCTTCTTACAATGCTCTCACTTGTCTCTGCAGTGCTTTAACCTCAAGTGTTACAACACCAACTCTTCTGCCATGTTCCCTTTGTGGAGGCATTTTTGCGCTGCTTGCTAAAACCCTAACCATGGTCCTAGTGAAAACTACCTCATAGTCAACTATCTGTTTACACACTCAGGAACTCCTACTCTGATACCACTTGATGAAGGGTGCTCCCCTTAATACCACAAACACATAACAGAAACAAAGAACAACAATAATTTACAAGAATAGAAAATGGGCTTCTTATTATCTCCACAAATGTGGAATTACAAATTTTTAGAATTACAATATGCAAAGCCACATGGGCATTTCCCTTATAATATTCTATAGGACAAAGCCTCAAATCATTACCCAGATCTACCCTGAACTGCCCTAGACAACACTATAGGCCTTCTTTATATAGGCAATTTCCACCGCCCGAGAAGGTTCCAGAAATTTAGCCCTAAAGGCCGACTAATCTTAGAATTATTTAATTTTTAAATTTATTACATCAAAGTTGGTTCAAAATAACTTTTGAAACCCAAACATAAATTTTGAAGGAAACTTATTTTCTACCATTTCAGGTGGCCCGACCTCCGAAGACCATAAGTCATCACTTGTTGACCTGATTGACTATTATGACCCCAATTCAAAAAGGGCGCGAGGAGCTCTATAGTGCCTGACTCACATAAGCTCCAGCCAACTGAAGTTTTGATCTCATTTGGGGCCTCTAAAGCCTTCAAAACTGAGTTCAAAGTTTCTGTACCCTATTTCCAATACCGACAATTTTCAATATCTTTAAAATTAGACTTGATCTAGCAATGAAACTTTACTGGTAGGTAGATATGACTAAGATGAACCTCCACATGTGAAATCAGAACATTCCAAGATTATATGACGAGCTTACTAAAAATAGTAAGTTTCCATAAATAGAAGCTCTACACAAGATAACCATTATTGAAAAAGAAACCAAAAATATTTTTGGGTGATGCAAGATTGCTCTTAAACCAGGATGCTCCTGCATCAAAGATCCTATCCCCACTGCTGAGCTTCTTGTATGTATCTTGTAAATATCCTATATAGTGAGATATTCCTATCCCGAATCTTGAGTTTCTATACATATCTGATGTCAATATCTTCTCGTCCATTGTACATATCATCTTCTTGTTGTACATATCCTCGTCCATCCTATAGCAACATTTGATCAGATAGCTTGTCCCATCCAGCCTTGTACTTTTGCAACATCTTTTGTCGACTATCCTTGATCACAATGATTATTCTTTAATTTATCACTTGCTAGTGAACAACACTCATTTTCCTCATCAATCAGTGGGTCTACACAACTGTATGCTTTTGTATTATCCAACCTAAGCATAATCATAGGTCTACACAAATGTATCCTTTTGTTTTGTCCACCAATCACACCAGGTCCATGTCGATGTATCCTTCCACATGTTCATACCAATCTTCCCACCATCAATCAAATCAATCTCTCTCCTTGGAAAAGGATGTTTTTTGGAGTTATCATTTTGGGTCTTGGATTTTGTCCTTTGGATCTTGTTAATCTTTTATGGCTTATCATTGTTCCTCTTTTCAAAGTCACCACAATCCTTTATATCATGGTGTGCTACGAATGAGGGAAATCTGGGGCAAGGTCTTTTGATTTCTTACTTCTACCTGTGAGTCAGTCAGACATGACCCTTGCACGGTTCCCATGTAATCTTCTGGGTTACATGGTGCACTTGGGAAATGTCATTTGTTTGTGGTTTCTCCAGTATCATTTATACCATGCTTCCTCTTGGGTTCATGCATGATGTTGGAGCAACCTTGCATGCCTTTTTCATCTTAGTCCTATGAAACACCGGCAACAAGGCCTTGTGATCCCTATATCCTTGGTAGGTCTCTAATGTTGCTATATCAAACTAGGTTGTGCTCTCTACATTTACACTTGGAGCTCCCCAAAATCCCCCATCTTGCATCGTATAGATTAATCTTGCATCTTGCATTCTGTATTCCATCTCATCTTGCATTCCTCCATCTTTTCTCTTGGAAGTATGGCTATTTATCATCCCTTCTTCCTTCCTTCCTTCCCCTTCCTTTCTGTTTCCTTTCGAGAAAATTCCACAATGTTTCCTCTTTGCATTATTTTCTTGAAGGGGCACAACCCCTTATTCCTCTAAATCCTAGCCTGGGACATCTTATTTTCTTGTCTTTGATGTCACGCCACTTGTGGCATCGCATCAAAGATGGGCAAAATGTAGACACCTAAAAATTATTTAGAAAATAAAAATATTTTTATTTTCTGAAAATCCTTGATGACATCATCATTAATTATTTAATTAATTGATTTATTTTTATGCCATTAAATCATCCTATTTTAATTAAATAATCCCTCCCCAAATCATTTAAATCAAGTTTGAGTGATTTTCCCCTATTTATTAATTATTAGTTGATAAATTGACCAAAAATCTTTAAATAAATAAAATATTTATTTAAATCCTAAAACCTTAGAAATATTCTAGAAATTCCTAATCCCTTCTAGAATTTCCTAATCTCACCCTAAACCTAATTAAAAAATGATTCCTACCCTTTTTAGCCTAAACCCTTCAAACTTTGACTTTGGGTCAAAAACCTTCATAAATGAGCCTTACATGCTCATAAATGCTTCTTACATCCTCATTAATGACTCTTACAAGTCATTAATGAATCCCATGTCTCCTCTTCCACTCTTGTTCCCCTTGCACACTTCCCTAGTGTTTCTCACACATGGGTGAGCAATGTTGACCAAGGTTAAACCTTACCATACCCCAAACTATACCCCAAACTCTACCCCAAACCTTACCTCTGACCCTAACTCTCCTTCCTAACCCAAGACTTTCCTAAAATCCTATAAATACCCTCCTCTTCCAAGAGCAATACAATAATTCACGTATTTTACATGAGTAGTGTTATAATGTTAGTTTCATTCTAGAGCTTAAGCATTTAGCATACTTTTGTTAGCTTACTTCATTTTTATGCTTTTCTAACTCACATTAGCATAGCATAATGGATTAATCTAATCTCTTTCATAGCATTTACACATCATTTTTAGTAATATCATACTTTCATTTGGATTAAAATGAATCTAGCTTAATCATTATTAGCATCATTAGGATCTTTGAAGCCTTAGGGGCAAGCTCCAAGTGCTTAGAGAGCACACTCACATCCCTCTTATCAGAGAAAATCAAACAGTGCTTAGATGCATCTGTTTTAGCTCAATCTAAGGTGGCTTAGTTTTTTGTGTTTATGTTTTGGACTAATATAAATGATATATTTAAATCTAACGTTTGCCTTGTTTATGCCCATTTTGAACAAATACAAATCAAAACCGTAGTCTATAGGGGTTTACCTTGTTTTTGTTGTTGCATGTTATGAAACCCTAGGTTACTTAATTTTATTTATTAGGAGGATTTTGGCCAGTATTCGATATAAAGGTTCACATGTTTTGGCTTTGCGGTTGAATTGGAGGATTGTGAAAGCTTTGGAAAATTTCAGGGTTGTTGGATTGTTCTTTGTGGTTTCTGTCAAGTGGTGGTTTAAGGTAGGGTTGGAAAACCCCTTTTTTTGAAATTCTCCTTTGGAAAAGTTTGTCTTCATTGTGTCTTCTAGATAGTTTGATGATTTTGGAGTGATTGTATTTTTCTTTCATCATCCTTGAGAAAATTTTCAAGATTAGATTGTTATGGTTTCGTGAATGATAAATATGTATATATTTTGGTTTCTTATGAGCGTAATCTTTTATAGAAATGTGTGAGTTTTTTTTTTCAATTAGGGTATTCTACCAATCTGATTATTCGAGACCTTGCTTAGTTTCTATCCTTGCATGCCTTCAAGAAATCCAATTTTTTTTAGCTTTGAATGCTTTTAAATCCTATGAATATACCTTAAAAAAGTTATATATGTATTTACATATTTGGAACTTTTATTATATTCAGAAAATAAAAAAACAAAAAAAACTTGAGATTAATTCAATTAGGGGTTGATTCAAATTTTGATAAAAACTCTTGTACTTGGACCTAGTTGGTGTTTGAAAACATATGTATTTGATTTTATTAAACTAGCACTTACATCAGAAGAAGGTGCAAGGGGTACGCTGATAGGTCATAGAGGTGAAAGCATTATTCCAAAAACTATGTAATTGTAGAAGGAAGTCTTGTACTTAGCAACATCCACTTTGGATGATTTAAAGTTAAAATTTAGGCAAGCTCTATATTTTGAAGGTATTTCAACCAAAATAATGTAGCATTTAAATAAATTTGAACACATTAGAAAATGTTCTTTTTGTAAAAGCAAGAACAACAGGTATAAAGAGAAGCATAGTAGGAAACCAAGGCTATTTTTAGAACAACTATGGATGGAAATTAATACAAAATCTATGCAAAGAAAACAAAGTTGTTTGCATGTTGCTGGCTTGAAATAACTACATCTTGCATGCATTGTTGTTTTACATATTCCAAGAAGAGTGCTTAGGAAGAGCATAACTGAACTATAGATACAAGAAAGATGAAATGCAGTAAATATTTAGAGAGAATGCAATATTCCTTACATAGCACATACAAAAATTATAGAATAATAAAACAATATTAAGATACTTTAGTCTATAAATCCAAGAAGCTGACAAACCTTAATATTCAGCTCAATCTACAACTACATCAATGACAAATTTCATAGATGCAACTTGTTACTTGAAGGAGAGGATATATAGTCACAAACAAAGCATTTACTTTGACATTTGAAGACTAATGTGCCTCCCATACACTTAAAAAACTATACAATTTACAACACTACACCACTTATTTATCTACAAGTTGATGTAAAAGTATATTTGAATTTTTGCATAATAGGAGGAAGTGTATTCCAGTGCCATTGTAGGAAGATGTTCTGTTGTAGAATGAAGTATTGTACATAGCAACATCTACTTATGATGAATTAAAGTTATATTATTGCAGGACTATATTTGTATGTTGGATTTCCCAAAAGAATGTAGCAGGGTAAAAGTACAAACCTGTGTCACACTTTTATAAAGGAAAAGGTCAACAACACACAAACTATGCAACTTTAATGACATAAATGTGATATTTGTGTTTACAATTTGAAGATTATGTAAATTGGTGAAATGTGTAAAATTAGATAAAATTTATGCGTATACTTTAAAAAATAAAAATGAACAAGAATTGACACATTTTTTTAATTTTTGAAGTCCATTTTCCAGTTGCTGAAAAATGCTATAAATCTAGGGTCTAGTTCCCGCCAAACAAGTATATACAAATAATATTTTTTTTCTCTGATTTCAAAATATGTTATAGATGACATGTATAGCTAGTGCAAAAAAGAAGAAATATTGGTTTTCGATGTATATTTCTCTAATATAACTAATCAAAGTCGAACTTATTCAAAATCAATAGTTTTCATCTCCCGTCAAATTTCCCCTATCAAATCTACACCATTCATAAAATAAATTACAAATTCTTGAAGAGGACTCTCTCCTCTAGTGTTAAATATATATATATTTTTTTGATATGATTTACTATTTTTTACTTTATTTGAAGCAACATCTTCTCGAATGTTAAAATACCTACTTGCAGTATTTTGAAATTATAATATATTAGATCTAATCAAAATACTATAAAACCTATATGACAACAATATTGATTCTGAGCTCTATAAAAGGGTATTTTTAAAAAATATTATTAAAAAGAGTAGGAGTTATTAAAAAATCACTTTTCTAAAATAATTTTATTTCTTTGGTAATTTGACCCAAATTGGTATAAAACATGTATTTAATAGATATTCCCAATTGGAAAAGTTGAAGCACTTATCTAATGAATCTAGTTAGACCATATGTTTGAAAAAATTTGATTTTTAGTTAGAAATACTCAAATTCAGTTGTGTTGATAAGTTAGCCTAAAATGTGACACAACTTTGTGTTTTTACCCAACATTGAAATAATTAGAACACAAAAATAAATGTTGTTGCATTTTTTTTGTTTATGCTTCTTCATCAGGCGGGGGAACCTCTAGAAGAGGAAAAATTATAAATGGTTAGCAATGGAAATTTTGTTGAAATGAAAGAAGGCAAAAACATGAACCGTAGAATAACAAAAGAGGGTGTGCAAGTAACATCACATACCTGGGAGTCATGTGAGAGAAACTGTAGGCGAGCCTCTTCTTTCTTTCTAATAATTTTGTATGGATTCCTTTTCATTTTGTAGTAGCAATCAAAAGAGAAGGCAAGTTCAATGTGAAGGCATTGTAGGGATTTGACTCTAAAGATTGCTATAAAGGTGAGGCCTTGTCTTTCAATTTTATCTATATCAATTGTGGCCCTATCTAGGGTAAGCCCATGTGATTTGTGTATAGTGATAGCCGAGGTGGTAATCATTGGTAGTTGTGTGCACTTGCCTCAGGTTTTTTATTGTATTGGGACAAGGTTTGGATGTTGTTCATCCCATGGTGGATCATGGTAGTTATCACATTTAATTGTAACATATGTTGGTAACTATGGGAGCTTAGAGCCAAAGGGATATGAAATATCTTTGACCTATCCAAGAGATCCATTGACAAGGTTGGATCTTCTATCCATAGATTTGTGGTAAGCATTACAATTGGGATCTACATAATAATACTCTTGTGAAAGTTGGTCATCATTGTCAAGTTCAGCGGGTTGAAATTGTGTATTGAGTGCAACATAGAGTGCAACATAGAGTGCAATAGGTACATGTAGCTATTTTAACCTTTTCCTATTGTGGAGTGCTACTAGTTCATTTGTAGAAAATAAATGTATTGTTTGGTCAAACTCTTTTTGTTTAATTAAAGTTATATGCTTATTTGTGCGCATCATCAACAACTTCCAATCATGTTTAGTTGACTCTACATTATGCATATTTTGTAATGCTTGATGAAATTTAATTTGAATTGGATCATCACCCTCCTCTATAAAAATCATATGCAATGTTACAATAGTACTAAATTTGTGCCATAAATTTCTTGCAAGTGTGTGTGATGCATAGATAGGTTTATCCATAACAGGTGTGAGTTGGTCAAGATATCCTATTAGAATTATAGAAATGCCACCAAAGAGGAGGTTTTGTTGTCATGGTATTGCTTCATGTAATTAGTTGTCAATTTTCAATAATAGTTTTGGGCCTATGAAGCTCATCTCATCGATGAGAATGTATTGTATAGTTTTCATGTCTTCTTGAAAAGTTATCAATGTATGTCCTTGTAGTGGTTTCATTTCTCTAATTGGAATCTTTAGGGCTGCATGTATGGTTGATGTTTGTATATTAAATGCTATGATTCTTGTTGGAATGAGAATAAGGAGTCATTGCAATCTTTCCAGTCTATAGTTCTAAAGTGATTTGCTTATGAAATTAATTAGATATGATTTTCTAGTTCCTATTTTTCCTTGTATGACCATGTACAAAGATTATGCTGCATAATTAGATATGGAGTGGTCCATAATGAGAGAAAGGGCTATCTATTGTTGAGGTGATAAACTATATTTTTGGTTGTAAAGATTAGTGTTCAGATGAATATGTTGTTGAGACAACCTGTTCCTGTGTAGAAATTGAATTGCAGTTTCATGCAAGTACGGAGTAACATTATTTTCTTTCCATCTGTTAGTGTTGTCAAAATCACACTTGCCCAAAAGGTTAAGTTCATTTAAGTTGACACTATTAGAAAGACCCATTTGGGACAATAACTCCCACTCTTTCATTGGTACAATGTCAGGTCTATCCACCTCACCATAATAACCATTTTCATCTTTACAGATAGCTTTAATTTGTTTTGTACGATCAACATGCCACGTATTATAGTTTTGTGTATTCAAGTGCTTCCAGTTACTAACAATTTCTTCTTTGGTGAGGCCAATATCATGGTCAATTGCTCAAAAATGTTTATATAGAAGCATCTCTCTCCAACATAATGTCTCAAATTGTTCGTAGACTTCTTCTAGAATTGAAAAAACTTGGGAAAGACTTGGACTATTGCGTTGTCTTTTCTAGAATTCCATTTGCATCCTTTGTGAGTGGTAACATATGTGTAAGATCTTTATGATTCAATTAGTGTAACCTATTCTAAGTGAGGTGGACATTGAAAATAGGCTTGTATGTAGCTAGATTTTATCTCATTACCATTTCTTGTATGCTTTAGGCAGTGCAATGTTTTCTACCAACATTCAATGATATAAATTGTTGGTTGCAAATAACAAGAGATAATTTTTGTAGCATATGACAAGTTTCTTGTGAACTAATGTCTCTCTCAGTAGCAAGTTGAGCCATGAAATTTTGGTATGATTTTATGGCATGATCTTGTAGGCTTTCATGAGAACAGATTCTTTCCAACATATCAATGCAATTCTCAGATTTTTTTAGCTTTAGATGCATACTTGGCGATGTATTTGAGAACAAGTTGTCATGAGGTGACATGTTGGAAATCTATATTTTCTATCCATATGGAGATCATATGTGGGTTATGGAGGTTCAACCTATCATTATTTCTAAAGGGTTCAAAGAATTTGTGTCTGTAGTCATCGCAAACCAATTTTGACTCTTCACATGTTTTCCAAGGAGCTTTATATCTACATTCCATATGTGTACATTTTTTATGTAGGAAAGTTCTTTGAGTATATTTTGTGTGTCTCTGTACACAATTAACAAGATCTTCATAATCACCATAAGGATTCATAGCAAATATTTTAGATGTGTTTAGTAGGCCTGGATAATCTGTTGGAGTTCTGTGTATCATGTTTCCTATTTTAGAGTTGGGGTGAGGGTTCCAAGCAGTGACAAATTTGTCAAAGAATGTTGTTGCTCTTTTTACTTCAACAAGGTTTTCCCAATTCAATGTATCCATGTTGGGTACATTTTTTAGCCAAATAAATCCATGGATATGTGAACAACCTTGAATCTGTCATTCATATCGGTACTAGTAGTTAATTACTCCCAAGAGTTTCTCAATTACTTCTTTACGAAAGATTGTGAATTGTTGATGTAGCTATAGTGTTGTTGTGTGTGGGTTTCTAATAACATTATCTGTGCATTTTTTGTTGGATAGTAATGAAGGTATATCACTTGGTGAAAGAACACAATGTAGATTAGGTCACTTTGTGCTGGTTGCAATTAATGTAAAGAACAATGTTGGATAACCTATTTGGGTTATCATATTTGTCAATTTAGTGTGTCACTTTTTCTAATACGAGCATGTCCCCTATAAGGTTGAGCCAAAATGAATAAGTTCTTCTACCAATTTATTGTCAGGTAGGGTGGTTAAGTGGCTATGAAGGTCTTCAATACTAGTTGGTACATTATCTTCTACTTTTTTCTTAATAAGCACCACAACAAGAGACTGTTGGAAACTACAATTGAAGCAATTGTTGTGTTGTCATTGATGTCAAACCTTAACTGGTAAGACTGTTGCTACTTAGGAAAGTACTATATCTATTGTATTGTTGTGAAGAAGGGAAAGAAAGGATGGTAACAATAGCACCTAAGGAAAGGTTGAGTTATCTTGATACTACAAAGTGTACTTGACTATGTTGTACAATGATGAGATAATGTATTGTTTATCTTAGTAAGATTGAAGACTAAACTGGTAGGCTTGATTGAGCAAAAATGGAGAAATCATGTTTAAGCCGAGTGATGTTAGTGTCAACCGAGTTAGTATATGCCGAGCAAATTCTAGTGTCAACTGAACATCAGTTAATTTCCAAGAAAGACAGTGTAAGTAGAGGAAACATTTTTTAGTAATGACCAAGCTTTCTACATGAAGACCGAGTAGTTGATCACAGTATTGACCGAGCATCAATATTTTTATATTTGAAGAGAATTCAGATTTGGAGCTGACATTGTTGAATTCTTGGATTATGTAAAACATGTTGACTTTATTTATTGATTGTTTAAAAGCATTGAATGCACTAAAAAATATTTTATTGTAAATCTTTAAGAGATTTGAGATGTTTCTAGAAAAGGAGCTGAAGAACATAAAGTGGGTAGATTCAATGAATCTGACCTAACCCTAAGATCTATGAAGGAGATTGAGCAGAAAAAGATGAGTTAACCTAATTGAGGAAGTATTAAGGGAACCTAAGCATTAGGTATGTGTGTGCATGGGTGAAAAGAGGATGCTGGAAGATCAGTAGATTTTATTGACTGTATAAGCAGAAAAGGCTGAAGGAGAAGTGTGGTGGTTGCTTGAAGAAAAGTTTCGAGCAGATCAGAGATGGAGATGAAAAAGTTTCAAAGTCAGTAAACCAGTATTTGTGTATGGAATTGGATCTGATATTTGTAAAGTGAGTTGTATATTTTTTAGATCAATACTACTGCTACTTTCTAACCATTATAACAGTCAAAATCCTTTTAACAGAGGTTGACCTAATAGTCATATGTTTAAATCCTTTGAACAAGGTTGCATTCTAATGGAGTGTATGTAAGTGTTATAACAAGGCTCACTTCTTATAGAGTGATTGAAATCCTTCAACCAGGTCACACCTAATAGTGTGTATTGTAACCTTTGATAGGGTTGGCTTTTAACCGAGTTCACTTCAGAAGAGTGAAAATAATAGTAGGATGTTACAAAGTGGTTTTTCCCAAATTGGGTTTCCACTATAAATCCTAGTGTCAATGCTTGTGTGAATTTTTTGGTTTAAACATTTCTATGTTTTACAAATTAGATACAACTGGGTAGTGGACTACAATGTTATATGTTTCTATTATACAATCAATGATGACTGAGTTAGTTTTGGTTGTTAGATTTGATTTAAAGAAAAGTTTTTGAAGTTTGTTTTATACATTTGGACCTGAGAACAACTGATTCACCCCCCCTCTCTATTGTTCTAAATCATATTAACAATTGGTATCAGAGCTGTGTAGCTTATTATTGGTGTATACAGAAATCAAGTTTAAAGGGCCTTGAAGAAAATGATCAGGATGTATAAGAAGGAGGTACCAAAGCTGAATAAGGAAAACTTCCCTGCATGGCAAAGCTTGATGAAGTTGCATCTGGCCGGTATTGGTGATTCTACAAAGTACTACATTGAGAATGACTATGTCTCACCTGTCGCACCTTTGACTGTCGAAAAAATGAGAGCTAAGCAAGAACATAATCAGGCAATGCTAGAAATTGCATCTGCCCTAAGCTATCCAGAATTTAAGGACATTAAGGATTGCACAAGTGTTAAGGAGATGTGGGACACTCTTGCAAAGATCTATGGTGGTGACATAAATGTACTGAAAGCTAAAGCTGAGAGTCTCAGAGGTAAGTTTGATGACATGAGAATGCAAGAAGGTGAGAACATTGCACAATATTGTGGTAGAATAAAAGTTGTGAATGCTATTAGAGGAGCAAATGGAACTATTGATAATGAAACTATAATTAGAAAAGTACTAAGAACTCTGTGTCCTATATATGCTATTAAGATCTCAGATATTTAGGAATCTAGATGTAACCCTGCAAATGTGCTTATTTTGGAAAGTTTGGTTGGCAAGCTGACTGCTTTTGAACTCTCTAACTATGATAACTTCACTGTTGATAGTATTGGTAATGTTGAATCTTCTTTTAAGTCACAATTAGTTCTAAACAAGCCAAAGAAAGAAAAAGAAAGATACATCAATGAAAGTGAAAGTGAAAGTGACAGTGACAGTGACACTTCTGATGAAGAACTTGAAGATCTAGAAGCTCTTATGGCTAGAAGGCTGAGAAGGGGAAAAGGAAAATATAAAGGTAAACTCCCTATTATATGTTTTGCATGTAATAAAGTTGGTCATATAGCTGCTAGATGTCCTGATAGGAATGATAAAGATGAAGAAAGAAACAACAAACACAAAGACATAAGAGATGACAGAAGCTACCGAAGGTACAAAGACTACAAAGGAAAAGTTAAGAAATCTTGTTACACTGCTGAAGAAGAAACTGACACTGATAGTGATGATTTTGAAATTGAGGTAGTCTATATTGCAATGAAAGATGAATCTGATGAGGATGAGAAAATTTCATTGATCTCTTATGTGAACAAAAATGACAAATGGATTATTGATAGTGGTTGTTCACATCACATGACTGGTGACAAGAGTAAGTTTGAGACCTTACATCATTATAGAGGTAAAAGTGTAAAATTTGGTAATGATGCACCATATCCTATTAGAGGAAAAGGTTTGATTAAACTAATTGATAAGATCTCTTGTGAAAATGCATATTGGGTTGAAGGTCTCAATTATAATATGCTAAGTGTTGCACAGCTTAATAGCACTAGTTATTGAGTGGAATTTCATCACAAGAAAGCTAAAATATTTGATGCTATTGGTGAACTGATCGGGAGTGGAGAACAAACTAGAGGTAATTTGTTCTATCTTGACCTATCTGAAGGAACATGTATGGTTGCACAACTTGATGATATTTTGCTATGGCATAAGAGGCTATGTCATGTTAATTTTGATAATTTGGTAGAAATAAGTAAGGAGAAGAAAGTAAGAGGTCTACCTAGATTGAAGAAACCTGAGAATGTGATGTGCAAGGAATGTTAGTTAGGAAAAATAACAAAGTCAAGTTTCAAGAGAAAATCCTTTACTTCTAAAAACATTTTAGATTTGGTTCATACTGACCTTTGTGGACCTATGGGTGTACAAAGCTACTGTGGTACTAGATATTTTATTTTTTTTGTTGATGATCATACTAGGATGATGCATGTAATGTTTCTAAAAGAAAAATCTAACGCTTTTCAATACTTTAAGTTGTATTTGGATAAGGTTGAGAAGGATATAGGTAGGAGCCTAAAATGTCTTAGATCTGACCGAGGTGGAGAATTTACATCAAATGAATTCAATCTATTTTGCAATGATAGAGGGATCAAAAGATAGATGTCTGCACCTAGAACACCTCCATAGAATGGTATAGTAGAGAGAAGGAATAGATCTATCTTGGATTGTGCAAGGACATTGTTGATTGAAAAGAATGTGGCACATAAATACTAGAAATAAGCTATAAGTACACCTGTCTACACTCTTAACCAGGTACAAATCAAGAAAGGTACAAATCTAACACCTTATGAATTATGGCATGGGTATGCACCGAGTGTTAAATACTTTAGAATCTTTGTAAGCAAGTGCTACATACTAAAAGACAATAGGAATGGAAAGTTTGATGCTAAAAGTGATTAAGGCATATTCCTAGGGTATTCCACAAAAAGTAAAGCCTATAAGTGTTTGAACTCTAACACTAACAAAATTGTGGAAAGTGTGAATGTCAAAATTGATGAGTATGCAAAAAGAAATGAAGTTGACAGCAAAAGAGAACTAGAACATTATAGATCTTTTGTGTATATTGAAGAAGAATAACATGCATGTAATAGACTTGCACCTGATGCTGAGTCTCGAGTAAGCAATGCCGAGCGATAGGAAGATGCTGCCGAGCATTAGGAAAATAGTGCCGAAAGAGAACAAGAACATGTCGAGGGACAAGATAATGTTGCTGAGTATCAGGAAGAGGTTGCCAAGCATTCAAAAGATGAATCAGACAATCTTGTTGAGGAACTTGATGAATTAGAGGAGAGAAGAGATAAACCTATTTTGGCAAAGTATGTAAGAAGACATCACAAGCCTAAACATATAATTGGAGACAAAAATACTAGAGTTCTGACCAGAAGTAAGACACAGGATCCAACATGTTTACTGTGTGAATTTGAACCTAAGTCAACTAGAGAGGCATTAGAAAATGAAGAATGGATAAAAGCAATGAATGAAGAGATAGACCAGATAGAGAAGAATGATACTTGGACTTTGGTGCCGAGACCTGAAAACAAAAATGTTATAGGAACAAAGTGGGTGTTCCAGAATAAGTTGAATGAAAATGGTGAAATAACTAGGAACAAAGCTAGGCTGGTATGCAAAGGCTACACACAAGAAGAAGGAATAGATTATGGGGAGACATTTTCCCATGTAGCTAGATTGGAAGAAGTAAGAACTCTGCTTACATATGCTGCTTATAAAGATTTCAAGGTATATCAAATGGATGTTAAGTTTGCATTTTTAAATGGTATACTAGAGAAGAAGTTTACATAGAACAACTAGAAGGTTTTATTGATCCAAACAGAAGACACATGGTATGAAAACTAAACAAAGCACTATATGGATTAAAACAAGCTCCCAAAGCATGGTATGAGAGATTGCATAACTACTTGATACAGATTGGATTTTCAAGAACAAATGACACAAGCAATTTGTACATGAAAGATGAAGAAGGTAAAGGTATCTTGTTGGCAAAATTTTTTGTGGATGACATTATTTTTGGTGGACAAGATGCTTTGTGTAAAAGATTTTAAAATGAAATGCAAACTGAATTTGAAATGAGCATGTTTGGTGAGATCAAATTCTTTGTTGGTTTACAAGTATATCAGATGAAGAAATGAATTTTCATTACACAGTCTAAGTATGTTAATGAGATACTGAAAACTTTTGGAATGAAAGATTCTAGACTAGTGAGTACTCCTATGGTTATTGGACAAAAGTTATCTAAGAATGATGATGCTGCAAAAGTGAACCAGACTTTGTATAGATCCATGATTGGAAAATTGCAGTATGTTGTACATAGTAGATCAGATATTGCACTAGCTATTGAGATTATGGAAAAATTCTCTGCCAATCCTAAGGAAACACACATGATGGTTGTGAAAAGAATTATGAGATACTTGAAAGAGACTGCTGACTATGGGCTATATTACAAGAGGGATGAATTTGAACTAAGAGTATATACGGATGCTGATTGGGTAGGAAATGTAGATGACAGAAAGAGTACTAGTGGTGGAGCTTTCTTTCTTGGACAAAGATTAGTCTCCTGGACGAGCAAGAATCAAAATTGCATTTCCCAATCTACTGCTGAAGCTGTTTATGTTGCTGTTGTAGTAAACTATTCAAATTTGGTATGGATAAAACAATTGTTGGTAGGCATGAAAAAAGAAATCACTGAACCTGTTGTTATTTTCTATGACAACACAAGTGCTATCAACATTTCTAAGAATCTGGTGATGCATACTAAGACCAAGCACATAGCAATCAAGTATCACTACTTGAGAGAATTGGTACAAGATAAATAAGTCTAAATGGAATATGTGAATACAAAGGAACAATTAGAAGACATATTCACTAAAGCTTTACCTAAAGAAGCACATGAGTATTTGAGAAGTCAATTAGGGGTCCTTCCCCTAACTGAGGCTGCCTAGATAAGCTAGGAGCAATGCATCAAATATGCTACAATAGAATATTTGATAGATTGATGCAGAAGATTATCACACTTTAGGACTAGCCTAGAGTTGTGAAGAAGAACAAAGATAAGGAATCAGTCATAAGCAAGATGACAAAGAGAGAAACACTGAGCTGCATAGATAATATCTACATCTGATGGATGTATGTTTTAGTTGCAACTTTGAAATTTTTTTCAAAGAGGGAGATGAACTGAGATGATATAATAACACATGACACTGAAAAGATTTAACCTAAGGGAGATGATGAACTTAGATGAAGGATTAGGATAGAGGGAGATCTGGATATTTTTGATGGTCATAGAAGTGAGGCTAATAGATTCTGAATCAGAATGAAGCTAAGGATATTACAATTTTTATTTTTTTTTGATGGACAAATAAGTTTTTGGATTGGTTGGTAATCCATGTGTTATTCAGGTGATATCATATGGTGTTGCCATCAATGCCAAAGAGGGAGATTGTTGGAAACTATAATTGAAGCAATTGTTGTGTTGTCATTGATGTCAAACCTTAACTGGTAAGACTGTTGCTACTTAGGAAAGTATTATATCTATTGTATTGTTGTGAAGAAGGGAAAGAAATGATGGTAACAATAGCACCTAAGGAAAGGTTGAGTTATCTTGATACTACAAAGTGTACTTGACTATGTTGTACAATTATGAGACAATATATTATTTATCTTAGTAAGATTGAAGACTAAACTGGTAGGCTTGACCAAGAAAAAATGGAGAAATCATGTTTAAGTCAAGTGATCTTAGTTTCGATCGGGTTAGTATATGCTGAGCAAAATTCTAGTGTTGACCGAACATCAGTTAATTGCTGAGAAAGACAGTGTAAGCTGATGAAACATTTTTTAGTAATGACTGAGCTTTCTAAATGAAGACTGAGTAGTTGATCACAGTATTGACCGAGCATTAGTATTTTTATATTTGAAGAGAATTCAGATTTGGAGCCGACATTGTTGAATTCTTGGATTATGTAAAACGTGTTGACTTTATTTATTGATTGTTTGAAAGCATTGAATACACTAAAAAGTGTTTTATTGTAAATCTTTAAGAGATTTGAGATGTTTCTAGAAAAGGAGCCGAAGAACATAAAGTGGGTAGATTCAATGAATCTAGCCTAACCCTAAGATCTACGAAGGAGATTGAGTGGCAAAAGATAAGTTAACCTAATTGAGGAAGTATTAAGGGTACCTAAGCATTAGGTATGTGTGTGCATGAGTGAAAAGAGGATGCTGGAAGATCAATAGATTTTATTGACTGTATAAGTAGAAAAGGCTGAAGGAGAAGTGTGGTGGTTGCTTGAAGAAAAGTTCCAAGCAGATCAGAGATGGAGATGGAAAAGTTTCAAAGTCAGTAAACTAGCATTTGTGTACAGAATTGGATCTAATATTTGCAAAGTGAGTTGTATGTTTTTCAGATCAATATTGCTGCTACTTTCTAACCATTGTAATAGTCAAAATCCTTTTAACAGAGGTTGACCTAATAGTCATATGTTTAAATACTTTGAACAAGGTTGCATTCTAATGGAGTGTATGTAAGTCCTATAACAAGGCTCACTTCTAACAAAGTGATTGAAATCCTTTAACTGGGTCACACCTAATAGTGTGTATTGTAACCTTTGATAGGGTTGGATTTTAACCGAGCTCACTTCAGAAGAGTGAAAATAATAGTAGCATGTTACAAAGTGGTTTTTCCCAAATTGGGTTTCCACTATAAATCCTAGTGTCAATGCTTGTGTGAATGTTTTGGTTTAAACATTTCTGTGTTTTACAAGTTAGATATAGTTGGGTAGTGGACTACAATGTTATATGTTTCTATTATACAATCAGTGATCACTGAGTTAGTTTTGGTTGTTAGATCTGATTTAAAGAAAAGTTTTTGAAGTTTGTTTTATACATCTAGACCTGAGAACAACTGATTCACCCCCCTTCTCTATTGTTCTAAATCATATTAACAGAGATTGGCTACAATGACACATCATAAGGTTTAGAAGGATCTAAAGTGTGGGTGCTGGACAAATCTATTATCATGATATGCATTAGATGTAAAGAATATTCATGGAGTTGCATGGTCCTAACTCGAGGTTGAATGGGTAGTGCATTTCCATTTGGGAAAAGAGTAGGAAATGCCATGTCAAATAATCCCTCAGTAGTGTATTCATTAATGAGGGTTGAACTAATGTATGGCTAGTCAATAATGGTGTCAAGGTCATTTGGGAGGTGTAAAGATTCTTTAATAATTTCTAGCTCCTGACGACTGTTTGGAAGACTTACCATAAATGAGGTTGAATATTCTATTTCACTTTCTAGTTCACTTTCTATGGTTTCAAGTTCAACTTCCCCTAATTCTAGGATTTCACATTCTCTTTGAATTGTACGAAGCATACCAGAAACATTGGTAGTGGTAGTAGGGAGAAATGATAATGTAGTCATGGTAGTAGGGAGCAATGATAATGTAGTCATTGATTTCAACATCCTTGTAGTATGGGTCATATTTGATCTTGTAGGCGAGTGCATTACGAACATGATTTCTACTAAGATAGCTGTAAGAATTTGCAAATAGCAAATATTGAACCAAGATCTAGAGGTTGAAGAAAAGCACAAGAGAGAAAATATGAATGCAAGGATGGATTGAATAGATCCAATGAATTAATGATATTTACCAATTGATGTGTAATGATTACATAATAGGACTCCTTATATAGGAAAGACGATATGAGAGAATGATAAGGAGCTGATAAGCTATCACCTATGCTAGGTGTAATCACATGTCCACCAAATGTGGATCATCCTTAGATATGAAATAAAGTATGTGCATTGGATTAGGATGATAATGTGATAAGACCACGAAAGGTGGATCTCACACACAACGAGGTATGTGAAGATAACTATCACACCAAAAGTGGAATTTCTCCTACACCATGTGCTTAATAGATGTGCACACTCCTAGGTGTCTCAATCACTAACTACTATGCAATGCATTATCCTAAGTAAGATTAAGTAAAGTATAATTAGGAATAATTAATTACACCAACACCCCCCCTTAAGTGCAACTTAGGGGAATGCACTTAAACTCACAATGCAAGATGGGTCCCGACTACTAGGCCATGTTAGGTACCCATGTACAAGATACATGAAATGCATAACTCTCATAAAGTGGAGAAAGAGGGAAAACCTCATGGGAAAAACCCTCTCCCAAAAAGAGAGAAGAAAACAAGATGCATGGATGGAGTGCTCAAGACCCCCCAAGAACTACATACTGTATACACCTAAAAATGGTCATCTAGACTATTAGTCCCTTTTGCTAAAATCATCAATTGCTTGTTCTTGATCAAATCCTAGTCCTATCATTTATTTGATTATTTTCTATGGGCTAACCATCTTATCCTAAGTCTTTATTTATTAAAATGAATATTTCCTCCCCTTTTATTAAATAAAAAGCCCCACTTTTCTTCTTATCCTAAGTTGCACAAATAAAGCATTTAATTGTTATTTATAAAGAAATATAAAATAAAAAATAAAAGAAAAACACTTTTTGTCTCACATGGACATAAAGTAAATGCTCAACATAAATTAAATGCTCAACATAAAGTAAATGCTTCTAATTTTCCTATTGGAGGATATTTGTGCACAAGGATCAAGCTTCTTTTTTCTCCACCGTTGATTAAATCTTTTACCTCTTAATCTCCATGGTCCATTGATTTTTCACCTCCTATAAAAGAAGAGCTCTCTTCCTCATTTGCACACACAAATTTTTATGCTATTGTTATGCTACAGGTTTTCTAGGTCATCTTGGAGCTTTTGGAGATATTCTTGCATCTAGGGTTTGAAGATTTGGAGCATTGTTGGCATTCATCTTAGATCTTCATCAACACTCTATCTTCTTGTCTTCATTCTTGCATCATCATGGCTTTCTTGCTTCATAGTTAGATTTCATTTTCATGCATAGTATTTGCATTTTCATAGCTTCATTCTTAGCTTAGATTTCCTTTTATGCAATAGATTAACTTGCATTGTCATATAGATTTGCTTTGCATTGCATACATTTGGCTTCATTGGAGATATTGACATTCTTTCCCTTGTATTCCTTGAATCTCCCATTTCATGGTTTACTACCAAGGTTATAGGCTTAATAGCTCTAGCTGAGAGCATTCTTAAAAACCCTTGCACTCCATGCTTAGGAAGTTATGGATCGATTTGTGAGGGCTCATTCTTGAGTTTTCTTGCATGTAAGGATTCATCAAAGTGTGACAATATTTTAGCACATATTTTTTGGTGCCCACTGTGGGGAAACCCACTTTTATATGCTGGTTTTTTATTATTTTTGAAGCTAACCCTTGTGCAGATTTGTTTGGAGATGGAAAAATCCTAGATTTGAAAGATTTGATCATATCTCCCAAACGGCTTAGTATTTTGGTCTAAAATTTTTTTTATCAAGTTGGAAACATATTAGAGAAGCTCCAAAAACATTTTAAAAATTTTTGGAGGTGATTTGTATTTTTTATGATTTTTTCTTGATTTTTCATAAAAAATCAATTTTTGGCACAAATCAGCATATTTTTCAAAAAATTTTATATTTCTGGAAAGGTCTTGGAATTATACAAGGGGTCCATTCATTGTGTTTTTAATTTAGAAATCATATCATAGCTCATTTGGTCAATTTATTAAAACTGGTCTATTTTAGTAAAATGGGTCTCTAGGGCACAAATGAAGAGATTTTTCTAAAATTTTTACATTTTTGGAAAGCTCTCTATTTTTTGATAAAGGTCTCTTTTCTGCATTTTGGGTTTAGGGTCTGAATTCATGTGGTAAAAATTAGATCTTGCTGACTAGGTCAAATGCAAAAAAAATAAAATTTTGTGATGGGTATGCACTTATTTTTCATTGTTCAATGCATGATATGAGTTATCATTTGGATTATTTGCTGGTTATCATTGCTCCTAACAATTGATTTTCAGATCTAACCCTAGGGTTTGCATAAGTTGGATATACATTGCATATCGTGTTTGCTTGTTTTCTTGTCTTGTTCATTTGAAGGTGCATGACTTGCTTTCATGAAAAATGCTTAAAACAAACAAAAAAAAGGTGAAATCTACTAAGCGCATTGTGTTGGACTTGAGGTATTTTGTTACAACTCTACAAAATTTGGATCTTGGAATTAAAATTGAATCTCTCATATGTTTGGCTTGAGTGTTTACATGCTTTCATAGAACACATTTCAATTGATGCTCTTAATGGGAAATGAATGAACATAGATTTGCTTTCATACAAGTTTGTGTAAGTGAATGTTTGTGTTTAAACCTTAAGTAATTCTTGGTTTCAATATCAAATATCTCATTGAGTGATTGAGGGCATGGATTCATTCTTTGTTTACATAGGGAGTTAAATGCACCACTTTGTGGACTCACTCTATGTTTGCTTGGAAAGTTAAATATTCCATTGATTCAACTCTTTGTCATTTGTGAGTAGTATTGATAAGCAACTTTAGATTACTTGTGATTGATCTAGATTGCTATCTTGGGTTATTGGACTCGCTAATCCACCGACCCCTCATTTCCACCCCGTAGTTGCAAGATCAACGCTACATTAAAGGGGAGAGGTCTACAGGAAAGAAGCGTTAATTGCTCCACTAGGCAACCCTTTTGTGCTTTTTGAAACTCACTTATTTTCTAAGGTGTGGACTCACTTTGAGTTGATGTGAGGAGTTAAATGTTCCACTTTTGGGCTCACTTTGAGTTGATGTGAGGAGTTAAATGTTCCACTTTTGGACTCACTTTGAGTTGGTGTGAAGAGTTAAATGTTCCACTTTTGGACTCGCTTCACATTCTCTTGAAGGATTAAATGTTCCACTTTTGGACTCACTTCACATTCACTTGAAGGGTTAAGTGTCCCACTTTTGGACTCACTTTGCATTTACTTAAAGAGTTAAGTGTTCCACCTTTAGTGCTCTAAATACTTTTGATAATGAATTACTTAGCTTTTATTTTAGAAGGCCTGCTTGGGGACACACCACCTCAAGGGACGACCTTAACTCTTGTGTTCCGGTGGAGTATAAATCGCGGTTGGTGAATCGAAAGACACCTCTCTTGGGAATTGAGTTTGATATCACTCTTGGCTAAGCCTCAAAGAACTTTATACCTTTGAGAAGTGAAGGAGGAGATTTGGGTTACTGTCTCCCCCCGGCTGTGTGATTTTGGATTCTTCTCATCTATAGATTTGGGCCTCACGTACCTTACGTATATCGAGGACTCCCTTTAGCAAAGCTATGTATATCCTTTTAGATAGCTTGATAAGGTGCTGTTGTGTTCTAAGTGCCTACTAAAACATTTTCAAGAACATACACAAGTAGAATCTTTAAGGAGTAGATATACTAAGTCACTATTCTTGTTCATGTGCAAGGTTGCTTTGCCCCTTGCTCATTGTTTGAAGACAACTACTTGCTTAAACTCCTTAATTGCTATCTTATGTGCTTGATCCATGATAAAAATCTATTGATATACTTACTTGATCTTTTAAAATACTTCAAAACTAAGATTTTTATGTTCATTGGTCATAGAGTTGTATGACTCTGCAACAGTGTCACCCAAAACCTTTTTGCTATCTTGTTGTTGTTGCAATCTGGAGCTGCTAAACTTGCATTTTAACTACTCATAGAGTGTGTTTTTCTGTTCTTACCTGAAGCTGGTCTATTATCTACATGCTTAGACTTGTTCTAGACTGAAACAAATGAGCTAAAACTATTGGATTTGAGCTTAACGAATGCTACTCTTGATCACTTGTCACATCACGGTTACCTCTCTAGCTACTTGCTTATTGAGCTTCTTGCTCACTGCTCGGCTTTAGTCAATTGATTGTTGTAAGTGCTTGAGCACTTTTGACGAGCCATCTCTCTATTGTTCTACTTTGACAAGTGATCTTTAGTAGCTTTGCTTATCTCAAATCTGAGAAACTTTATCTCATTCTATTAGTCAACCAACATCTCTTTTCATGCCGATTACAACTCGGTCTCAATTTGAGCAGGAGAGTCATCCTCCGTTTAATTATACATAGTTACCTTCTCCAACTAGACGCTCACGAGTGCCTGCTAGCAATGACAGTTCTAATTCTGACCAATCTAAGGATTCTAAGACTACCTCATGGTACAAAGGAGGTTTCCTCTTTTCTGCATTCAAGACCCCCAAAAACACAGATAGTGTCTCACTCACTTTGACGGAACAAGAAAAATTTCAACTCTTGCAAGAACACTTTGAGTGTAAGGATAACCAAGCATGCTTAGAAAAAGAACACAATCAACAAAGGATGGATGCTGCTAGGCGCATGGCTTATAGAGGGACATTTCATGAGAAACCTGAGACTAGTAATCATGAGCATAGATCTCTTTTCAATGGCAACAATGGCAACAACATGCCACCAAGATCTCCTCCAAGACCCACTTTTGGTATGCCTTCTTCACCTCCTAGACCTCCTCCCTCTCAACATGAGGTAGAGGCTAATGATGAGATTTCTAGTGAGGATCTTATGAGATTTGAACAAGATGTGGTCTCTCAATGAATGATGCATAAGCTTTTAGAGCGTAACGGCGATCAATACTTTCAATATATGACTTCTAGAGTATACAAGCTTCCTCCCGACTATGATGTCAGACAAATTGTCCAACAAAGAGTACCAACTAAGTTGGAAGTTCTTCAAGAAGAATTACGTTAGACAAATCAACGTCTTACCCAAATGGCATTAGAAAGAGAGCCTCCAAAGGTCTCTTTTGTAGAATCAATTTGTGCTCTTCCTTTTGATAGAGATCTATACATGGTCCCGTTTCCTAAGGATATTGAGGTTCCTAAATATGACAAGTATGATGGAAATGGTGATCCTCATGACCATGTGCGTCATTTTTATGCTCTTAGTATGGACTTTCTTCATGAAGACACATATCTTCTACGCTTATTCCCTCGAAGCTTAAGAGGCCAAGCTTTAGAATGGTTTGTAAAATTGACACCACCTCTTAAGACTTTTGATGAGTTGGCTCAGCGATTTACCCAGTAGTACTCTTACAACATCCAACAACCTGTCACTGTGATAGATCTCGGTAATCTAAGACAACATCAAGGTGATCCATTTGCAACTTACTTACAATGTTGGAGGTCATTGTATTCTCGATATCCTCGTCAGCTACCCGAAAGAGAAAAGATTGACATTTTCGTCAACACACTTGTGCCTGAGCTATTTTATGATCTAAGGAAGCAATTGTTCTCTTCCTTCCATGACATGGTTGAAAGTACATATTGGATTGAGGATGTAGCTATAAGAAAAGTGGATATTGTTATTAATAAAGATGCTAAAGGCAATGGTAAAGACAAGAACAAACCTTGGAATAAGAACAAGTATGTTGTTAATGATGGGGTTGTTGACGCTCCTAAAGTTAAAGAGCCTGCTTTCAATCTTTCCAATGCTATCTATGCAGCAAAACAATAAGAAGATACTAACGCTCACAGTGCTCCTAAACCTCAATATGCAGATAAGCCTAAGAAGTCATTTCGAAAGCGAGTCTATACCAAGTTGGCAGAACCTTACGATGTAATCCTCAAGACTTTGGTTGAGAATGGATATCTTACGCTTCCTGATAAACCTGGTAACTGGGATCTGATAAGTAAGCCTGATTGGTGGAGAGAGGATCATTACTGCCATTATCACAGAAACAAGGGACATCCAACAGACAATTGTTTTAGGCTTAAGGATGATATTCAGGATCTTATTAAGAATGACACAATCTCCACTGATGGCTTAACTAAAAATTCTGATCACACAGCTTTCAAAGATCCTCTACCTAAGCATGATAAGGGGGAAACCTCTCAAGCACATAAGAAGAATCATGATGCTAAGATCAATTACACGTATCCTTCTAATACACCTATGATCAACATGGTAGAGCCCGTTGAGAGCATTCTAATGATGAGGTCTCAAGATGATAATAAAGCCAATCATGGTAAGCCAAAGTTGATCTTGCAAACACATGATAGTTCATCTTCCCAAAGTGAGACACTGAATGCCGTTACTAGGGGGCAAGCCAAGATTGTCCTTAAAACTATGCAAAATCCCAAACAAGCTTTACCTTCCAAACAAGAGGCTCCTTCAGCCACCCCTAGCTATGATCTTGTCCAACATTTGCACAAGACACCAGCTCAGATATCAATCCTTGAGTTGCTTTGGTTATCCCCTTCGCATAGAGAGATTCTTGATAAGGCTCTACGTACAACATGTGTTCCTAATGACACTGATCCAGGTGAATTTCAGGCTATGGTCAACCACATTTCATCTCCACTATCTCTCTCCTTTTCTACAGAAGATGACATATCTATTGCTCACCCACATAATCTGGCTTTACACATTGAAGTTCTAGTCTACCACACCCACGTCCGCCGAGTCCTGATAGACAATGGTGCAGGGTTAAATATTGTTTCTTTCAATGTCATACAATAGTTGGGTTTGTCAGAATTTGTTGTGGATTCTAAAAAGAAGATTACTGTAAAAGCTTATGATGAAGTGGAAAGATCTTCCAAAGGTCTTGTCACATTGCATGTCTGAGTGGGCCTTGTCATGAAAGATATTAGCTTCGAGGTATTGGACATCCCACTCGCATATAACATTCTTTTGGGTCATCCTTGGATCCATGACATGCAGGCCGTTCCTTCCACTTATCATCAGTGCGTCAAATTTTCATACAATGGTACTGAAGTTGTGATTCCTGGAGACCATACTATTGCTATTAATGCTCTTGCTGCTGCTGAAAAATTTGTTCCTCACAATGAACCTACTGATGATCCTAGTACATCTCTAGTTGATACTAAGAAATCATTTAAGATGATGAGCCTTAGTATGGGTGAATATAAACTAGATTCCTTTGCTTCTATACCTATTTCTCCTAGGTCATATGGGAAACCTTCCACTTCTGCTATGGTGATCCTTGAAGCTGAAAGAGAAGAACAAGCTGTTCAAGAGTGGATCTATAGAGAAGATGCCTGAAATACTCCCATGCTCAGTAATTTAGACACAGATACAGATGAGTCACCAATACACACTATGGCTCACATGGGAGATGATATTCCCTCTACTTCACTTCTTTGGGGAGAAAAATGTATATCTACTGATGATATGGATGTTGATATGGTTCATTCTTGCAGTAACCATCCCGATGTGGTTGATGGGTCTTGTGTGGGGTCTGATGAGTTTGTTCCTCGTATTGCCTTAGTGGACCACGTTGGTTCTTCTATGACAAGTCTAGATCTAGCTACTTTTGGAGCTTACCCTATAGGCTCAACCTCTCTTGTTACCAGAGATGACACCCCTCACATAAATGCTATTGAACTGGTCACTTCATTTCCTCTCGCATCAACACCTATTACTTCTTCCACTAGCGAACTAGCCACAAAAAAGATTGAATCAACAATCAAACATCATAGTCATCAAGTCAAAAGAAAAGAACAATGGTCAGATGGAAAAAATCACATTGTGGCAGTATCCAAACCTAAGAAAAGTAAAAATAAAAATCTGCTCAAAAATATTGATTATCAAATAAAAGATGACAAGTTGATTCTCTACAAAAAAATGGTGCACTACTTCAAGCATGATCTCATATCTGTTATATTTCAACCTATTCCTAAAGCTAAGAACAAAGTTGCTAATGCCTTGGTTGCTTCGACATCCATCTTACAAATGAAAAAGCATAAATTTTGCTTCAAGTTCCTGGTGGATGAATTACGCTATCATGCTTACAAATCTTACAATCCTAACATCTTTTCATATCTTCCACCTCATATTCCTCTTGAAAATCCACCATGCCATTCCTTCCGCCATCCCTTACACTTTGCCTTTGTCTCTGGTGACTTGTATAGGAAGGGTCTAGAGGGAACTCTCCTTAAGTGTCTAGAAATAGAGGATTCAGAAAAAGTGCTAACTAAAATCCACGATGGCATATGTGGATCACATTCTAATGATCCTTCGCTAGCTCAGACATTGCTTAGGGCTGGTTATTATTGGTCGAACTGGTTGAGACCTCCTATCATCATAGTTGCAGCATTTGGGCCTGGGGCCTATCAGTTCTCTACATCAGAGGAAACAGATTCTTGATGCCCATTTCTGTCTGGGGCATCCTTTGTACATATTTTATGATCCTAAAAAAAATACCAAAAAAATTCATATATGATGCTGAAAAAATCCTAAAAATCATAAAAAGTACTAAAAAATGAGCATCCCAGTGAAAACCTAGCAATAGGTGCTTTGATGTCTCACAAAAAAAATCAAAAAATTCAAAACATCAAAAAAAAAAATTTGAAAAAGTTCCTTGGTGAAAACCTGGAAACAGGCTCCTTGGTAGCAAAAATACAAAAAAATTATAAAAAGTCCTTAAAAAATTGTAATAAATCTATCAAGTGGTGAAAACCTAGAAATAGGCACTGCTTGAGACCCTCTGCACCTATGTCTATCAGTCTTGCGTGGCACTCCTTCGCTCCACTTCTCTCTTTGCCTCTCTTAGCCTGGAATTGACTCTTGTCTTAGTCTAAGGGGCATCCATTGTTTTCAGCTTATCTTGGGTCTCTTTGTGCGTCTGGGTTTCTTAGGCACCTTGTAAACGGTGTTTTTCAACACCACCTCAACTATGTTTTTCAACACTACCCTAGCGTCAAGTGTTTCTTAACACTTATCAGATATCCTTCCCGCCGTCTTGGATGATGCAATATTTCTCACTGGCAAATGTGATACTCAAAGTTTGACTCTATGACCTACACACGCGCACTTGACTCACTAAGATTTGTTTGAATTTATTTCTTTGCATGCTGTCTATGATGATTTCTTTGCTAAGTGGTCTCTCCTTGAGAAGTTTTCGATGATGCATAGCTAGAAGACTAAGGGTATGAGAACATGTTTTATTTCTTTTTCCGCTTGTGGGTATATTTTGTTGGTCCTAACTATCATGAGCATTTATGCTGGTCTTACTTGACACTATGGACCTATAAGCTATTATCCTTGATTGTTTTGCAAGTGCATGCTTATAGTCATCTTGACTTTCTTGTGTCTCGATGTGAGCATAATCTTGCTATATCAAACTTAGGTAATCTCACTGCACTAGTCATCTTGACCTGCATGTCTTTGATGCCTAGGTGGGATTTCCACATTTCTATCTGATATAGATCATATTCAGATCCACATAGTTATGCTAGTGTGTATTGTATGATCTTGTGACGCTACCAATAATGCTCAATGATGAATATTAGATGTCTATTGGCTTTGTGACCTTGCAAGTAAACCACTTTTCATGTAGCTTGCATTCTTAAGTTCATGTTAGTTAGTTTTGCATCTTGCATATGGAGAGAGCTCTCCTTTCATCTTTCATGGACTTGTTAATCAATTGCGCTCGCCTTTCACTTCTTCCTGCTCATGTCTTTCACTTCTTGTCTTTCATATCACATCTTTTTCCTTTCATTTCGGGATCCAAACCAAAATCTTTGATCACCCAAATCACCTTTCTCCTTCTTCTGCACAGTTGGCTGACCTTTTGAGGCCTGATCCTTCGATCTTCACTGGGGCATTCTTCATCTCTCCATCCCCATATCTTTCAAACTTCCAGTCTTTCATTCACTTTCAAATCCCAAGTTCAACTCCTCTCTCTGTGGTGTTTACAGGTTGAGGGACCAATAGGTTCATGCCCCGTGTCCCATGTGTGGGGCATATCTTCACTGCTTGATGGTTATTCTGTCCTCTTTCTTTGATTATGATTTTTAGTGATTTGATCATGTTGCTCTTGCTTCTACATTCCCTCCACTTGGATTTTGCTTTCGATCCTGAGGGGGCAGACACATCATATATTATTGGTTATCTCTTTCCTAAGTGTTCAGTACTGTCGCTACTAGGCTGACCATGCAAGATTTGCTATCTCTCTGCACTTCATTCTTTGGAGTCAGATCGCTATTTGCTTGCCTTCTTGGCTATCTGCTTGCCTTGTTGGCTATCTCTTGCCTTCTTGGCTGATCTATTCTTTGATGTAATGTGTTCCCAAATCGATCAAACATTAGTCAAAGAGGGGCAAATGTATACACCTAAAAATGGTCATCTAGACTATTAGTCCCTTTTGCTAAAATCATCAATTGCTTGTTCTTGATCAAATCCTAGTCCTATCATTTATTTGATTATTTTCTATGGGCTAACCATCTTATCCTAAGTCTTTATTTATTAAAAGGAATATTTCCTCCCCTTTTATTAAATAAAAAGCCCCACTTTTCTTCTTATCCTAAGTTGCACAAATAAAGCATTTAATTGTTATTTATAAAGAAAAATAAAATAAAAAATAAAAGAAAAGCACTTTTTATCTCACATGGACATAAAGTAAATGCTCAACATAAATTAAATGCTCAACATAAAGTAAATGCTTCTAATTTTCCTATTGGAGGATATTTGTGCACAAGGATCAAGCTTCTTTTTTTCTCCATAGTTGATTAAATCTTTTGCCTCTTAATCTCCATGGTCCATTGATTTTTCACCTCCTATAAAAGAAGAGCTCTCTTCCTCATTTGCACACACAAATTTTTATGCTATTGTTATGCTACAAGTTTTCTAGGTCATCTTGGAGCTTTTGGAGATATTCTTGCATCTAGGGTTTGAAGATTTGGAGCATTGTTGGCATTCATCTTGGATCTTCATCAACACTCTATCTTCTTGTCTTCATTCTTGCATCATCATGGCTTTCTTGCTTCATAGTTAGATTTCATTTTCATGCATAGTATTTGCATTTTCATAGCTTCATTCTTAGCTTAGATTTCCTTTTATGCAATAGATTAACTTGCATTGTCATATAGATTTGCTTTGCATTGCATACATTTGGCTTCATTGGAGATATTGGCATTCTTGCCCTTGTCTTCCTTGAATCTCCCATTGCATGGTTTACTAGCAAGGTTATAGGCTTAATAGCTCTAGCTGAGAGCATTCTTAAAAACCCTTGCACTCCATGCCTAGGGAGCTATGGATCGATTTGTGAGGGCTCATTCTTGAGTTTTCTTGCATGTAAGGATTCATAGAAGTGTGACAACATTTTAGCACACACATACATTATGTATATACAAAGAAGTATCCCCCCCATAAGAAGGATAGTTGGAGACATGATATCCCACCCATAATGTAGAAGCTCCCATGTTGATGAAGAGTACCTGCAAACAATAGATAAGCCAATTCTTACAAGAAACATGTCTCCCCTTCGGAAGAAATAGATTCATCAAATGATCAAGAAGCCAATCCATGTGCAAATGGAATGAGGAAGAAGATGAAGGTCTCCATGAATGAATCTCTGAAGACTGAGTAGGAATCTCCAAGCTCAAAGAATCTATCACTTCATGTGACAAATCAAGTGAAGAAGGAGAGGAATCAAGTACACCAATCTCCAAAGAAGGTGAAGAAGTGTCCCCATCTATGATGAAACTGTCATCAAGGGAAAGAGAAACCCCCTCATGTATGTCTTCCAAATCTGCATCATGAGAATCAACAAATGCTGAAGATGCATCCAAGTAGTCATACACTCTGCAAGATCTAAAACACTATGATCATCCTGCTAAATAGTAGAGCCCATGTCTGAAGAAGTAGGAAGTGGAGGAGTAGGAAGATCAACACTTGTCTCAACAACAAAATGATTCAAGTGCCCAAAATTCTCCTCATAATTATCCCTTGGCAAAGGGATGGGTACATCATGAATATCATCATCATTATCAAAAAAAGTGGAAAAAGAATACAAGTGGGATGTATGATCAACAACTCCCATAGCTATGACATTTCTAGTCTCCATGTCCCTAATGTAGACATAATCAGGAGTGTACTCAATAATTTTACCTTGTGCCCCATGTGTAATTTGGTAAATAGAAAGAAGATTAGTGGTCAAGGATGGTACACAAAGAACATCGTTAAATGTCCCTTCTCCCATAGGAATAGAACCTTTCCCACAAACTCTCATGAATGTGTTGTTACCCATCAAAATATTAGGAGAATTACAAGGCTCAATAGAAGAAAACATATCCATAGAAGATGCCATATAATGTGATGCACCTAAATCAAGAAGCCATTTACCTTGCTCAGGATGTGTGGAAGCCATGAGTGCTTGTCCTTTACCTTTATCTTTGGATGATGATGGAGATGTAGAAGCTGCCAAATGTGTAGTGGAAGAAGGATCAGACACTGATGAGGGAAACTTAATGCTGTGTTTCTAAATAATGTGAGTTAGCTCATCAATCTTCTTTTGAAAACACTTATGCTCATCATGTCCTAACTTTTGACAATATGCACATTTATCTCTCTTTCTTCTAGATGATTTCTCTCTTGAAGAGGACTTGGATTCAGTACTTTTTGGTGAAGAAGATTCATTGCCTTTTTCATGAGGCTTAGGATAGCCTTTGAAGTAGACTCACTTGCAATCAATGCTTGATGTGTGGAAGGCTTCAACTGACCCATGTGTGCCAACTTTGCTTGTTTCCTTGTGAGCTGCACTGCAAATTCATCAAGAAAGGGCAATTTGTATGCACTACCAAGAGCATCCATAGTAGCATAGAATGTAGAAACAAAGATAGAATAATTAGGACCAAGCTTGGAAAGAATAGAAAAGATCAATTGTTCATCCCCTTTAACAATGCCACATGAAGAAAGCTCCAATCTAATAGTATTGAACTTAGAGAAAAAATCTTGAATATTGTCAAAATCCATAGGATTAAGACCTATTAGATCATTCTCTAATCTAAATTTTCTCATTCTATTAGGTTTACCAAAGAGTCCCTCCAATGTGATCCAAGCATCATGAGGATGTGTGCAAGATGCAATATGAAAGAGCATGTCACGAGAGATGGATGATCTAAGAGAGCCAAGTGCTTTATCTCTTCTATCAAACCATTTTCTCCTTTCTACAACACCTGTTTAAGGTTCTTGATCCTACCCAAGAGTCATTCTAAGCAATCCAAGACTCAACAAATGATCACTTAAAGAAACTTTCCATTCATGGTAGTTATATGGAGTGAGGATTTTAACCTTTGAATTATCCATATTGCAACCAAATAATGATTGATAACTACTGATAACTTTTTCAAATGACTGATGCAAATTAGAAAACTGAAATCCAAGGATTAACCAAGTGCAATTATAGTCCCAAAATAGCCTATTGTTGAAAGTGATATGTCTACCCAAAATCACTCAAATCTGATTGTAGATCTAGAAAGTAGATGAAAAATCATGCACTTTCAAAAAAAATTTCACTTCAAAATGTTACCGTATGTGCCCAAACGAAGCCCTGGAAGTTGCAAAAATTAGGAATAGACAGGAACAGTCACCAAAAACTGCAATTTTTGACAAATGAGGCCACCAAAATGAAAAATCAACACCACCAATGGAAAATTCAGGAAATTCTACCCAATTTCAAAAAAAATTGCACCTGATTTGGAGCTCGGATGACCAAGTTATGGCCTCTCAAAGATTGACTGTCAAACCAAAAATGCAAATGGTGAAGGTTGAGAATTTTCAAACTCTACTGACATCAAAAAAACATTGGGTTAAATTTGATGGTCATACGACTGTCAAAAAAACTAATTTCACCTGTTTTGACAGCTGGATGGCCGTCAAATTTAGGGTCATAAAATTGATGATGTCAGCAAAAAACTTGCCCTCCTTGCTGACGTGTCAGATGATTGGACTTCCGTACTGTATGACTAAGGTGGCAGGTGACATGTTCTATGCTAATGTGTTGATCTTTGATTGGGTGTGGGTTTGTTGACTGGGCTAAGGAGTGGTCGAGTCTCAAGATGCCATGTGGCGGCTAGGTCACATTGATGTGGCACCGTCACTAGCGCTGCGTTGGTGGTGAGATCACCACATGGCAGTATATGGATGAGTCCGCATGGCCTGTCGGGGTCCGCATGGGTGGAGGTGCCACTGCCACATGTCCGTGTGGGAGCTGAGGTTTGCATGCTATTCAGAGCGGAGGAGGCCGCTCGGGCTGAGCGATGTAGAGATCTGGGTGGCGGGATGAGCATGGAGAGGAGCAGCGGGGTGGAAAAGATTGGCGAGTGGGGGCACTATGGAGAGAGAGACTGTGGCAGGGAGGAAAAGACTACTGGGTGGGGTGTGGTGCTACTGGCTGCACTGTGGCTAAGGAGGGGCAGCGATGTGGGAAATTAATCCCACATCATCTGCATAAACTTTTTTTAACCACTTGATATATGCAAAGAACCCAACGACAAAGCAAATGGAAAAGCCCAGCGAGACAGGGGCTTGTGCTTGCTGAAAAGTTTGACCGCAGGTTCTGTCCTTGTATGCTGATGTCACCGTGATGTGTGATGTAGTCGTAGAGAATATACTTTGTTGTTGATTATAAATGGGGGTACGTACCAGACCCCATAAAAATTTTTTTACATAAATTTTTTTTTGAAAAATGACAGGAATTAAAAAAAAAATATATTTTTTTAAAAAATCGTATTGTAGAGGCAGATCGGGCCATATGGTCTGATTTGCAAAATTTTTTTGCCTCGGATTGGACTTTCACCAAATATAGGCGAGTTTATAGTTGATTTTAACCGAAACAGCCTCCTAGACGTAATGGTGAGGTCAAATCTGCTCCAAGATGCCTCTATCGCATGCTTGTTGCCAGATCTGAGATTTGGACCTTCAAAGGTTGCAAGATCTCTCCAAATTGGCTAATCAAGAACGCTCCAATGGCTCTGATACCATGTAAGAATTTGCAAATAGCAAATATTGAACCAAGATCTAGAGGTTGAAGAAAAGCACAAGAGAGAAAATATGAATGCAAGGATGGATTGAATAGATCCAATGAATTAATGATATTCACCAATTGATGTGTAATGATTACATAATAGGCCTCCTTATATAGGAAAGGCGATATGAGAGAATGATAAGGAGCTGATAAGCTATCACCTATGCTAGGTGTAATCACATGTACACCAAATGTGGATCATCCTCCAATATGCAATAAAGTATGTGCATTGGATTAGGATGATAATGTGATAAGAGCACGAAAGGTGGATCTTACACACAACGACGTATGTGAAGATAACTATCACACCAAAAGTGGAATTTCTCCTACACCATGTGCTTAATAGATGTGCACACTCCTAGGTGTCTCAATCACTAACTACTATGCAATGCATTATCCTAAGTAAGATTAAGTAAAGTGTAATTAGGAATAATTAATTACACCAACAATAGCAATCATAATCCTTCCCATGTATATTAAGTTTGCAAATTATTAATACATCCAACTCTTGGATTGTATGTGGCAATGAATTTGCAAATTTGTTTAATATCTTGGGGGAAGCTGATTGTGTGACCACTATATTTTTATTGTCTACCAAGAGCATGAGTAACTTGAAAAACTAGATTAATGCATGCAATTAGCATCTCTTCTACTTGTGTGAGAACTCTCAAAACATTTGGTTTTTCAAGAGGGTTCATATTGTTGGCTGTAGTAGAGCGATGTATTACTTTCTTAGCAACACCTCTCCTACAACTGAGGCCACTAGGTGATGAACATACATGCATACCAGGGTAGCGTTCCTTACATATAACACATGTTTTCAACTATGAAAGTGCATCTAGTCTAGTTCTAATTTTTTAAGCTATCTCAAAAAAGTTAGAGGACATGTTAATATTGAGGTTGGTAAGGGGAAGTGAACTATGAGGCTTATGTGTCAAAAGAGATGTTGTAGTGGGAGTACATGGGTATGAATTTTGAGAGCTTGTCGAATCTTATAAATGGGGGGAGACTAGGGCATGTACTGGTTGGTCAAAGTTGCGAGCATGCTTGATGGTAATATGCACACTTATTTATTCTCTATGACAAGCATAGTAAATGTGACTTCTCTTACGAGATTGCAAATCAACAACATTACTATGAAGCAACTACCTTTTGGAAGGTTGAACATTTGAATCCATTGGCTGGAATGCAAAAAAGAGAAATAATGTATTGTCTGTATCTTTCTAGATAGAAAATTTTATACAAGCCTTAGAGAAAAATGCAAGAAGAAAAATAAGATGTACCTTTTTTAGAATTTATTGAAGAGTAATAGAAAATACATGTCTAGAAACTATTTCCAAGTAGAGGTTTCTTTAATTTGAAAGCTCCTAGTCTAAAGTAGAGATAGTAGTTGTGGGAAATGGAGAGAATTGTGCATGATGACATAAAATCCAAAGAAATAGAGAACAAAAACAAGGTAAAATAATTCCATGTAGAGTACAAGGTAGACCACAAGTGTTGCACATAGTAGACGCCATAGCACAACCATAAATACAAGCATAATATATAGTCAACAAAAGGAACAAGTTTTGAAGGGGTCTTGGAGCCCTATACAAAAGAATTTGTTACAACAGTAGTAGTCAATACAAAGTAGAGAAATAGGAATAGTTTCAACTAGTTCTCCAAAATAATTTTTTTTTTCATGCACTAATGGAACATGGCACATGAATTTCTTGTAACAAAAAGTTGATTTCATTTGTGAAATCAACCTTGTCAACTTCAACAATGGTTGCTTTCATCTGTTCTTGATTTTTCTATGTTTCCATATTGCTTGATAGATAGGGTGAAGAGAAATCGATAGATGTCTAATAACATTCTCAGAACTTGCATCTTCTTCTTGTTTGAATTGTAGCATATATAGGTCTTTTGTATGCATGCCAATGAGTCTAGTTGTAGCTTCATCAAAAGAAGTCACCCATATAGCTCTTGTGGTGTCTTCAAGCTTGGATTGAAGAACATATCTATAATCACATTCTAGAAAATTAGTTACACACTTTGAACAAAACCATTGTCCTTCATTGTTTTGTTTAAATTTTTTTTTATAGTTTTTTACCTCAATCTCCATGGGAAGAGCTGGATAACAATTTTTTTTTGTCTTGACAAAAATCAAGGTTTCTCTAACAATGCATTGTAGGGGCTTTTTCAAAGTTGAAGGGTCCTATGCAATATTGGAGATTGTCTTTCATGTTAAAAGTGTAGGTGCATCTAGAAGGTTTGTGGATGGTGTGAGAAGATTGGTTCCATTATGTGCAAACCAAGTTTGTAGTTGCTTAGTTTCTTAGATGGAAGGGTTGATAAACAAATGGAAAGTGCCTAATGTACTTACAACCTTACCATTATATTTTGTAACCCAACCATTTTTTATTGTAAGTAGAATAACCTTTTGTAGATGGTACATCTCTTGCAGTTGTGTGCCTTCCTTTTGAGCTGATTTTCCTGACAAAATAATATTTATAGTGGAGGTAGACATATCTATCATTTTTAGACTCCTCCTAAGGACCTTAGTTGCATCACTTTTTCTTTGTAGAGGAAGGGTCCTCACATATGAAAATTCCAACCAGATCAACAAAAGAGTTAGGAGGATGAGTTTGGATATCTCCAACGGGTGTGAATTAGAATTAAAGTATTGGAATTAAGAGGTCATAATCACAAAGGTTGAGCCTTGAATCATCTGTTAAAGTGGTTTCTATATCACTATTAAGCTTATTGTAAATTTTTTTTTCTATTTTGACAATACCATGAGATAATCTTGTTAGGAATGAATGCTGAATGTTTGGTGGTCATTCTGTAGCAGTTGTTGTTGCATTCATGACTATGATCATCATTTATGTCAACACAGTGATCTTTTGGAGACTTGCAAAAAAAAAGATAGTATTTTGATTGGCACACGTGGTATATTGCAGTTGGAGCTATGTGATGTTGAGGTTATACTCTTTGATATGTTATATGTTTATGGTTAAGAGTGCATATAGTAATTCATTTATTCATGGAAGTTATGAGCATTTTGGTGGAAGCAGTATTCAGGTAGTGTTCCTGAGTAGCGGTTTGTGGAAATCAAATGATATCTCCTAATCAGGATGGAATATGGTTTTGTGCAGTTAAAGGGAAGTTTGAGGCACATTTATAGTGACATGGATGACAACACAAACTTTAAGGTCACACGAATGAAGATTTATTGTATTTAGAAGCTGATAGTTTTGTGTAATTTTGATGTAGCGTGTGGAAACTTTTATTTTGTAATTGTGTGCTGACTCATTTGTAATTATTTGAGTATGGTATAAAGGAAGGAATGTTTTTCCTTGTTGTAATGTAATTGAATGAAGAAGTAGCATGGTTGAATGCAAATGTAAGCATGAAGTGAAGAAAAGAGCTAATGAAGTTGTGAAAGCAAAATTGTGAAGGAAGACATGCGAAGTACATAGATCTAAAATTGAGATTTGGTGTAGCAATGAGTGTGGTTTGGCACAGTGAGGAGGTCAAATATTTGATATTATTCTATTGAATAATCTTAAGGTCATTTGGACAGTGTGTTCAGTGATCTTGCCATTGAAGCTGTTTGGGCAGTGGGTCCTTTTGTCTTCCATAACTCCTAACAGGGTTAGAATCTTTTAACAGGGATTCATATGTACTGAATGTATTTCATAAGACTCCTAACAGAGTCCATCATTTCACAAGGAATATTCATATTAGTGCATCTTTTGTGGGCATCATTCCCACCAGGGTTTACTCTTTGATCAAGAGGTTCCCTAGTCAACATATCTTGTGTTATTGTGTCATTGTGTATGAATATCTTTCTATGGTTGGTAATTATATTGCTTACATGGTTAAATTCTATTGAAGTTGATAAAAGTTATAATTATCAAATAACTAATTCACCCCCCCCTCTCAATTATCTTGGTGGACTTTACTTTCTAACAAATCTATATACACTCCCAGCTTGAACTTGTTGAAAATGGAGGTCTGCAATTGCATTGAAGCAGGTGACATAAACTTTGGTTTTCTCACAATCAATCAAATCAAAACTAAACATGCGGCCATCACCATTTTTGTTGCTGAAGTGGTGGATTTCCTTCTTCATAGTCACATGACCTTTTATCATCCATTGTGTTTGAAATGGATTCAAGCTCTTGACAAGAGTAATAGTAGTAGGGGGAGGTTTCTTTCGCAAAGATGCATGCAAGCCAAACATCAAGTTTGTAGGATTGGGATGTTTAAATTCAATGATAACTACCACATTTGTGCATGTATCTGATGAAGTTCTTACATGTTGTTTTCTAGGTTTGTCTGGTTCTTTGAAGAAGAATGTGGGGTTACCTATGATATCATGATCCATGTAAGAGACCTCTAATTTGGAGACAAAAATCCACCTACAAATTTATTAGATATGTACAATTAGTAATGTGCTATAGTTGTACAAGGAAATTAAAATGGTTTATTGCAATAAAAACCTAGTAGCTATTGCTTCACATGGAGTTACAAATAGTAGGAATAGTGAATCCTTTGAGTTTTACTATAGACCCTTTTTGGAGTTTCCCTGTTGTTATGAGATCATTAAAATTACGTGGAAATGTTTCTTTTTGTAAGTGTAGCCCATCTAAGAGTTCTAACTTGTATCTAATTATCAACCTAGATCGTTGACCAAATGTTGCAATGACATAAATTAAAGAAGGGGATGTATATATAAGTTGGCATCATTGATAAACTTTATTGCATTCTTTGTTAAAGAGTGAGACACAGATTAAATGAGAGGTAGTTGACCTATAAATTTGAATAGGTGTTCAACATTATGTGGAATATAAGTACACATAAACTTTTAAAAGTATAAATGATAATGTAAATTAAGATCGTAAAGAAATGACATGCAATTCTAAATCAAGATAGAAATGGATTAAGTACCATGACTAATGTCAACGCATGTATAACAAGAGTTTGAAAGGGTAATCATAGTACGTGATTTATTTTACATACATGATGTATCAAATATGTTTGGGACAAAATAAATATTGTAGGCACTTATAATTACAAATTGTAATGGGTGAAGGAAATTTGCAACGCTAAAAAGGAAAGATAAGAAGATGTACCTCCACCCAACAAATAGAGATAATTTCTTCGTATAACTTGTTAAATTGACATAGGTGTGTTCCTACAAATGGGGAAAAAATATAATACATAGTGAGAGAACATAATTTAATGTGTAATTTGATTAAAGTTGGTTGTGATGTTGTAGCAGGTATCATTGCCATGTGTTAGTAAAAAAAACCATTATCAAACAAATTTCCATTCAATTATTAATGGGTGATAGCTCATATAAACAAGTACATATAATTTTATTAATCCACATTGTGGGAATATTTAAACAATCTTAGAGTGAACATAAGATAGATTCTACATGAGCACGGTAAGATATAACTATTACAAGCATAGATCACAAAACCCAATGCAAGGTTGTACAATTTTTGGGAAATGAAAAGTTGTGTGAGGTGGAATAAATAATGTGCCTCTAATTTAAGCCATCCCACAATTACTAAAAACTCATGTGTACATTTATAGTGAATGAAAGAAAGGGGTAAAGCAAGAACTTAAATGTGAAGGTGTGAACAAGATGCAATTTAAATTTTCTCAAATGACAACAAAGTGTTATAGAAACTTGATTTTGAAATCAAATGAAATAAAGCTTGGCCATGAAATGTAAACAATTCATAGTGTTAAAATAGATAATATCTAATTTTAATACACACAACATAAAAGGTTGAATCAAGCATGTAAATGAAAAAGTGTTGGAAACATACAACATACTTTTGCATTGCTAGTGCAATCAAATTTTTACAAGATTCGTTTATAGTAACAGTTGGTGGAATTAAGAGGAAGGAGTAAAATATTCTGCTAATTACAAGAGCCCAAAAACTTCAACTTATCCATTTTTGTAATAGGGCAGCATAAGTCCAAGAAAAGGAAAACCACAAAGGGAAACTTCAATATACAATGTGTTATGGGCTATTTAGGTAGGCTTGAAATGAATGTCAAATATCAGGAGCATTGCCTTCTCCGTAATGTTTGTCATAATACATTTCTTAGAGGAAGGTACAAAAGCCAGAATATTTCATGTAGTATGCATGCAACTCATGTAATGTTTCTTCCATGGAAAGGATCTCAAAATATTTCACAACATTAGTATGAGAAGTTGTAACTTTTAACTGCTCAACATTCTGATGGCAAAAAAGGGAGATACTACTTGTAACATTTTGTAATTTTTTTTCATGAAACCCATTCCAATTGATAAATGTATTTGATCTAGTGGATGGTCGTGGAACACTGATTTATGAGGAACTACTTGAAATATCAATAATATGAATTGGCTGTTGAGGATTTTCCATGACCTAAAAAAGAGATGAAAATGTTAACTCTATGAAATAAACTTGCAAATAGTAGTTACATTTTTTATTTGTTGGGAAGATGATAACTATTTTAACAAAAAGTAGTGATGAATATATAATATACCTAACACCAAGAAGATAGGTCTAACAATATATTTATATTAGGTGTTATAATAATTTCAATTATAGATATAGTTTTATAATACTAGCTAATAATCCAACCTAACAATATTCAATTTTCACACCCTCTCATACAACTTGACTCATTTAACTAGAGATAAGAGGTTGATAAAAAAAATACATCATAAGACATAGAGAGATGCAGATAATCCCATGTCTCTATAAGCATACTACACTCTAAAATGAAAATTTAAATGTCTTCAAAATAAAATTCTTGTAAATGACCTAAAATTCTTGAACGTGAAATTCTTTCCATGGGAGCCATTGAACAGTCTCACAATAGGTAACGATAATCATGCCATTGTATCTCTCAGGGGTAATATATCTATGCTAAGGATTACCTATTCCCATCATGAAATACATTTAGATTGTCAACCTAGGGGTGTACACTTGAAATGGGACATCACAGTTTGTGCACTAAGTTCCTTTAGGAGTCATATCACCTATGCTGCAGGAAGATAAAAAGCATGAAATGAGTCTATGCTATTGTTGAAAAAAATTAAACACACTCAACTACTTAATGAAATTACTACAAAAAGCTTATGAAATGAATCTAAGCTTGTCTAACAACTCAAAACATTCACCATGTCTATCTTCTGCAAGTGCTGTAGGAACATCCACAGTAGTAATGCTGTAGGAGTAAAACAATAACTCTACTTGAAAATAGGGAGAATACAGGAAGCAAATCTACTCTAAATTAATCTAATTCACCTCCCAAGTGGGCCCCCTTGGTTGGCTTCTGCTAACTACTAACACAGGAAATAATCCAAAATCACTCTTCCATTAAATTTTTCTTAACTAGTTACATAACAATTGAATAACTCATGAAGAATAGAAAGGAGGAACTTCTACTATACTGAATACATCATTCTATAATTTATCATTACCTAACTAAGTTAATCAAATCCCTTTATAAAGAGGACTGAAACTTATTGAAAACATAACATTAAAGTCTGATTAAACCTCGCTGAATAAGGATGCAGTAAAACAACCATGACATATTATAATTATTGAAGATAACAGAATAAAAACTATGAGGAAATATAGCAAGAATTATTTCCTATATTCTCTAGAACAACAACTCCTTTCTAGGCGTGGCATATCTTTCAGAACCATGCTAGATTCTTTCACCATGACTGTCTTCTAATGCTCCTTCTTTAATGTGGTTGCACCACTCTTCGTACTACTCCTTGTTTACCTGAAAGGTTAGTAACATTCGGTACACATATGCAAGTCAACATTTCAACTCCTACTCAAATGTTAGAACACAACTTAAAATAACTATATGAAGTACTGGATTATATTTATAATAGTCAGCAAACATGTCATTCGAGCTACCCATAGGCTTTGTGGCTTTAGTTGTACTTAGCATAAGTTCACATAGGTATAAGTCATAAATATTTTAGAAATGTCTATCAGAGCATAAAGAGTGTCAAAAAAGTATGAAGATTATAAAAAAAATGAGACATTAATTTGTCTCATCAGCCATGTTCCTAAGAGAACAATATACAATCAATTTATTAAAATGTGCAATATGTTCCAAGTAAATAAATTTAGAAAAAAATGAAGAAAAAATTAATTCTTAAAAATAAAAAACCTGGTATATGAACATTAACATTTCATAGCATGGAGCTTTATTCCTAAAAGAACAATATACATAAGGTTTAGAAAAACATGAAATATGTTCAATCTAATAAATTGAGGAAAAGAAAAGAAAAATAAAGAATCATTTTTTTACATATATATGCCAATACATGTAGTTTATAAATATAATTATTTATTTTTAATTTTTTTACTTATACAACCAAACTATCATGCTATTTTTTAATCCTCCAAAACCAAGTTCTCAGAATGCACTACTTGGACCAAAAAGAGCCATAGAAAATGCAGTGATAACATTTTGAATAAATGATGCTTTAATGACAGGGAAATAGAGAAAATAACAATGACAACAAATGTCAAAACAATGATGTTGTATGCTGAAAGGGTGATGTTGTAGTTAGGAACAATGAATAAATGTGTTGGGGAAGATCTAATGCAGGAATAGTAGGGATGTTAAAGAAAGGACAAAAAATGAAATATGGACCAACACATGCATCATGGGAATATCATATACAAAAGATGATCATAGTCAAGTAATGGCAGTCTTCTACATATCAAATACACTAGTCTTCAACATACAAATTTAATAAAGGGCATAAGGACATGAATTATTCAAGCAATTTAGGAAACTAGATTAAACATTGCCACAAAAATGAGGTCAAGGATTTATCCTGGAGAAACTCGTGTGGAAGAAAACTCCAATTTGAATAAAGTGATCTAATGAAGGTTCCATAAGTGTTGCATAGTCTAGGTCATTTCTATAACATCCCTCCTTTTTTTGTCTATGTTTTCAACAAAAATATGGCTTCTTTCTTCCATTATCAATTTCAACTAATGTATAATTCATTCTTCCTCAAACACCATTCTGTTATGATGTGATAGCTTCACAACAATTATTGCATAACTATAATTCTTCTAATTCGCTCAACCCTCTTGGGAATGCAAAGAACTTAAATATAAATTTTTTATTTTTATGATACATTTTCTATCTCTAATATCTATTATTCTTTTTCCTTTTCCCTATTTTTGTTTTTCCTTTTAAATGTTCTCATAAGATTTGTATAAAATGAAATGCATGCGCTACTAACTTACAATAAAAATATATAAGACACTTGATACCACCACATACAATAAAAATTTAGGGGCAATTCAGTCAAAATAGATTTAACATAAGTTACACCAAAACAACCATTGTAAGAAGAAATAAAAATTGTTACACCAGAACAACCATTGTAAGAAGAAATAAAAATTGTAACTTTTAAGATATGTCTATATCCATTTTTTTTTTAATCTCAAGCATTCCTTGGTTGAAGAAAAGAATACCACCTATTCAATGCATTACAAAAAAATTGCAACCAAAACTTGAAAAGATTACTTGCAACATTTTTAGCAGAACTGAGGCTGGAGGAGTCTTCAGAATGAAAGTGAAGCTCTTGTCCTATGTCAAACAAGATCAACCATTATATTTGTAAAATGTTTAAAAAAACATAAATATGCAACTTTTTAAAAATAGAAAATCTTGTTATCTTCCAAGAAAACAATGCATAGGTCATATGGGAGAAGCTAACTACGATGTCCTATGAATACAAAGTCACTGTTGTCCCTAAAGCAATAAAAAAAATATTCCCAATTGTATCATCGGAAAATGGAAGCACTTCCATTTAGGACTAGTTTAGCCCTCTGAGTAAGTGGTTTGGGGTCATGTCAAATGCCTTGAATGGGTCTTTGACTTGGATATGGATTTTTCCCTTGTTCTACCCTATTTTCCACTTATTTTCAGCCTGTTTCTGGCACCTGGTCTTGTGAATTTGAGGTTCTTGACCTCAGGGTCAAGGTTGACCTTTTGGGTCAAGGTCTGCCTCAACCTCAACCCTGACCTAGGGTCTAGATTTCAAATTCTAAAGTTTTCCGAATGTCGGGTTTTAGAAAGTTTTATTTCCACTTCTGGGTCAGCTATTTCAAGCTTCAAAATGGTAAAATATTAAATGATATTTAATTTAGGTCCACTTCCAAGGGTATAGGCTTAATGGGAATTTAATTCTCCTATGTAGGCCTCTCTAGAAGTTTGTGCCCTAAACATGTATTAAAGGAAGCCTTATCCTCTCATTTCCATCCACCAATCCACCAAGCATTATCACATCATCAAGAACTAAAGAAGGAGAAAGAAAGAATTCAAGCATTCATCTATCTTCAAGCATTCAAGCATTTAAGATCCAATTCATCAAGGAGATCCATTGGTAGCTATTGAAGGATACAATCTCTATGGAGCCCTCTTGTTGAATATTTCTCCCTCCATATCCATTCAATCTTATTCTTATTCCAAGATCCATTCAAGATTGGTGTTTAAGATTTAAATGCAATTGATTTGAGACATTCTTCATCCAATTCTACATTCATTTGGAGCATCCATACTTGTGGATCCAAGGATTCAAATCCTCCACAAGGGTTTTAAGATAAGAAAGATGAATTGTTCCATTTACTTTGTTTATTACTACAATTTCAATTATATTTCAAGGTTAACTCCAAAACTAGGGTTTGACCAAGGCAAACCCCTCATCCAAACAATAAAACCCTTTTTCTTGTAGGTGTAGGTGCGGGACAATGAATTACAGATTAGATCTGAGTACCCTTTTCAACAACTTTCAGGATCCACGAACAAAATTTTCATCGGAGCTATGCAAGTCAAGGTCAACATAAAGGGGTCAAGGTCAACCTTTCTCAAAAAATAAATTTTTTTCTGGGTTTTATCTGTCTCTGTGTTTCTGTTCCAGATTTGGTTGAAGAATTTCCTGAAACTTAGTATAGACATTAGAAAATAGTAATTTCTAGATCTGCCATATTTTAAGGTTAGTATTTATCTTCAATTCATTTCAATTAAGATTTCAATACTCTCTTCCATAAGGGAATGGAAGGTTTTCCTCTTTCTTCTTATTGCTAATCGATTGATTCATTTAGGCATTAACCCTTTCTTTGTGGTTAATTAATTTGGATTTCTCCTTTGGGAATTTGGGATTAGGACAAGAATCTTGCCTTCCCCAACTCCTACATACCCAAACCTATCAAACCAAATCATATTCATTATCCCTCTCTCATCTCCATCTCTCTTTTCATACCTTACATTTTGGCAAACTCGTGATAGACAACTCTTTTAGATAAAAAGTTCTTGATTTTAGGTCTTGCCAAGCTTGTAGCCTTTTGAGCGAGGTTCTAGGGACTTAGTTCTAGATTCTTGTAAAGAACCTACAAATTTTTTTGTATATTCAGACACCCTTTATAGAGTTGTCTCAAACCCCCAAACTACAAGATCTAAAACAATAAGGACAATATCTAACAACTCCCGATCCACTAGTCCTAATAAGGATAATTGGCTTGGTTACTTAAGGAAATGTTCACCAAAGAGAAAACCACCAATTAAAATGGTGTTAGGAATCCCAAAGAGATAAAAATTTGTCATTAGATTCCTTTTATCCACCCCCGAAGTGCTTCTGTCACTTCACTCTTACATATCCTGCACCAAGCACATAGAGATGCTTGGCCTAGGCCTGCAAGTAGACTTCTCAAAAAAATCCCCTTTCTCTTGCACTCTTGAGGATCTAGATACATTGAACCTACTTTCAATTCCCCACTTCACATGGTAATCCCACAAAGGAAAAATAAGTTAGGGCATTATTTGTTAAAACCCTAGTTCGAGAGGGTTTCCTGAAAACCCGGTAAATAGATTCTTCTATCTCTCAACTCTAATATCAAAACTAACTCAAATAAAAAGCATTGGAGTCCTAATTCATGTTAGGTGTCAAATTGATCAAAATTCTTCTTTTCACTTCCGTACCAATCTGTACACGGATTGTTTACAGTCTAGAGCATAGAGAAAAATAGGGATTTTTATTGATTAAATGCAAAAATTACATAGAGTTTCATCATCATTGTCTTCCACCCACCTAAAAGGGATATTTGAAGACCTTCCCCAATGGATCCAACCATTTTTCAAAGGTTGTGACCATTGGGAAGTTGTTTTACAAGTCGATAGCAACTTTTCAAAGAAGTTGCCAAGCAACTTTTCTTGCATTTTGTAACTTTTGCAAAATGTTGCATTCTTGCTCCTAATGAGCCTATAGGCCTAAGCCTTGGATCCTAATGATCCCAAAAATTATTGAAACACTTAAAAGATACCTAGGAAAATCTAAAATCCTAAATGTACCTTTCGACCATAGTAAAAAAACCCATAGTTTATAACCACACCGAGGGTGACTAGGTCTTACAAGTTGGCTAATTAAAAGACCCTAGAAGTATATGTTGGCATTAAGCAGAATTGCCACTAGTGACAACACTTATTTGCGTTCACAGTGCAAACCGAGAAGATAGTGCAAACTGAGTAGACAGTGCAAACCGAGCAAATAGTGCAAACCGAGCAGACAGTGCAAACTGAGCAAACAGTGCAAACTGAGCAGACAGTGCAAACCAAGCAAACAGTGCAAACTAAGCAAACAGTGCAAACCGAGCAAACAGTGTAAACCGAGCAGACAGTGCAAACCGAGGAAGTTAGTACAAACTAAACAGGACAATGTAAACCGAGTAACATCATGTCTACCGAGTCACCAGTATTTACCGAGTTCAATACCTACCGAGTGATCAGTATGAACCGTGCCTTCACTTCTACCGAGTGCATGATGATGCCGAGTAATGCAGTGGATGCCGAGTATCAGAAAGTCACCGAGTTAGTTTGCAGGAACCGAGTAATCATACTTGGGCTGACTCAGTAGCACTTATGTTTATTTGTCAAGCTGACTGTGTAATTGTAATTGTAATTAATTGTTTAAGACTTGTATATAAACAAAGTTGTAAAATGTCAAGATGTATGAATGAAGAAGAATATATGTGAAAAAGAAAGGCAGAGATAAGCGAATTACAGAAGGCTTCAGAAGTATAAGGATCAGCAAAGACAAATTCATCACAGAAGGTGATCAGTACATCAGCGAATCTCAATCAGCAATCCAGTTGCAAAGCCAGAGATCTACTGTTTCATTCTAACAGGTGAATCAATACTAAATCCTTTAACCGGGTAGACTTAACAGTCTTTTGTAAAATCTCTTTACCAAGTGCATACTTCATTGTATGTTTGTAAATCTTTTAACAAGGTGGATTTAGCAATCCTTATTGCTCCTAACAGGGCAGATCATCAGAAGTGATCAAATTGTAAGCCTTAACCGGCCAACTTTATTCTGCAGTATTAAAGCTTTGTGGGTTTCATCCCCACCCCAGTTTTACTTTCTTTTGGAAGGTTTCTGGGTAACCAAATCTATGTGTCACTATTGTGAATGTTTTAAGTTTCATGCTTTCTGTATGCAAAGGTTAAAGTGAATTACATCTGTAATTGAAAGAAAATTTGGAGTTACTAATTCACCCCTCCCCTCTCAGTAACTCGGTTAATTCCTGAATATTTCTAACAATTGGTATCAGAGCAACATTGGTTCTCAAGATAAAGCTTAACTAGCTTGAGCAAAGATCCAGGACAATGGAGGTATTCAAACTGAACAAGGTGATTGAAAATGAAAAGCTAGATCTAGAAATGGCCATAGCTAAACTCAAAGAAGCAAAAGAACATCTTTCCCAATCCCTAAGAAGAAGGAAGGAACTTGCAAATCAGATGAATGATCAGAATTACATTGAAGAAAAGATTGAAGATCTTCTTCCCTCGAATAACTCAGATGAAGAAAACAATGCTGTCAAAGAACTCCTAGAAAAGAATGGGTCTCTGCAGGAAGAAGTGAGAAAATTGAAAAGAGAACAAGAACTACACTCTACAAGATTCTGTGAGATCTTGGAACAAAGAAACAAGTTGAAAGATGAATTAGATGGAAGAAACATTGAAGTCCAAAATAAAACCCTTCAGCTAGAAAACCTAATTGATCAGATCTCTCATACAAATGAGGAAATTCTGAATCTAAGATCAGAAATAGAAAGCACAAGAGAAGAACTAAGAACTGAAAAGGAAATCAATCTAAGATTGGTGGATGACCTAAATGCTGAAAAACAAATCAATGAAGGAATGCTAAAAAGTCAAGAAGACCTGAATCAGCTGTATGAGCGAAATCTTCCTAGGCAAAAAGGAAAAGCAGGACTTGGATACAAAGAAGAAGGCGAATCTTCTAAGCAAGGTACTCAAAGAAATCAAAAACCTACTTGTAATCATTGTGGTAAAATAGGACATACTTCAAATAAATGTTGGAATAATGAAAAAGCAGAATTCAATGGAAAATGTTACAACTGCAATCAACCTGGTCACAAAGCAAATGAATGCAGGGAAAAACCTAGATTCAGAGGTAATTGTCACAAGTGCAACAAACAAGGTCACAAGGCATCCGAGTGCAGATCCAAGACATTTAATCCAGCAGAACAAATTATGAAAGCAATGTTTGGATGGGACTACAACACCTGGTGTAGATGTCATTACTGTGGAGAATATGGACACATTGGCATGAATTGCATAAAACATCATCTAAGGAAAAGAGATACTACCGTAAGATGCTTCAAATGCACTAAACTCGGTCACATAGCCAGAAACTGCATGAATGCTAGTGAAGTTGAAGATGGAAAGAAGAATGAAGCAACTAAGGTCAGGAAACAGGTGAGACAAAAATGGATTCCTAAAGCTACCGAGCAATCCACTCCAAGTAATGGAATGGATGGCTCTACTGACTCAAACTAATTTCCAAGAAAGCACTGGAACTGTATTCTCATAGACCAATCTCAAGCAGTTCCAGAACCGAATTAAAGGAAAGATCTAAATCAGCATGTAATATGCAGTAAGATCACAGGGAGGTCAGTATCAGTCTTCACCGAGCAAGGTCGGTACCCGTCTTTACCGAGCGAGGTCGGAGCAATATGAATTCCCGAGTTCACCGAGTTGCGAAGTCTTTACCAAGCAATTAATTCCTAGTGGGTGACAGTCTGTCAGAATTCATACCCTAATTTGAAATGAGCATTAATGACAGAGTTGTAAACAAAAAGAAAGTAATCGAACTCATTTTTCACCGCGAACCTTTAGCACTTTGAGAGCAGAAAATTTCAAGAGCAACCCAGTGATTCAATACTTTTTCGAGAGGAATATTCTATGAGCTATCATGGCATCATCCAGCACTTCAACGAAGAAAGGATCTGATATGTTAGTCCAAGGAGAATGGAAAGCACCAGATTTCAAGATCGTGCCCGCAATTGCAGCAGCCCTAGATCCGAACGGAGCTCAATCTCAGATTCCTCCTAAGGTACTGCTTATTAACAATATCCGCAATCATTTTAACTGTTCAATTCATGAAATGGGGAACCTAGAACTAGATATTGTGCATGAGGAACTATGTGTGGATGGTATTCTAAAACCCGAGCACAAACATCTGGAAGATAAAGGTTTAGTTCACATTGCACATCTACCTCGAAACTTTCAAGATAAATGGGTTAGGTACATTCTTAGCCGAGTACATGATGGAAAGATTTGGCTTGAGCAACCTATTGAGATTACAAAGAAGATGATTCATCAAGTCACTGGTCTTCCCATGTTGAACAAAGCTAAAACTACCAAAACCCTAGGTCGGACGGAACTAGAGAAGAAAACCCTAGCCGAGTGGGATGGTAGAGGCATGAAAGTTAGCAGCATTACCGATGCTGAACTGAAGTTTGGTACACACATCATTGCCCATAAGATTTACAGTTCTAGTCGACAGAACAGTGTCTCCTGTGAAGCTATTGACCTAGCATACAAAGTGGTCAAGAACAACTTAACATTTGACCTAGCAGACTTATTGTTAAAGCAGTTTAACAAAAATATGGAAAGCATTAAAACTTCCAAGAACAATCCATGTAAGTTTGGATCCTTGTTGGTCTGTTTATTCTTCTATGTTCTGAAATTCTTCCCTTCTAAAGGAAAAGTTGTATGGAGAAAAGATGTGCCAGTCCTCTATGAAATAAATGAATACATCTCAGAAATGGGTGAGAATTTTGAAAGCATCATGGACAATTATTTTGAGTCTTTCAAAGAGAAAATGAATGACAGATTCCGGATTCCACAGAAGTTGGTGGAAGATTACAAAGATGACATTTGTTTTATGGTGGATTGTGATAATGTATATATTCAAGCAGTTAAACCAAGGACTGTATATGTAAAACCTCTTCCTTATGAGGTAAATATTGATGAAACCAAGGATATCATTGAAGCTCTTCTTAATCAGCCTGTCAATCCCAAAGCTCCATATTTTGGAACATATGATGAAGCTAAGGTGAGAATTGAACTAAGCATAAAGCTTTCACAGGCGGTAAACAAAGGAAAGAAGAGGATAGCCAAAATGCAGATGATAACCGAGGACAAAGAAGAAAAAGATGAAGAAGAAGAGGAAAAGGATGAGAAAATAGAGGAACCAGAACCTGCAAAGAAGAAAGGAAAGGTATTTATCACTAAGGCACCTAAGCCTCCTACTGCTGTATTTACAAGAAGAAATACAAGAGGCAAGGTAGACAAGGCAGAAAAGGCAGATAAAGACATAGTATTCAAAAGGCCTCCTCTAAACCTTCAAGAAAAGCTCAAACTCTTTAGAGACGGATCAGGATCTGGAGTAAGTAACATAAAATCCTTAAGATATGAAACCAGATCGGAAACAGAATAGAAGGAAATAGAAGATGCTGTTATTGAGAAGATGGGACAGTGGAAATACTCTCTTGAAGAAATTGCCCCACAGGTTCCAGCAGTTCTATTGAATCCAATAAAAATGAGATGGAGCAATGCAAGGCAAACTGTGATAGACATATTTGATCAAAACCTGAGACAGTTGATGCCGAGCTTGAAAAATGATGAAGTAAAGAAGGCATTAAAAGAAAATGAAAATAAGATGACATTGAAGTTCAATACTTGTTTGATTTTGATCAACAATATTGAATCGGTTGTGAAGGCTGCAAATGCTACATGGAAGAACATATACCACCTTCACCAACTGAGTATTGAAACAGTAATAATAAAAGATATTGAAGATGATAGTGATGAACAAGAAGAAGACACTGAGGTAGATGATACTATGAGGATAGCAGCAGAAGTCATTGCATCCCTTCCTACCTCTCCAGTGAAAGTTTCTACATCCAGCCTAGAGACACCTTCAAGCATGGTTGTGACAACTTCCACATTTGTCCAATCATCCCTAGCAACATCAGAAGTAGCTATCATTTCTTCTACCGAGCTGCAGTCTCCTGCACCATCAAGTTTTCCAGCAGTAAGTTTTCCAGTTTTTGAATCTTCAAGTGTATTAAGTTCTCCAGTAGAAAGTATACCAGTCTCTATAGCCAGCCCTACTTTATCTACTGTCACTACTACCAAAGCATTAAGTACAGATAAGCCTAAGGCTCTACCGAGTATAAAATTTTTGGGTAAGAATGTAGTAGAGGATATAGACCTAGATGAAGAGATAAAAATTCCTACATTAGATTTTGCAAATCTCTCAGCGGACCAAATGCAAAATATAGGTGAGATCCTCCAAAGAAAAGCAAAACAAAAGAAACTTAAAGAGGAGAGAGACAAGGAGTATCAAATCATCAAGGATGCTAAGGACATTTTGTCTGATGCATTAGGCATTAAAGTAGACTCCTCCCAGCATGTTTTGTTACAGTTAGCAGAAGCAGTTGAGAGATACAATGAGGATTCATCCGGGACAGAAAAGTTAGTTGAAAGAGCCGAGAAGAGATTCAACAATAAAGTGCTTGAGCACATTGCTCAGCACATAGCTATTAACCAAGTGGAATTGTCTTCAGTTTTGTCTAACATTGAATCTATCTATTCGAATGGTACCTCTCTTTTGGCCAGATTGTGCAATATTGCCGAGTTTACAAAGGATGTTAAGGATAAAATGAATAAAATGGATGAGGATATGAAGATTAGCATACAGAAGCTGCAACTTGAACCAAGTTCAAGCTCTGCTCATCACATGAAAATCTCACACCTGTCAAATATGTAGTCTGATCTACTGAAAGAAGACACAAGGATCTGGTCCACACTGCTAGACATCCAACACATGATCCTTCCCATCATGAATACAATGTTTAAGCACATTGAACATTCCAAAACATTGATTCATGACAATCAGTTCTCTATAGCAGATCACATGATTGAACTCTCTGCAGAAGTCCAAATTGCTATACAAACATGTAAGATCCTGCAAGAAAGTTGGGACAGAACCCTGGCACTAATAATGAAGGTACATTCTGATTTTCTATCAAATTTTGGATTCTCTCTGTAAATAACTTGTATATGCACCTTTGGCATTATCGTCAAAAAGGGGGAGATATGTATAGAAGGAGAGATATGTATAGAAGAAGATTTGTATAGAAACAGTTAGCACATTGAAAGGGGGAGACAATGTATAAAGCCCTATAACAAAGACAAATTTTGAAAAATCAAAATAAGACTCAGCATGATTCGTGTATATAAGTTTTGGCCAATAAGTGTTTTTGTCACTAATGCCAAAGGGGGAGATTGTTGGCATTAAGCAGAATTGCCACTAGTGACAACACTTATTTGTGTTCACAGTGCAAACCGAGCAGACAGTGCAAACCGAGCAGACAGTGCAAATCAAGCAGACAGTGCAAACCGAGCAAATAGTGCAAACCGAGCAAACAGTGCAAACCGAGCAGACAGTGGAAACCGAGCAAACAGTGCAAACTGAGCAAACAGTGCAAACTGAGCAAATAGTGCAAACTGAGAAAATAGTGTAAACCGAGCAGACAGTGCAAACCGAGGAAGTTAGTACAAACCGAACAGGACAATGTAAACCGAGTAACATCATGTCTACCGAGTCACCAGTATTTACCGAGTTCAATACCTACCGAGTGATCAGTATGAACCGTGCCTTCACTTCTACCGAGTGCATGATGATGCCGAGTAATGCAGTGGACGTCGAGTATCAGAAAGTCATCGAGTTAGTTTGCAGGAACTGAGTAATCATACTTGGGCCGACTCAGTAGCACTTATGTTTATTTGTCAAGCCGACTGTGTAATTGTAATTGTAATTAATTGTTTAAGACTTGTATGTAAACAAAGTTGTAAAATGTCAAGATGTATGAATGAAGAAGAATATATGTGAAAAAGAAAGGCAGAGATAAGCGAATTACAGAAGGCTTCAGAATTATAAGGATCAGCAAAGACAAATTCATCACAGAAGGTGATCAGTACATCAGCGAATCTCAATCAGCAATCCAGTTGCAAAGCCAGAGATCTACTGTTTCATTCTAACAGGTGAATCAGTACTAAATCCTTTAACCAGGTAGACTTAACAGTCTTTTGTAAAATCTCTTTACCGAGTGCATACTTCATTTTATGTTTGTAAATCCTTTAACAAGGTGGATTTAGCAATCCTTATTGCTCCTAACAGGGTAGATCATCAGAAGTGATCAAATTGTAAGCCTTAACCGGCCAACTTTATTCTGCAGTATTAAAGCTTTGTGGGTTTCATCCCCACCCCAGTTTTACTTTCTTTTGGAAGGTTTCTGGGTAACCAAATCTATGTGTCACTATTGTGAATGTTTTAAGTTTCATGCTTTCTGTATGCAAAGGTTAAAGTGAATTACATCTGTAATTGAAAGAAAATTTGGAGTTACTAATTCACCCCTCCCCTCTCAGTAACTCGGTTAATTCCTGAATATTTCCAACAGTATAGGTGTTGTGAAGAGTGGAGGGGGTGCTCCTACACCATAGAGTAGGAGAGAGAGAGAGAGAGAGAGAGAGAGAGAGAGAGAGAGAGAGAGAGAGAGAGAGAGAGAGAGAGAGAGAGAAGGGGAGAGAGTAGGAGAGTGAGTCAAGTGAGTTGTCTTCAATGTGATTGGGATCAGTGCGAGTCAAGTGAGTGGGTTGATACATGGGTTCCACATTATCTTACTCCTTTGTATCTCATAGTCTCTGTAATAAATGATGACATGGATTGTTCACTTGACCATGACCATATTTTAGATCTTCTACAACTAGGACATGTTTTTGCATTGGTTACACCACAAGGGAATGATGAGAGATTGGATTACTAGTTAGCACATTGTGTACGAGGAAAGCAGAAACTTGCACAATCGAAGAAAAATGATGATATGTTCACATATCCAATAGGATCACATGTTGTTTCAAGAACATGGTTGTGCATATATATGATTAGAAATAATGGCATTCCTGCATTTGAAGACTATGAGAAGCACAAAACCATTTTCATGTATTCACACCTTGCTATAGCAGCCAATGTTAAGTTGTTGAAACATCAAGGAAAACCAAAAAAAAAAGGAACCTTGGACTATTAGTACTGCTGATCATGAAGCAATATTGAATAACCTCAAGCAAAGAGATAACCCTTTAGGCACACTTCAGTAGGTAAGTTCAACTCAAGTTGCAAGATTTTCCATGTTTATTACGATTACACTCAATAAATTAATTATAGTTTTTTGCGTTATTTGTTTGAGCCAATCAACTTGGTTTGTATGTGGATTGTAAATGCAGTTGGATACATATATGATAGATAAATAAGATCAAGGTGTGCATTTGATTAGCCCATATTTTATGACACTAAACTTCACTATGCATTGGCTAGTCATGTTCTTTGGTCCATTTAGTTACTTATACATTGATAATATTTTTCTCAACCTATATAAAATTCTTATATTCTCTATTAAATTTTCTTCTACCTTCCAAATGTAGGGATTGGAATGTAGATGTCATCGAGTACAATGTATTAAACTTATACACTTTAGGAGTGGAAAAGACACTTATTTTTTATATATAGTTGTGTAATTTAGATATTTAGATGCCAAAATTTGCATATAAAAATAAAAATTGAATGTAATATTCATAACTAGATGCCAAATTTTGTATATAAAAACAAAAATTGAATGCAATGTGCATATTTAGATGCCAAATTTTGTATGTATAAAAATAATAATAGAATGTAATGTGCATATTTAGATGACAAATTTTGTATATAAAAAATTTGATGCAAAATTTGAAATATAAAAGAGCCCATGCGGTTGATTTGAAATATTAAGAGCCCACATTTGTATCATCTTAATTCCATGTAAAGTGCAAAAAGTGTGTTTCCTTACTATGAATGTTGTATCCTTATATTTGTATCGTCTTAATTTTGTATCCTTACTAGTGCAGGAGCACCAAGGACAACCAGTCAAGCTATGAAGACATTCAATGCAAACATGAAGACCTTGAAGGCATTCAATGAGAGCCAGAGGGCATGGAAGATAGAGAAGGAACCTATGAGCATCAACTACAACATGTTAAAGCCTATAATGTCTTTTACTATCATGAAATGACATTGCAATGTAAAGAGTTGGTTAATGGCCTAAAGGCCCAAATTTCTTGTAGGTGGGCCATTAGTGTGCAATGGAGTCAAGGGATAGCTTAGGGGTTAAGTAGTGGTTGGAATAAGTCTCCTAGGGGTTTGAAAGCTTTACGAGTTTTCATTTTACAAATTTAATAAGTTATAAGTTAACTTTCAAAGTTTAAATATTCAAATTTAAGCAACTAATAGCTAGTTAGTGCATATTTAGATACAAAATTTTGAACATATAAAAACAACAATCGAATGTAATGTACATAATTAGATGCCAATTTTGTATATAAAAAATTAGATGCAAAATTTGAAATATAAAAGAGCCCATGAGGTTGATTTGCAAATATTAAGAGCCCACATTTGTATCATCTTAATGCCATGTAAAGTGAAAAAATTGTGTTTCCTTACTATGAATGTTGTATCCTTATATAATTTGTATCATCTTAATTTTTTATCCTTACATTTGTATTTCCTTAATTTCATGTACATTTGTATCATCAAATGATGTAATAGTTGGAGTCATTGAGTCAAAATTGGTCAAATGTGTCCAAAGTAAAATGGTGATTCCTTGAGGTGAAGGGATAGTGTTGAAGGATTGCATCTTGGCACCGAATGGAATGTGCCATTAGCTCTGGTTGGGTGGGTAAAAGCTAGTGACAACCCCATTTTGACCACTGAGTCACTAGAACATTTAGGACCATGCCGAACCAAAGTGTCCCCAAGGTGCACTAAGCACGATTGGGCATCGATCTTTCGAGGCTTGTATCTCAAACCCTGTGAGAGGTATTAGTGAACTATGAGATGCTAAATGACTACATTTTTGAGGCCTTCAATAACCTCTCTCTATTTTTGGAGATTCAAATTTGTTTGAATTTGACACACTAGTCTTGCTTGATGCCAAAACTTGCAGTGAGGGTCAGTTGAAAGTTGCACCACTGAGTTTCTTCCAAACCGTTCATCCCAAAACCAAATGGACTATGCCATTAGCTCTAGTTGGGTGGGTAAACATTAGTGACAACCCTTTTTTGACCACTGAGTCACTAGAATGTTCGGGACAATGCCAGACCAAAGTGTCCCCAAGGTGCACTAAGCACGATTGGGAAGCGATCTTTTGAGGCTCGTATCTTGTACCCCATGAGAGGTATTAATGAACCATGAGATGCTATGGGACCAAATTTTTGAGGCCTACAATAACCTCTCTCCATTTTGGGAGATTCAAATTTGTTTGAATTTGGAACGCCAGTCTCGCTTGATGCCAAAACTTGCAGTGAGGGTCAATTGAAAGTTGCACCACTAGGTTTTTGGAAAACCATTCATCCTAGCACTGAATTGACTATGCCATTAGCTCTAGTTGGGTAGGTAAACACTAGTGTAAACCATGTTTCAACCATTGAGTCACTAGAACATTTGGGACCATGCTGGACCAAAGTGTCCCCAAGGTGCATTAAGCACAATTGGCTAGAGATCTTTCAAGGCTCGTATCTCAGACCCTGTGATAGGTGTCACCAAAGAATGAGATGCTAAATGACCATGTTTTTGAGGCATAAAATAACCTCTCTCATTTATGGGAGATTTGAATTTGTTTGAATTTGGCACACCAGTCTCGCTTGATGCCAAAACTTATAGTGAGGGTCAGTTGAAAGTTGCACCACTGGGTTTCTTCCAAACCATTCATCCTGACACTAAATGGATTGTGCCATTAGCTCTAGTTAGGTAGGTAAATGCTAGTGACAACCCCATTTTGACCACTGAGTCACTAGAACATTTGGGACCATGCCGAACCAAAGTGTCCCCAAGGTGCACTAAGCATGATTGGGCAACGATCTTTCGAGGCTCGTATCTTAGACCCTGTGAGAGGTATCAAAAAAATGTGAGATGCTACAGGACCAAATTTTTGAGGCCTACAATAAACTCTCTCCATTCTGGGAGATTCAAATTTATTTCAATTTGGCATGCTAGTCTCGCTTGATGCCAAAAATTGCAGTGAGGGTTAGTTGAAAGTTGCACCACTGGGTTTCTTCCAAACCGTTCATCCCGACACTGAATGGATTACACCATTAGCTTCAGTTGGGTAGGTAAATGCTAGTGACAACCCCATTTTGACCACTGAGTCACTAGAATGTTTGGGACCATGCCAAACCAAAGTGTCCCCATGGTGCACTAAGCACAATTAGGCAGTGATCTTTTAGAGTTCATATCTCAGACCTCGTTAGAGGTATCAAAAAATCATGAGATGCTACAGGACCACATTTTTGAAGCCTACAATAACCTCTCTCTATTATGGGAGATTTAATTCAATTTGGCACGCCAGTCTCGCTTGATGCCAAAACTTGCAGTGAGGGTCAGTTGAAAGTTGTGTTAGGATTAACAAGGCAGAAATACCGTAATCCCTTACAACTCAATTCCATCACAAGTACTAAAATCATACATCATGAAATCCCTAACTCTAAGCCATATTATACAATATTTTGCTACTTTAGGGTTAGAATGAGTTACAATCATGTTGGCCCAAAAATAGCCAAAAATATGTCGGCCCCCCGGTGAGGTCGGGAGGAAAAGTGTACAGTACTTTCCTGATCAGTCACCACAAGCTAACAATCTCCCACTTGGTGACTGATTAGTATCCACACTAAAAAACCCTCCCACTTGGAGATTGATCCTATAGCAATACTGCTACCATATAAGGCTCCCACTAGATCAAACCACCCTGGACTCAGCTGTTCCTTTACTTTGTTTAGTCTAGAAGACCAACTAAAGCTGAACATGAGTTCAACTTCTCCCTTGTTACTACCTTTGTAAACATATGTACTAGATTATCATCTGTATGAATCTTTTCCGGCTTTAACTTTCCATCATCCAAAACTGACCGAATGAAATGGTATCACAACTATATGTGTTTTGTCTTTGAGTGCAAAGTAGAATTCTTCACAAAATGAATGGCACTTTGGATATCTGTATGCAAAAAATTATCCATCTGTGGATGTCCCAATTCTTCCATGAAGAATTGAAGCCATATCATCTCCTTGGCTACCTCTGTAATAGCAACATACTCTACCTTTGTAGTGGATAAAGAAACCACCTTTTGTAGTTGAGAAATCCAACTCACTGCTATTCCACCAACAGTAAATACATAACCTGTAGTACTCCGCTTGCTATCTATATCTCCTACCAAATCTAAGTCAACATAGCCTTGTATAGTAGTAGTAGATCCCCCAAAGTGTAAACACTTACTAGATGTACCTCTCAAATATCTGAGAATCCATTTGACTACATTCCAATGCTCAATACCAGGGTGACTCATATATCGGCTAATGACTCCCATTACATGTGCAATATCTGGCCTAGTACATACCATAGCATACATTAAGCTCCCTACAGCTGAAGCATAAGGTACCTTAGACATTTTTGCCTCTTCTTCTGGTGTCTTAGGACACATCTCCTTAGTCAATTTCAAATGACCAGGCAAAGGTGTGCTGATAGCTTTGGCATTCTCCATAGAGAAACATTGTAACACCTTCTCAATATAATGAACTTGGGATAGAGAAAAATTCCTATTTTTCCTATCTCTACAAATTTTCATACCAAGGATTTGTTTTGCTGCCCCCAAATCCTTCATAGAAAATGAATGTGCTAACTATTGTTTCAACCCCTTAATGTGATCCATGTTACACCTAGCTACAAGCATATCATCAACATATAAACATAAAATAATGTAGCTGTCATCATCCAACCTCTTAAAATAAACATAATGGTTAGAATGAAACCAAATGTATCCATGCTCATTCATAAATTATCAAATTTAATATACCATTGCCGAGGTGCTTGCTTCAAGCCATATAAACTTTTCTGCAATCTGCACACCAAATTATCCTTACCATTGACCTCAAATCCTTGTGGCTGGACCATATATATTTCTTCCTCCAAATCACCATGAAGAAAAGCTGTGTTAACATCAAGCTACTCTAAATGAAAATCTTCAATAGCCACAATAGTTAAAATAGTATGGATATATGTCATTTTAACAACTGAAGAAAATATCTCATCAAAATCAATACGCTTTTTCTATCCAAATCCTTTTACAACTAACCTGGCTTTAAATCTTTTCTTACCTCCATCCTCTTCTTTTAGCCTGTAAACCCATTTATTTTGTAAAGCCCTTTTACTTGCAGGTAACTTGCATAAATCCCAAGTGTGATTTTTCAACAAGGAGTCCATTTCCTTTGTCATTGCAGACTCCCACTGAATCTTTGTATCCACCTACATAGCTTCATTATAACATTTAGGTTCACCAACATCTATTAATAAAATAGAATACAAAGATGGAGAAAATATTTTTGGAGGTCTACTTAGCCTTTTTGACCGTCTACCATTCATTGGGGTGTGTGGTATTTGTTGTTTCTATTATTGTGGAGCATAAGGAACTACTAGAACATCATCTTTTGGAGTATCATCTAGTACTACATAGTCATTTTCTTTCTTCTCATGCTGCTGCAACAGATCTTTGTACAATACTTTCTCATTGAATATGACATCCCTGCTTCTTATAATTTTATGATTTTCAAAATCCCAAAGCCTATAACCAAATTCATCAATGCCATATCCAACAAATACACATTTCTTTGACTTAGCTTCCAACTTAGTTCTATTTTCAGAATCTATAAGTGCAAAAGCTTCACAACTGAAGGTTTTGAGAAAAGAATAACTCACCTTCTTACCACTCTATGCTTCCTATACAATACCATAGTCCAAGGGAGTAGAGGGGACTCTATTGATTAAATAAAAAATAGTGTTCACAACTTCTACCCACATATTTTTGGGCACCCTAGCATGCAACCTCATACTCCTTGCACGCTCCATTATTGTCCTGTTCATGCGTTCAGCCACTCCATTTTCTTGTGGAGTCCTTGGTATAGTTTTTTGCCTACGAATACCATTAGAGGAACAATAATATTCAAATTCTATGTTGCAATACTCACCACCATTATCAGATCTAAGACATTTTAACCCTTTACCAGTCTCATTCTCAACCAAGCATTTTCATTTCTTAAAAGTTTGAAATACATCAGATTTATGTCTAAGGAAATAAATCTATACTTTTCTTGTTGCATCATCTGTGAATGTAACATAACATAGAGAGCCACCAAGGGAAGATAACTGAGTTGGTCCCCATACATCTGTATGCACAAGCTCTAATCTCTCATTTTTCTTTAACTTCCCACTCTTCACAAAACTAACTCACTTTTGTTTTCCATAAACACAACTTTCATAGAAATCCATATTGACACATTTTAGACCAGGTAAAAATTTCTTTGAATGAAGTAATTTCATACCTTTTTCACTCATGTGCCCAAGTCTATTGTGCCATAGTGCTGTGTTAGAATCCACAACAACTGTTTGATGTTCTTCCTACTCAACTAAAACCATTGTTCCTAAACATTCATTTTCTTCTGAAACAATTAAAGTAGAAGGAACAATATGACCTGTACAAAGATATAAGGTGCCTACTTTCACACCTTTTGCTACTACTAAGGAACCCTTTGAAACTTTCCAATTTCTATCATTAAAAGTAACTATGCAACCCTCATCATCCAGATGCCCTATTAAAATTAAATTCCTACTCAACCTTGGAACATGTCTTACCTCTTGTAGTAGCCAATGATTCCCATCCTGCAACTTAATCTTAATTTTTCCCTTTCCAACTATCTGAAAAGGTTCATTATCTCCCAAATAAACTAGCCCAAAATCCCCTTGGACATAATCAAGAAAGTAACCTCTATGGGGTGTAGCATGAAATGAAGCCCCATAATCTAAAACCCATGAATCATCAATACTTTCTAAAGAAAGAATCAAAGCATCATCTTTAGATTTATTACTTACCATATTTATCTCCTTGTTACCTTCTTGTTTGTCTCCTTATTTATTCTTTCAAGACCAGTAATCTTTCTTCTCATGACCTGGTTTTCCATAGTACCAGCAATCATTTGGCCCTTTGGATTCAGACCTCTTTCCCTTTAATTTTCCTCTTGATTTCCCATGATTTCCAGAGTTGTTTCCTCTCTCATTGGTTCTACCCCTTCTTTGTGCATTTAAGATACTACCTGATGTGGATCCACTTGATCATTTCCTATGAATTTCCTCACTCAGAATAACACCAATAACATCATCATATTTTAGGGTATTATAACTAGAAACAAAATTACTAACAACCATTACCAAGCCATTCCAGCTTTCAGGCAAAGAATACAAAATCAAGAGAGCCCTAACTTCATCAAAAATAATATCGACACAAGTTAATTAAATGGTAACCATATTAAACTCATTTAGATGATCAACAAATGACCCACCTTCCACCATTTTCATATTAAATAAACGCTTCATGAGAAATACCTTTTTTGAAGTGGAGGGCTTTTCATTCAACTTCGCTAGTGTTTTCATCAAATCTTTAGTTGTCATTGCTTGTGTAATATTGAATGCCACCAATTGTGCCAAGCATAATCAAATACTACCAAGAGCCTTTCTATCAAGAATTGTCCAGTCCTCATCAGAAATGCTTGCCGGTTTATTAGCTTTTCCTTCCAATGGCCGCCATAGATCCTTTTGATAGAGATAGTCCTCCATTTGCATTTTCCATAACTGAAAGTTCTACCCATTAAACTTGTCAACCTTTAGCCTACCCTTGTCTACCATTGCTCCCACTCAACTGTGAGACTCCCACTAAACTATGAGATCTTCCTACATAGGATAACTAAAAAACAACCTCGCTCTAATACCACTTGTTAGGATTAACAAGGTAGAAATAACAATTATGTGCAAATATAACCAATATCAAAAAATAATAAACACATAGAAGAGAACACAAGACAAAAATATTTAATGTGGTTCACCCAATCCCTAGGCTATGTCCACCAACAATGAGTCCAATATTTTATTATCCAGTGATTACAACCCGATTACAATCCGTAATCCCGTACATCTCAATTCCATTGCAAGTACTAAAATCACACATCATGAAATCCCTAACCCTAAGCCATATTATACAATATTTTTCTACTTTAGGGTTAGAATGAGTTACAATCTTGTTGGCCCAAAAATAGCCAAAAATATGTCGGCCCCCCCGTGAGGTCGGGAGGAAAAGCATATAGTACTTTCCTGGATAGTACTTTTTTGATCAGTCACCACAAGCTAACAAGTTGCACCACTCAGTTTCTTCCAAACTGTTCATCCTGGCACCAAATGGATTGCACCATTAGCTTTGCTTGGGTGGGTAAACACTAGTGACAACCCCATTTTGACCACTGAGTCACTAGAACATTCGGGACCATGCTAAACCAAAGTGTCCCCAAGGTGCACTAAGCATGATTGGGAAATAATCTTTTGACGCTTGTATCTCGAACCTTGTGAGAGGTATTGGAAAACTATGAGATGCTACAGGACCACATTTTTGAGGCCTAAAATAACCTCTCTCCATTCTGGGAGATTCAAATTTATTTGAGTTTGGCATGCCAGTCTCACTTGATGCCAAAACTTGTAGTGAGGGTCAGTTGAAAGTTGCGCCACTGGATTTCTTCCAAAACATTCATCTCAACACTAAATGGACTATGCCATTAGCTCTAGTTGGGCAGGTAAATGCTAGTGACAATACCATTTTGACCACTGAGTCACTAGAACATTCTGGACCATGCTAGACCAAAGTGTCCCTAAGGTGCACTAAGCACGATTGGGCAGTGATCATTTAAGGCTCGTATCTTAGATCTTGTGAGAGGTATCGACGAATCGTGAGATGCTACAAGACCATGTTTTTGAGACCTACAATAACCTCTCTCCATTTTGGGAGATTCAATTTTTTTTGAATTTGGCATGCTAGTCTCGTTTGATGCCAAAACTTGCAGTGAGGGTCAGTTGAAAGTTGCACCACTGAGTTTCTTCCAAACCGTTCGTCCTAGCACCGAATGGATTGCTCCATTAGCTCCTTTTGGACAACCTTGTTTGGAACAAAAATTTAGTAGAATGTCTGTGAATATGCCAAACCAAATTTTTCTGAAGGTCCACTAAGCACCATTGCATATGTTGGCGAGCGTTATGGTGTGTCAAGAGGCAAAGTAAGCCTTTAAATGGATCCTTTGATTGGTGTGTCAAGAGGCAAGCATTCTGATATTTTGTATTGATTGATAATCCTTTGTAAAGTATCATGCATTGTAAGCCATTAAATGGCATTGGGAAGGGCTTAATGTACCTAGGGGTCACTAGGGGTGATTAAGTTAATCATAGGTTAGTTGGATTGATCTAAGGACCTATAAGGTCTATAATAGATATCAAATGGCCAATGGAGTCAATCAAATGATGACAGTTAGTGTGTAGAGATTGTAGTCTCCTTAAGGGATTGACTCTCCCACCCACTGTGACCAATGTAATTGGTGAGATAAGTCACTAATGTATTATATCCTTGTATTATAATTGTTTTATGTAGGGATATGTGAAGTGATGGTTGAGAGAACACTAATTGATGGAGTTTACTAATTGAAGGAGAGCCAATCTTCACACTAGTCATTATGGAAGTTGAATACCCTTGAGAAGAGTTGTTCTTATGATGTTATATGGTGTTATAGTATATGGACCATATTAAGATGTTATATGGTGTTACAATCAACGTGGAAGACCTATTTTAATTTTTGACAAGATGGAGGCTCTAGGTGCACTGAGAGGCCTAGAATGGAGTTAGTGCCAAGAGAAGTTGGGATGAGAGGTTAGAGGAAGTGAACTTGTTCAAAATGTTGGATGTGTTGGTTCTCTAAAGTCAGAGCACTCTATTTGACCCTTGAGTTGAGACTAACTCCTTGAGTAGATTCCACAATGCTTGTAGAATCCTCAAGTTGAGTTGGGTTCCATGAGGGGATAGTAGAGGGCTCTACATTAGATTTTCTTGGTTGAGAGCATCAAATACACATGAATACAATGTAGCACATAAATTTTAAATTTACATAAATGATGAATTACATATTTGAACACACGTAGCACATAAAGCGTACACATAAATTTTCTTAAGTCATGAAGGATACATGTAGCACATAGATTATAAAGCATACCACATGAATTCACTTAAGTCATGCACGTAGCCCATACACATAAATTTAGGTTATGAAGAATGTACTTGAATATACTTAAGGCATAAATCATACACGAGTACATACACAAAAGCATATTTACTTACTAACAATGAATAAATGAACACACAATTAACAAATTGGATTGAATATCAAGTTTCATATATATCAAAATGAATAATAATTCTATACATATTGACATGTCAACATATCTAGATACAATGTGGCATACGCCATCTCAGAATGTATCATATGACATCTCAAAATAAGAAGTTCAACTATAAATGTTTCTAGGACATCCTATTCTACCGGCGGATCATCAAAATGCAGCCTCTTTGAAGTACTCTTTGGCTTTGATGAATCCTGCATTCAAACACAAAAGTGAAACCCCAAGTTAGATTACTTAATTTATATGGTTTCTACAAATAAAAAATAAAAATTCAGAATCATAGTCAACAATAATAAATAAAATTTAAACTAAAATTGAACTCTTATATACCTCGCCTCTTTGTCTCCTCCCATGGATAGGAGAGACCTAATATATGTCCTTGGTAGTGAAGGAACAATGCCACCAATGTTGATTCTGACTTGTATATGTTTGTGAACATGAGATTGATCTATGAGTTATACTATTTAATGTTAAATCCTTGGTAGAAAATATATGTTTACAAAATAACTGAATTAACATTAAAACTTACTCGTGTTGAACTTTCTTCAAGAAATGTTGGCTGAGTCATCAACGATAGAAACCCTTGGTGTTCTACCTCCCTCAAACTAGGAGTGACCTAAAAAATTCAAACCGATACTTCATGCTATCATAAATTGATCATATTATATATACTTGATAGTAAAATGCACACAAATAACTTTAGAAATATACGTACCGTGGGGCTATCACTGTGAATTGATATGCCTGTGACTCTATCGTGGTGATAGGGTCTCATGACATCATCAGATACCACTCTTTGTCAAATAAACCATATAAATTAAAAATGAGTACGCATAATTAAAGAGTATACATGTATGCATAAACAAACTAAATTACTTAATTACCTTCCCCTTGTCAACGCCTTATGCCTCTACCCCCTCACATTGCCCCCCAGTGGCAACTAGTGACACCTATATCAATATGTAATAAGATGATCATAAAAATTAGAAAACACATGTACATATAGTATTATAATAATTTAAGGAAACCAATAAGTACATTAAAATATATGTACCATCGAAGTGTCAAGACCAAATGATATGGCCGAAAGCGTGGAACCCTCCACCTGTACCATCTCCTCCTCTATCATCAACTGAACATAAATGTAACACATAAAAATACATAAGTGGGAAATTATTATAATAAAATTCTACTAAAAATATGAACGATAAAAATTAAATACAATGTAAAAAGTGAACTATTTACCCTTACCATAACAGTAGGAGTCCATGGCTTTGTATGCCCTTGATGCACATCTTCATGAGGTGCTTCAGTGCCTGTAGTGTGCTGTGTAGTATCGTCCACCTTGAAGACATAGTTATATGCATCACTATCATTCAGGGGACCTAAGCACAAATTCTTGCATATAATGCAAGTGTGGGGCACACAAACATGTGAGCTCATGGAGGATGTGGAAGGGCCAGAAGCATCATGATGATGAGGAAACAATGTCATGCTTTGCATAACTAGTAGGTCACTCAAGGTGTGAATGGCTCGAATAGTCTGTGAGCGGGCCTCAACAATAATATTAGGATGCTGCACTATGGGAGGTGGTGAAATCTTGAGAGGGGGGACATGTATAAGATTTCATTCGGTGTGACCATGGCCTATCCTGAGGAGCACCTAAACCTACACCCTGGTTTGGTCTCATATTCCAATAATTAACCTTGTGACCAAGCACAAATTCAACATACAATTTTTTAATGAAATAAAATGGGACATCCAAATTGTTGTGAGGTGGTTTGTCAAAAACCATCCACCAACAGTCCCAAAAGTTGTCACGTATTGCATTATTTGTGCACCATTTAATTGACAACTTGGGGTTTTTTAGGGTCCACTTTTACACCGGTTTTGGGATCCACAAAAAGATTACATATATCATTTTTTTTTAATGTTTAGGTTCATCACTTGATCATAGTCAAGCCCATCGTTAAACTAGGCGTGCATGGAATCGTGCCAAAGAAGTGCAACATTATGTTTCTCTGTAAGTTTCTCCATGTTTTCAATAATGAAGTTCAATGTGGTAAACATGGGGTGCAATGTGGGAATATTGTAATATGTGGTTTGAAATCCTCTAAGTTGATTTAGATTGTCTCCTATGAGATCCTCTAAATGGCGAGGGTTTGAAACTAGTTCATCTTCTAAAAGTGGGGGATTGTTGGGAGGTGGTTTTGGATTATTTACAGGATAATTTGGAGGGTTTTATGATTTATTTGAGTCCATGTCTGATTACAATAAGAAAACAAATAGATAATTACAATGAATTTAAAAAAATAATAAGAAAACTCATTTAAACAGGCTAATTTTTTTTATTATAAAAAACTACAAATTTCTATTAAAACACAATAAAAATAATAAAAAATTAAAGATTGAACTTACCTTAAGATTTTAGAAAAATCAGATATATGATAATAATGGATATCTAAAAGCCCTAGTTGCGTTCAACATTTTTACAGTCAAAGTGTTGACTGCGACCGAGCTATGTAAATATATAATTACTGGCAAAAATTGGATATTTGATATTATCGAATATCCGATTAGGCCCGTGCTTTGGATTTTGGATTGGCTAGGTGTATTGACACCCAGGCCTACTAAAAAGTCAAAAAATGGATTAGTGCACTTTTGGATGAGTGAAAAGTTTATTTTTTCACATCGCCACTTTTTGGCATACCATGATCCTGCACTAACCCAATTATGTTTTTTACTAGTCCTAAAGACTAACATTTCACTAAGAAAGAATTCTCCACTACTCATGCTCTTCCTATCATCAACATTACTTGCCCAATCTACATCACTAATCACATTGAAAGAAAAATATCTATCCTTACCATACCATAGGCCATAATCCTCAATCCCCTTGAGATATCTAAAGATCCTCTTCATTGTAACCATATGTGAGTCCTTTGGATTTGAGGAAAACCTTGCAACAATACCAAAATCATGTACAATATATGGTCTATTATGAACAATGTATACTATAACTTATCAATCATGAATCTATAGAGAGTTTCATTTACCTCATTGGATTCATCCTCCTTAGATAGTTTACATCCTATGACCATAGGTGTTTGTACTAGTTTTGAATCATCCTACCAAAAGTTTTTAGAATCTCCTTCACATACTTGGATTGATTGATGTATATCCCTTTCTTCATCTACTATATACTTGAAGACCAATATAGAATTTAACTTATCCTATCATTGACATTTAAAATTCCTTCCTCATTACTTCTACAAATGTCTTTCTCAATGCTTCATTTCCACCAAATATTATGTCATCAACAAAAATTTCAGCAATCAATATCCTGTCTTCACTTTCATATTTTAGATATACATTCCTATTATCACCAATTCTTGTGAAACCAATTTGAATAGGATGAGAATGTATCCTTTCATACCATTATGTTGGAGATTTTTTTAGTCCATACAATACATTATGCAATTTACATACCATGTCTTTACCTTTTTTAGTAGCAAAACCTTCAGGTTGTTTAATGTATACTTCTTCTTCTAACACACCATTTAAAAAATTAGATATTACATCCATTTGATAGACCTTAAAACATTTATAAGAAGCATATGCCAAAAGTATCCTTACACTTTCAAGTCTAGTAGCAGGTGCAAAGGTCTCATCATAGTCTAGTACTTCTTCTTGTGCATACCCTTTGAAAACTAGCCTTGCCTTGGTTTTGATCACTTCTCATTTCTCATTCAAATTATTCTTGAAGATCCATTTAGTACATATAACATTCTTATCAGTAGGCCTAGGTAATAAAGTCCATGCATTATTTTTCTCTATTTCATCTAATTCCTCTTTCATAGCCTTAACCCAATCATTATATTCTAAAGAATCTTTAATAATAGTTTTAGGTTCTAATTCAGATAGTAAACAAGTTCTTTCTCTTACCTTACTCCTTTTCATCACTCTAGTATTTTCATCTCCATTAATCTAATCTTGAGAGTGATTAAGTTTCACATACCTTGAGAGTACTAGTTTTGTTCTTTGGTTACCTTCATCATTAGTCACTAGTTTTGGATCATTCACCAATTTTGGATCATTTGCTGGTTGTTGATCATTGACCACTTCATTTATCTATGGTACTATATTTGTCTCCACCAATTGAACATAAACAAACTTGTCATAGTCTTATGGTTCCTTCTTTCTATCTTCCTCATTTTTCTCATAAAATTCATCAATTCTAACATTTTTACTTTCAACCATCTTGTTGGTACACTTGTTCAAACACTTATAAGATTTACTTCTAGTAGAATATGCTAGAAATATACCTTCAAATCACTCTTAGAATCAAATTTACCATTTATTTCATCCTTGTTTATGTAACATTTACTTCCAATTTTTTTGAAATAACTGACTCTAGGAGTATGACCATACCACAACTCATAAGGTGTTTTGTTTGTACCTTAAGTTGTACCTAGTTCAAAGTATAGAAAACAATACATACAAATTCTCTCCAAAAGATTTGAGCCACTCCCTTTTGTATTAAAAGTGTTCTTGCACAGTCAATTATGGATCTATTCCTTCTCTCTGCAATTCCATTTTGTTGGGGGTGTCCTTGGTGCTGAAATTTGTCTCTTGATTCCATGTTTTTCACAACAATTTGTGAACTCTTGTGAATTAAACTCACCTCCTCTATCATATTTCAGACACTTAAGTGCTTTACCCGTTTCTTCTTCTAATATTTATTTATACACCTTAAACATGTAGAATGCATCAGATTTATCCTTCAAAAAAATAATAGACAACATTCTTGAGTAATCATCAAAAAATAGAATAAAGTACTTATCTCCATAGTAGCTCTAAGTTCTCATCGGTCTAGCACAAATAATTGTGTAAAATGTCAAGAATTCTTTGTGATGAATAGACTCTACTAGTAAAGCTAGAACTAGTCAATTTTCCCAACTGATACTCCTTACACATAGCATTATCAGGCTTACCTAAAGTAGGAAAACCTCTAACACATCTTTTCTTACTGACCTTTACTAGATTATCAAAATTAACATGATAAAGTATTTTATGCCATATCCAACAAACTTCAACTTTAGAAAACAAGCAATGTTTATTAGAAGAGTTTTATTAGAATAGGCTACCTCTAGTCTGTTCACCAGTATCAATCAAATATCTAGAGCTTCCTAAGATATTTCAAATAAAAATACTAAACTCCAATATCTAACCTTTGTTATTCAGCTGAGCAACACTTAACGGGTTATACTTTAATCCATCAGCCCAACAAACATCATCATAACTAGTGTTATTGATCCTTTACCTCTTACCACACATGGAGAACCATTACCAAATCTAAATTCCCCTCCATCACATTCCTCCATTAAAATAAATTTTCTTTTGTCACCGATCATGTGATGTGTACACCCACAGTCTATTATCTAGTCACTATTGCAATTCATGCTTGAAATAAATGTTTTTTTCCTCATTATCTCCACGTATACCAGTTGAGAGTTCTTCTTTGACTGCAATAAAATCTATCTCTTCCTTATCATCTCTTCCATCTGATTCTTCATGAATCACTCCTTCTTCTACCAGGTAACATGCCTTCTTTCACTTGTCTTTGAAGTTCCAAAATCTCTTGAGATTATCCTTCCTGTCATTGTCAAGAGATCTAGATGCAATATGACCAATTGTTTTACATGAAAAACATTTTAAGGGAAGTTTACCTTTTTACTTTCCTTTTCCTCATGGTAATCTCCTTGCTAGAAGTTCCTCCAACTCTTCTTGTTCTCTTTTCTCAGACAATATAGAATCATAATCATGATTTCCTTTAGAAATTTTAGAGACTTATTTTCCTTGCTTTGATGAACAATGGTTAGGGTAGCTTTGAATACAGATTCTATTCTAGGCATATTTTTACCAAAATTACTTAACTGAAGAGAAGTAATATTTCCAAACAAGGAATCTAGAGTAACATTTGTAGGATTGATAGATCTCAATTCTTGTATAAAAGATATGCTAATAGCATATTGTGGTAGTATGATTCTCAATATTTTACTTACCACTTCATCTTCTTCAAGTTGTCCACCAACTCCTTTGATTTCAACAACAACCTCCTTTATCATATAGTTGTATTGAGCAATGTTCTCATCTTCATGCATTCTGATTTCATCATACTTTACTCTGAGGCTATCAATCTTTTCTTTCTAAACATGAACATCTCCACCATAAACTATTATCAACTTGTCCCACATGTCTTCAACATTATCCATATCCTTGATATCTACACACTTAGCATGAGATCTAGAGAACTTTCTATTTCTATCATTATAGAGTTATAATCCAACTTTCTCTTTATTTTTTCATCAGTTAGGTTCCAATAGGTTGAACATAATTGGTTGTGAGATGAACCAATGCTTAATCACCAATGCCTCCTAGATGTAGCTTCATGTTGCTTACCCATGTAGAGAAATTATCCTTAGTGAACTTTGGTGCTTCCTTCCTATACATCTTAAGATATTTTATCTTAAGGTATTAAGCTTTCTCATTAGGGGAACTCATCTTTGATACTAATTATTAATATAGGTTTGATTAATGAGAGGGGAGGGGTGAATCAAAAATAAAAAAATTCACCGATTTCAAACTATTTAAACTTTATGCACCAAAATATTCAACAAAAACTAATACACATATAAACTATCAAAGAATGCATCCAAAAATAATAAATTAGACAATGAAAACACCATATTTTTCTCATGGAAACCCAAATGAGAAAAACCATGGTGGGAGTTGGTACCCACTAAATCTATACTCTTCCAGGATACACCCTATGAGGAGCTTACCCCATTGAAGGTTTACAAAAGTACTGTTAGGTGCTACCCAGTTAAGGGATTTTCATTTAGATTTGTTAGAATATTTTCCCTATTAGGAGAAGCCTTGTTAGAGGACTTTAAAAATTCAATATGAATGCCACCTTGTTAGATGATTTACAACAAAGATCTATTAGGATCCACCATGTTAAGGGATTTCACTGTTACAATTGTTAGAAAGAAACATATAAAATGATCTATCAAATTGCACTACCTTGCATGACCAGACCCTATTAAGTTTCTAAAATCTTCTCCACACACTATAATCTTCCCTATATTGATTGCACTTGATTCCTTAACTTGATTTCTCACCAAGTCCTTCTATAATTTTCAAACAACAAATAACTTCTTTTTCAACTTTCCAATATATATATTTTCTTCCACTATCTTAAAATAAACCCTAGATCTGAGATACGAATGATATAGATCATTTTAGGTAAGATAAAATGTATCTAACAACTCATAAACTATTTTTCTCTAATTTTTTCGGCTTCCATGCGGACTTCCCCTTAGAAATTAAACCATCTTCAAAAAATCATTTGACCAAAAGAAACTTCTTAAAGAATCTACCTCAAATGCATACCTTGGGAAATGTGATGTCAAATAATTTCCTCAAATCACAAAAATTCCTTACTACTTAACTAAAAATATCACCGATCCCATTTCCACTTCAAATTTCTTCACTGATTTACAAATCTTCATCACCTGTTTATGAACTCTATCTTGTTTACCCATTCATTGTGTTAATATTGCTTCTAGTCCATTAAACAATCTTCACTGATCAATATTATATGAGTTGTGATCCTCATCATAGTATCTAGACATTATTATCAATCATATCTATGACTGCTCCATTTTACTTATTTGAGATAACATTCAAATGACTTACTATCTATCACTGACTATTTTAGTAGTCACCCTGTTTGATTTCATTCAAACATAATGAACTCAATACTTCATATCAAAATTCATGATTGAAAACTTAACATCACAACAAATTACATATTCTTCCATTAGAATAGCAACTTCAGAAGCATATTGCAACTCATGATTTACTCACATAATATCTGGTAACATACTAAAAACATGAAGTTAATCAGTTGAAAACAATGACAACCTAATAACTGATTCACTTGTCATTAAATCTATTCCAATCTTCATCAATGCAACACCTAGCATCACTGAATTAGTTATGCTAACAAATTCAACAAAAGAGAAACATCAATAGTCATAGTAGTAATCATCTGGGAATCATCAACAAAACAAATGAACATCGTCCCACAAAAACTAGAGAAAACCCAACCCAACAAAATAACAACCAGGAAAAAAACAAAAGACTAGACCACAAGCCTACAACATATTGACTAGTTTATCATTCTTATGAATGATATCCTCATTGATGTTCTTAACTTTCCTAATCATATTGTCAGCAAGGTTAGAACCCTTATCTTTTTTATAGAGTCTCATTGCTAGAACAAGCATGGACCTCTCAATCCCATCCATATTAGCATCCATTTCCTTTGAAGGATCCTTGTACCTCTTTTTCTTAACTATATCATCTTCCTTCTCTTTTTGAATCATCTTCATGCCACTAGTGGGAGAGTTTCCCTTAGATATGGCCTGGATAGCCTCTACCTAGTCATTGAGTCCTTGAAGACCATCACTCATATTATCCATAGTTTATTTTCTCATGACCACCACCATATTATATGATTTCCCTTGAGTTTTTGGAAGTCATTATCTAGTGCATTTATGCACTTTTCATGACCCTCCAAATCCTTGACCCCATTGGAAAGGATTTGTGTATTAACCAGAATAGTGTCAAGATTACTAGGAGAGGGAGTGGTCTTTTCTTTGAGAGTATTTATCTCCTAAAGAATCCAACTAAACAAATAATATTGGTTTCCCTATAAATTTATTAGATGGGGGTTAAAATTTTTATTCCCAAGAACTGAAGAACCCATCTCCTTAGAGGTAATCCCACCACCATCAGTGGGTGTAAAAATATTAACCCCCTAATCATTTATTGGTTCACCCAAATTAGCATGTGGGGAATTCTTCCAAATGGTGTTTATCTTACTAATATTGATAGATGGTGGCCCAAAAATCTTGGATTTTACTTTAGCACTAGACATAGAAGCCCTAATCACCCTTAATCCTTCATATTAGTTCTAGGGTCCGTTGAATCACACACATAATTTTGTTCCTCCTCCTTATTGGTTAAACCAATCCTATTTTTTTTAGAAGGGAATTTGGGTGTAAACAATGAGGGGCCCTACTTATTGTATATATGGAAAATGTCATCCCTGTTAGAATCCACCTCCTCATGCAAAGAGGTGTCCCCATAATGGACACAAACATTCTTCTTATATCCAATTCCAGTTTTAGCCATTGGATTTATCTCAACATTGTGAGTCCTAACATGGTCCATAATTAAAATGATATATATTTATGTTTTTGCAAATAAGTAATCCAATATTTATGTAGAATAGCTAAGAAAAATACTATTTATTTTTATTTTTATTTTTTTATGAAGAATAATAAAAAATAATTGATCAAAATAAATGAAAATTAAATAATCTTTACATATAATAGTGGACTTAAATTATTTTATAATACAAGGAAATAAAGAATTTAATATCATAGTATGTGAAGCATGCGATGCAAATAGTTAAATAAGAAAAAATGACAATTTAAGTGTTCAAAAAGAGAACCAAAACAATCTGTAGAAAATGGATCTAAGATATGATAAGGAAATGAAAGATTAAGGATACGAGAAAAGAGTGATTAAAAAAGGAAAACACTTGCAAGGTTGGTAATGGTAGTTCAAGGCAAATGACATATTCAAAATAGTTGGGTAGTATACATAACGCTTATAGATGAAAACAATTTAGGGATAATCTCAGATTATGGAGTTTTGAAGTGGGTTTTAGAGAAAATCCTTTATATTCTTCACATGAAGTATTGCATTCCATAACCACAAATAATTCTTCAACATTTGTTGTTAAACTAGATATGATGAAAGCCTATGACAAATTGAATTGTTCAAGTTTCTCCTCAAAATCTTACACAAATTTGGATTTGTTGATAAATGGTGTAAATGGATCTCAACATGTTTCAGGTGTGCTCATTTTTTGGTTTTGGTAAATGGTGTTCTAGCTGGTTTCTTTTCCACCTCTTAGGGTGTTAGGCAAGGAGATCCTTTATCTCCCATTTTGTTTATAATTTAGTGGTAGAGGAATTTAGTAGAATAATTAGGATCAGAAATGACCAGGGATTATGGTTGAGGCTCAAATTGAAGGTAAATCTATCTCCATCATGCATTCCCTATTTGTTGATGATACTCTCTTGTTTGGGAAATCAAGTATTTAGGAAGCAAAGAAAATTAAGAACACACTAGACCTCTACATGGATGTCTTAGGTTAGAGAATTAACGATCACAAGTAAAAACTCTACATCTTTAACATTAATGCGTTATTTCAAAGAAAATTGTGAATATTTTAGGTTTTGTGAAAGAACTTCCTTTTATATATCTAGGTATTCCTTTTTTTGTGGGTTCAAACAAAGAAACATATTGGAAGTCTATTATTGAGATAATCAAGGGCCGAATTTTAGCATGGAAAGCTCATTGGTTGTCATTGTCAGGGAGGATTTTTCTTATCAAATCAGTACTAAAGAAAATTCTAAATTATTATATATCAGTGCTTAAAGTCCCTAAAGGTGTAGTTCAACAAATTGAAAAATTAATTAGGGATTTTTTTATGGAAAGGTAATATGTCATACGCAAAAAAGGTCTCTTTAATTTTATTAAATGATATGACATTGACAAAAGAGGCTAGAGGTGTTGGGCTACATGATATCTCAAAAAGAAACAAGGGTTTTGGGGGAAAACTTATTTGGAATATGTATAGTAAATTAGAGAGTAATTGGTGCAAAATTATGAAACAAAAATAATTAGATTCTCCTAATCCTATGCATATTATTACTATCTCAGATCCACCATTGGGGTCTTTTTTTAGAATTTCATGATCTCCTCCTAAGATGTGATTACAAGATATGTGTCTTAGGAAGTTCATAATGGTGAAAGTATTTAGTTTTGGGAGGATTCTTGGAATGCACTGCCTCCTTTCAACCAAATAGATAGTATGTGGGATGTCACTCAAATCATTAAATCTTGTTGGGGATCCAAACCAATTGATTATATTTGTGGTGTTGAACTTTTCTCGGGAAAGGCTATTTGAAAGGATCCATGTATTTTACCTATTAGGGATGTTGATAAGGTGTGTCTTCAAAATATTTTTTCACAGAGATCAGTCTTCATTATGAATCATGAAGACAAGTTGATATGGGCCCCCTCTCCTAATGGTAATTATTATATTAAGGCCAGGCATAAAGATATTCATCATATGGAATGCCAGACAGTGAGTCATAGAGATTTTATAATTTTTCTATCTAATAACTCAATTTTTCCAAAGGCATGGTGTTTTGCTTAGTTAGCATTAAGGAAGATGGTTTTGACTAGTGATAAATTGGAAAAATTACATATTGCTCAACCTTTTTACTATGTTTTGTGTGGGAAATATTTTGAGACTACTGATCATTTATTTCTAAGGTGTCCCTTCACTCAACATTGTTGGTTATCCATTATAAATAAGTTAGGGTTAAAGATGCCATTGCCAAATTCATTGGGGTTTGTTTTCAAAGTTGGCCCACTCCTTATCATAATTCATTATTTGAAATCATTTGGAAATGCACACATGCTTTAGTTGTATGGTCAATCTGGTGGGAATGAAACAAATTTAATTTTAGGAAAGTTGTCACTCCGATAGATAAGGTGGTAGACATTATTGTGAAATCTATTTTAGAACTAGTTAATGCCAATATAAATATCAAAATAAATAAATTTTAATTCACTACATGGGATAACAATATTATTAAGGATTGAGAGGGCCTTTCCATTCCATCTTTTCTCACTGCACACACTTATGGAAACAAATCAGTCAACAGAGCATCAATTAAGTGGTAGCCTCTATCTCCTAGATTTGTGAACGTTAATTTTGATGGATCATCAAGAGATAATTCAGGTGAGTCAAGAATTGGTGTTAATATTAGAGATTACATGGGTATGTCAAAGGATTTTATACCTTCTCCTATTCCCCTAGGCATGAATAATGTTACTAAAGCTCATGCCCTTTTGAGTGGACTTGTCCTAGCAAAAAAATTGAAGTTCACAAAAATTCACATTAAAGGAGATTCATCTGTGATAATGATTGCATGTATTAATAGATCATCTTTCAACTAGAACATATTGCACATTATCAAGCAACTATGGGCACTTATAGATTATTTTGAAGAATTTTTTCTCTCACATACTTATCGAGAAGGAAATAGGTTGGCTGATTGCTTAGCAAATATGGGATGTGACAAAATTACTCTGGACTTGACATGCCATAACTATAACTTAGCAAATTTTTCAAGATTAGAGGATATTGCCAAATGGGAGATAGTTACAGACATGTTTTAAAAATAATAAATCCTTGTTAAATTATTCATTCTTTATACTATTTTGAAGCATTGGAATGAATTATCCTGATGAGAATGAACAAGAAATTAATCCAATCACATCGGTTAAATATTCACCGATAAGGAGAATAACAAAGTACTAAGGAAAAATCTCATAAAAAAAAGTATGGTAAAAGACATCATATTGGTATAAAATATACTAATAATCTCCATCATCAAAGAAAATAGAAGTGACAAAGAGATTTATTTGGCTTTCCAATTGCCGATGTAGCTATGAGCAGGAACTACACTGATAGGAAATCCAAGAGGGAATGATGTATCGGTATAATATTCTTCGATGAATGGTGCATCGATATAGCCTAAATAATTAGGATAGTTATTTCAAGTTTCCCTCGACAACTGATGAAATGATCGGTATATACTTCATCGATACTAGATACGAAGGTTGTTAAAAAAAACACAGAGATAACATTTACTGATGAGAAAGATTGAAGACATCAAAGGGAGTCTCCCTAATAAGATTCATTGGCCATCGGTATTACAATTTGGATATTGTGCCAATACTTGATGAATTTTTATAAGTCATCAAATTGGTATAACATATACCGATATCCTCCATCGACAAAGTGTACACAAGTGACAGAGTTTTATTTGTCCTACTGATTGCCGACAAGGTTATCGACAAGACCTTCATCGATAGAAAGTCCAAAAGGAAATGGTATATTGAAACAATATTCTCCGATAAATATCATTGGTATAAATTGAATAATTAGGATAGGTATTTCAAAGTTCCTCATCTCCTAATGAATTGGTTAGTATAACCTACAACGATACTATATAAGAAGGTTGTTTAAAAGAAGCATCAGGATATCATATACTGATGAGAGTGGTGGAAATGGTTTTCTAATTTGGATATTGTGCTAATGTGTCAATTCTTGATATCCAAACACATATTCCTCTATCACGTGGGATGGAAAATTTTGCAATCAGGCCCATAATCATCCATTGTCAACTCCACCGATAGGAAAGGCTAAGAATGACAATTATGCACTCTTGAAAATATATGTGCATAATACACTTACACATGTTGATGCATAGGTGTTCCAGTTGGTAAATTTTCTAGCATTGGTTAAGTAACAATAACAAGGATTATAACTATGACTATGGCTTCAAGGTGCAAGAAGAAGCTAAATGCTAATTATTTTGAATTTTGAGGAAAGGCATCATTCTCATAGCTGTTACTCATGTTATTTGGAGCATTGTGTTCCTATCTTGTCAAAGTACTTAATGTGTTAATTCAATGGGTTATTTGAATTTCTACATATGTAAAGGCTATAGGCATTATATTACGATGTATATAATCTTTATGAGGTTTCTAGTCCTATATGTTGGACTTTCTTTTGTATTTGTATTTGAGCAAGGATTGTAGGTTTTCTTACTGGCTCTTTCCCTCTTCAGCTCTTGAACTAGATATTATTATTATAAATATATTAGTAGCTTTCCACTTTGTATTTTTTTTAAAGGAAAAAATATTAAATTTATAAAAAAATAATAAATAAAATATTAATAAAAAATATTTATTATATATGTACAAATATATGAAATAAGATGTAAATACAGATATACTATTCTAATTTTATGATTATTTCAACCAAAACATATATATACAACAAAAATTAAAAATTCCATTGAAGAGAAACATGCGGCATAATACACTCTTGTCTGTTGTTCCTTTATTAATATTTGAAAGACCAAACGAATCCCCTTTGTGAATGACTAAAAGAGACATATCAATAAAATTTCTATAGTACATGAATAGCTTTATTCAGGTATGCATTTATATAAGTGTGAGGTTTCTTGACGACTAAGATTGGGCACTTGCAATGGCATGTGCAATCTATTGGAAATATAGTTGGGAAAAGTGATATTGAGAAGGGGGGGGGGGGTGAATCAGATATCACCTACTTAAACAATTATTATTGTACAAAATTTTTGTATAGCATCAACAATACTTCATCAAAAAAAGTAACTTAACATACTAAGCAACATTCATGAAAAAACTCATAACACAGTAATTTGGTTACCCAAAAACCCTTGAAAGGTAAAACTGGGGTGGGGATGACACCCACAAATCTTCACTACTGCAGTAATAAGTTTGCCTGTTAGGGCCTGTTAGGGGTCTGCCTTGTTAAGAGCTAAAAGACTTATATGAAGATTATAGATCTTCTCTTTACAATATTGTATTGATCTCTTCTATCAAATTTGTCTCTATTTTGTCCTATCACTGCTTAGCTCGGTCACCGAACTCTGTCTGATTGCTTCACTAATCTAAATGTGCTTCACTACTAATTCCTTCATACCCTTCACATTCTCTCATATGCTACTACATTTTAGGGTTCAGATCTTGTGCTTATATAAACAAAAAAACATCTTCATGATTCGAGATCTACGGTTCAGATTAACTCCTTTTTCCGCTTAAGCCTTACTAATTTTTGATTGGCTCTAAGTATTACATAGGGATTAATGATTGCAAAATAGATCCATAATCACCTCTGTTATTATCTCAACAAATAAAATACAAAACATGAATGTCGACCAAAATGATTTACCTCAATCACTATGCCATAACAAACTCATATGTCATTCCTGGCTAACTCGGTAAATGATGTTCCTGATACTCAGCATTCACTATACTTGCCATATGTTGATATCTTTGTCACTCGGTATACATGTCTCGATAAAACTTGACTCGGCTAATACAAAGATATATAATGACAATAAGTTTACTTGGTAGTACTACTACTTGGTAAGTATACATTACATAGCTCGGCCTTTACATAATGATTCAGTTGTAGTGATGACCGACCATTACCACCTAGATAAATGATTAAGTGTGAGTCACTAATAGTCAACAAAACTTCTAGAGATCTACAATATCCCCCTTTGACATTGGTGGCAAAAACACTTTGTCATGACATTATATGTGTATTTTACAAAAGTATTGTGTATTAGGGGAATACTCCCCCTAAGATATATATACCTACAAAATTTTGTTAAATTTCCTTTTTCATGTCATGTCACTTACTTTCCCCCTTATTTTTGAAATGCTTTGTTGGTGTTTGAAAACGCTTATGCCAACTAGGGCTGCCAATATGCCTATGATGGATATTAAGGATTGGTTAGTTCCAAATGTGAGCAATCTATAGGCAACTAGACCAACTATAGGGATGGATATTCCCTCTTCTACTTCTGGCTCTGTGAAACCAAGGTGGGTACACCTGATCTAATAGTTTTAATTCTAACTGATAACTTCAACTCTGCCCCTTATTTCTTTATTGGTTCTTTTAACAGATAAAAATAGTGAGAGAATACTAAACAACAACCTATTGTTCATTGATCCTCCATCATTGGGTAGGACAACACATAAATGTAAATAAAACTAAAATTACTGGTAATGATTTTAAGATTTTGGGATTTTGAAATCTAAATCACCTTCTCAGAACAAAGATAGGAGAATACAGGCCAGTGTCTTATCCATTGGGCAATAGAGTCAGAAAATAGAAAGGATCCCAAAACAACTTTGAGAACAACTGGTTTTTAAAACATAAATACAAATACCCCAACTCTTCCCTACTTACAGATAATCCTTATGCGAATTCAATGAACATATCTTTTACTTTGAGTAATATTTAATCCAACCCTAGGTCAGAACTCAAAGTGAGTTACATACACATAAACCCTAAAATAGGCTTAAAGATTCATAGAACAAACACAATGGAGAGGTAAAGATTTGATATTTGTATTAAGTATAACCATGATCATTTACATACATCATATTCTGAATAACAAACTTACCGGACAATGGTGCCAACTTGTATCTCTTCTCTATTATCCTGACAAAATAACACAAATTTCAATCCTCGACTGAGGATTAGGGCTTCAGAATTTCCTTTTTCTCCTTACACCTAACTCACTCAATGCCTAGAATGACCATGGGAAATCCTTTTATATACAAGGAGATGCAATAAGCTTCCGGTCATTCTAGGGTTTACAAAATATCAACCCTAAAACTTTACAACAACTACAAAATTTACAATAAATACACTCAGTCATAATGGCGAGGAAATTGCAGTTGAGCCGACCTTCTTCATGTCTTTTAATGCAGTCCTTGGCTAGCTATTAACAAATCTGATCTGTAATATTTTCTGTCCATTCTGTAATGAATATTTCCTCATATCTCAACCACCCTTATGACTCAAAATTAACTGCTCTGATCTACTTTATGAAGTTGGCGGTGTATCTTCACTCTCCATAGCTGGCATGTACTGATATCTCCATTTATTATACACCTCTTCACTTGGGAACTCAAACTTAACAAATTCATCCTTCCTGGTAGACAACTGTTCCCATTCACTTATGATCTGTGTGATTTTCTGTTGAATGGTGTCAAACATCAATCTGGCATTTATCAACATTTTAATTGTGCCACTGAAAGAAGACTTATCACCTAAAACATTAGTGATTCATTCTGTGAGGAGTCCATCTAACTCCTCCCTCCACTGAGAAGCTTCCTTAAATTCTCCTTTGTTTGTGAAAATAGGAGGCACCAGTTCATAACTTGAAAGCATTAATTCAGCTTTCAACATACTTGTTCTCCTGATAAAATTATCCACAAAAATGTTGAAATGCACCAACTTCTTCACAATTTGATGCAATGGCTTTATTAAAGGATTCGGGTCTTCCTGTCCCTTGGATAACATACGAAATAGTTTTACATTGGGAGACCTTTCAATCCATCTTTTCAAAAATGGAGCCATTTCATCCTTCTCTTTATTAAAAACCCTAAGAAAAGAAATTAACCTATCCATATGGCCATGTATAATAGAAGGCTTTAAATCTACTGCAAATTCCATAATCGCCCCTACTATTTTTTCTTCATATTTCTGATTTACCAAAGCTGTAGCCTTTGCGTTCTCACCCCTTTCCTTTTCCAATTGTACCCTGATTTCCCTCAATTTATTTGTTTCCTCTATCAGCTTCAGCTTCTCCCAAGAAACCCTTGCATCCATATCTATTTCTAGGAGTGGTGAGGGTGGAAATTCAATTATTGGGCTTGAAGATGAAGCCACCGCAGGCTTATCAGAAATTGCTAATTGAGGAGATCTTTGATCCTATGGCCCTGATAACTGGACAATCAGTTTGTCCTTTTGAATTAGCTCAACTTTGAGCTCATTATAAGATTTAAGGACCATTTCAAATTTGAGCCTAAGCTCTTCCTTTTCTCTGGCATCCTTCTCCGCCACACTAACATTAAACTTGGCAGTTTCAAGAATTAAATTAGATGCCTCCACACCAGATGTTTCTCCCACTCTCTGAACCATTAGGCTCCCTGTATATCCTATGGAGAAATCACTCTTCTTCCCTTTATTTTTATCTTTATCTAAAGACCACATGACCAGAGCAGCATGATCTTCAGAAAAAGTAATTCCCCTAGCTGTCTGCTTAGCCTGTTCTAGTGTAGCTAGGGTCTTTACCTTGCTCTTCCTTACTTAGTCAAAAACAATGGCATCAGCAATGTCCCATTCTGGTAGGATCAGAATCCCTGCTGTATGAATCATGGCCCTCCCTTCTTTTGGAGTGATCTTCTCAAATTGTCTAGCCATTTGTGCCTTAGTCTCCTCTTCTATCTCTTTCACATCTTTATCAAGGGATTCTTCCTTCTTCTTCTCACAAATCTCCTTAAATTGATTGATTTTCATTCTCCACAAGAACTATGAGAAGGCCCTGGTTTTAACAAAATCATCATCGGAAAGGAAAGAGTCACTTGCCTATTTTAGAATAGGGTCTATTTGTTTACCCTCAAATTCTCCTACTGTGAGATCCATGGCCACCTCTTTAGGTGCCTCAGGCATTCCCTCCTGCAAATCTTCATTAAAAACAAAAAGATTTCCTTCATCCCTTAACTGCACCAGCTGTTCTGCCACTCCATGCTCATCCAACTGAATAGGGGATTGAGAAGGAGAGTAAATCTCCTCTGTCGGTCTTTCTTCTTCTTGTCTTTGCCTTTTTGGGGAAGGTGCCTGCACTGTTGGATCACCAAGTGGTCTTTTCCCTCTTGAAGTGGAAGGAAAATCTTCACTTCCTTGTTGTGAGGTCAGAAGGACAGTATATCCACTCTTCTTCTGTACTGTGTACACCCCCTTAGGGATTAACTTCATATATTTAGGCTGGTTTAAGATCTGCCCAGCCTTTTCTGGATCTATCTTAGTCACAGATACCCTTTTCTCATTTACAGCACTCATGAGTCCCTCAAAATTCTCTATAAGGACATTAACTTTTCTAGCCCATGGTTCAAAACTAATCAATGGGTCATAAGTTTTATCAAAATTCTGAATAAAACCTATAGACTTGCTATAAATCACCCATTTTTCTTTCTTAATCTCCTGAGCTTGAAGGTCAAACTCATTTCTTATTATGTTTTCTGGAAAATTAAATTGATGCTCAATAAGAGCACACCTCACCTTATCTTTGAACATACCCGAAAGGAAACCCTTTGTATCCGCACACCTCACCACTGCCTTTGACATTCTGTAGGGTTGCAAAACCTTATGCAAGTGCACCCATCCTCCTTTTGTAATTACATACTGATGTGCCAGAGCTACATTAGGAAAGAAAGTTCCTCTACCTTTGCCAGTGAGTGTGGTTTCTTGTAAATTTCCAATCTGTCTTAAGATCTCAGCATATCCTAGCTTCAAAGGGACCTGATATGGCAAAATATAAGGTGCCACTTTACTGCCATACACTCTAAATACTGTGGAGACTGGATATAAAATAATGTCTCCAAAATTATGGACAATGGTAATGTCCTTGCAGTAATCCATCGACCTAATCAATCTTAATAACTCTCCTGGGATTCTTGGATTATCAAAAAATAAAAGAGACCTAAGCCTCGATGCAAAATCCCTATCAAAAGCAATATAACTAGCATCAGTTCTGTCCCAGGACAAGGCTGTGGTCCACAATTGCACTGTGAGAGTCTCTCCATAGCTTTCCTTCTCAATATTCACCGTTGTACTAAAAAACTTCTCACCCTTATACAAAAATATGTGCATAAGCATCGAGTACCATCCGAATGGTCTAGAGACCTTCATATTCTTAATCCCTATTAATCCTTCATGAATTATTTCAGCCAAATGAGAAGCAAAGTCAAAAATGAGGGCTAGTTGGGGGTGGAGTGACTGCACCATCATGAAAATAAAAGGTACTGGCATATGAGTCTTCTCATCATGCCCTAGGATCAAAGACAAAGACTTATAAACTTCTTGTGCCTTTTTATTGAATAAATCTAACCTGATGGGCTCCGGTGTACTTGAACTGACAACACACATTGATCCTATCTGATCAAAATATTGCCTTAGAGGCCCTGCCCTTAGATAATCCTTCTGTGCCTCATAAATCTCAGTGAACTCCGTGAAATCTATTTTCTCCAACCCCACAGATGGTTCATTTAATGAGAAAACCTGTCTAATCTCATCCTCGGTAATGCTTATTAGGTCTTTTCTGTTTATATCCCTGACACATCTTGTCACAGGATCATAGCATTTAGCAATCTGTATTAACAATTCATCATCCATGAAAACCCCAGGGCATACCAACCTCCCAATGTCAAACTGCCATACATTACTGAGGGGCGCACAAGCGTTCCTTTGTGAATATGCCGATTTAAAAAGAATAAGACCGTTGTGCTTATCGCCCACTTTAGCATCTCTCATCCAATTCCCTTTGTCATAGAGACCTTCTGCAACTAAATCTCTAGGATGTCTCAGAGTGAGCTCTTTTACTCTTTGTGCCCCATTATCAGAAAATGGGAGCAACTGCATCAAATCCTCAAAAATTCCTCTCTTACTATATTCTGTTTGACCAGACAAATTCCTCTTGGGCGGCATTTTGAAAATAGGGCTTCTTACTAAGATATGAATTCCCAAGAAAACTTTAAACAATATCAACTGACAATAGGAAAGAAGACCCCACAAAGCTTTACAAATTTCAAATGACTTAAACACAGGAGAAAACCTACTAGGCACCTAAAAAATCTTCTGCTTGAAAGCACTGCATGAAAAAAAAATATCGCCGGAGAACATACGAGAGCAGTGAAGAAAAACAATAATCAAATTCTGGTATATAACATCTGCTAACGGCTCACAATTCTCCTGCACGTAACAAATTTATTCCACCATTACTGAGGTTGGCAGCCCTATCACTCACTGGATGTGAAAACGTCATTCAAGAGAAAAATTCAAATTCAAGCCGTTGATATATTTCATTTTTGGCGCATCGGGCGGTAGACAATCTTATCAGCAAAATCCTATAGTACCTTTAGCAAGCTAGTTCTCGACCAACGAGAACATTTCAAAATTAGCATGTGCAAAATTAAATTCCTTAAGTTCATCCTACTCTGAGCAGCAATCTTTACATGTCAACATCACTCGTGGCCAATAAAAAATGACCGCCTCATCAATATACTTAACACAAAGGACCCACCAAATAGCTTCCATCTCTTTATCCAAATCAACGGTTGTCACTAAATCGCAAACTTAAAACCCGAGCATCTCATCCCAATGGTTTAATGACAACTGTGAGATCTTGCAGCATTTTAATCATCTGAGAAACTAAGGTCCCACTGCGACACATTAGCGGGCACATATCAAATCAAAACATGCCATGCTGTAAAAAACTGACAAGTGGACCCAGTCCCTTTTCCTTTCTAACTTAGAGCACTTTGAAAATAGTCAGATCACAACTGTTATCCAACTAATAAGAAGTAAACACGTCAAAGTGAACTGGCGCAATAAGGGGCCCACTGAGCACTTAAGTCTTTAAGAAGATCGGACGGTCGTCGCTATACCGCGAACTTAAAATCCTCACATCTTTGATCAACGGTATAACGAGAATCGTCCGATCAAATTGAAGATTAACCCTTTGGAAAACATGACCCCACAATCAAACACATCACCTTCTGTCAGTCAAATCACATTGCGCCACGTTTTCATATGGGCGGGTCCCTTCTGACTATCCTTTACCATCTTTAAATATGCGTTAGCCGCCACCTAGTTTTTCTGAGAACCAATAAGAACCAAAAAGATTGTAATGACCTGGCACTATTAGGACCCACCGAACCTTTTTCAAATAAAGCAAATCTGATGGCTGTCGCTATACTGTAAGCTTAACATGCAAGCATCTTGGATCAACGGTATAACGACCACCATAGATCTTTTTTGCCCTTTAAAGTCTGCAAACTCTTCCTCTAGTCGGGCCCACCTTTGAGACAGGTGGCAACTCGTCGCTATATCGCATGTCAGAGAAAACTGACAATCAGGGTCTTGCGGTGTAACGACAGCCACTCATTTTGGAAAGTGGAAACCTTAGGAAAATATACCCAAAACTTAGGCGTAGAGAAATAAAAAGGAGAAGAGGGGAACGGGGGCCAACAACCTTCTAACCACAAACGCATGACTTAAAAAAAATGTTAAAGGCACATGCGGATTAGCACTCTTAGTGAATCAAAAAGGTAACACGGGAAAACAAAAAGAGAACAAACCAACCTAGGGTTTTGGAAGTGAGGGAGGAAACCCAAGCCAAAAACTTGGATATTTCAAAGCTACAAACGCGGAGTCAAGAAATATTTAAAAAGTGATAACATGCTCAATTTATTCAATAGTATGGGGTGTGATGAATTTCTCCAAAAATGGTTTATGAAGCATCAGAACCATGTATAGTGCAACTTCCCATCTTCTTGTAGCAACGCTCAAAATTTTTGACTGTACTTCTAGCTCGGTAGCTAGATTAACAAGGATCTCGACTGTAGATAGATTTTGATCCTTTTGTGTTAAGTCCTTAGACTTGGCTAACTCTCATTGAATGACCTCCAAATGAGGTGTCAAGATTGTTTTCATGGAGAGTAGATGAGCCCTTATCTTTCCATCATTAGCCATAAGCTCGGTTATCCTTCCTTGTGTTTGCATAAGCTTGGTATAATGGCTTGAACTTGTTTCTACATCCAAGCTTAAGGATTGACTGGTGGACTTTATTTCTTGCTATAGTTTATCAACCAATCATTGGTTATCCTTAGTAAATGCTTCTACATTGAATTGTTTGGTAAGCAGAGATTGTGTAGTCACAATGACTTGTTCTATCTTTGTTACCAAAGTGGAAAGTGCTACCTGTTTCACTGTAATCTCAACATATAATTTTTCCATCATCTTGATCTAAAACTTTCTTTTTGATCATTGTAGAAACTTATCACTGGCTCCACTTTCTTCATTTATAACTTTTTGAACAATATTTACAAGTTGTTCTAGTATGGGAGAATAACTATTTTCATCAGACAACTCAAAAGCATCATTAAAAATTTCTTTGATTTCATACAAAACCTATTTTTACTGATGTTCTCTTCTCAAATCTTCTTGCCTGCATTTCCTCTTCAAAAAATCTTGCACTATTTGTATCTATTCATAAGATAAGTTATCAGTATCCTATTTCAGAATAACAATAACTTCTTCAATGGTTACCTCTGGTGAGAAGACTTTCATTTTCTTCTTAAGTGCCTTCTTTGGTGTGCTCCTACTCGACATCTGTACAAGAGCATGTATTGCCTCTTGTTCCTTAGGCTCTTGTATCTCAATAGCTTTTTCTCTTACTTCTTTTTCTTCTGGTCCCTTATCCTTCGCATTAGGACTAGTAGCTTTTCCTTCAAACTTCTGTCCTTTATCTTGTTGTAACTCCTTGGCAGATGTGGGTGGATTTGTTAGTGCCAACCAATCCTGTTCCTTGGTAGTGCTTGTACCGACTAACATGTAAACTGTAACAAATTTGGGTTTGAAGGGGGTAGTGTTAATAGTTGATGACTCATCAATTATCATATATTCTTTCACTTGTAAAAGTACAGTATTGCTACCCGATAAAGATGTGTCTTTTGCCTCTATGGCCTGTATATCCACCTCGGTTAATACCCGAGTCTTTATTTTTGAATCCTCTATTATATCAATAACTTTTACTTCTGATACCTTCTAAATTTCCTCCACCTTAGGAGCTTCAATCTCCAAATTGGGTATTTCCATTGCATTCTATTCTATATTAGGCTCAACATCCCTAGATGTACCAACATCTTTATCTGCGTCCTTGTCAATTAACAATCCAAACAATATCTTCCATATCTTTACACTTTCCTGCACAACATCTTCAACCTTGTGTTGAAGGATTAAATAAGCTCTAAGCTTAGGATCAAATTTTTCTTGGTATTGTTCCACAATTTGTCTAATGTTTGCAGGGGTTAAACTTGATTCAACTTGTGCTAGGGTAGTTTCCCTTATTTGTTTCTCTATATTGAGAGCATATTCCCATTTTTGTGCTACTCTGTTACTCAACTCCTTAGGGATTTTGTTCTCCAATTAAATAGGTAACATCTTGAAAGTGCAAAGCATTTCAAGAATAGCATCTTCAACTTTTTCTTTTTCTCCTATGCTCATGCTTCCAAATTTTAATTCCTTTAATTCTTCTACTCCCGCAGTGCTTGTGATTTTGTGGCATATTTCATCCACAGTAGGTTTAACATTCTGCAATTCAATTTTCTTCTTCACCTCTTCATCACTTTTAGTTTCCTCATCATCTTCTTATTCCAAAACAAGTTTCCTCCTAGGCCTTTTGTTGACCTTTCTTGGTACTGCCTTAGGTTGAACAACTTTTTGTTTACCTGATGTAGGGGATTTCTTAGGTGTTTCGGTAACTTCTCCCCTTGTTCTTGGCCTAAGTATAGGTGTCGTTGACACTTTAGGTTTCAATATTATTGTTTTGGTTGGGGGCTCATCAAGTATATGCTTCTTCCCCTTCTTCTTCTCTACTTGTACTTCTTCTTCTTCACTGTCACTAGAGGCATTCGGTTCATCCTCTCCCAGTCCTTGGGTTAATTCAAGTGGTGCATTTTTCTCAGTTTCTTCAACATATCTCTCCAGATTCTTTACTATTTTATTCCTCTTCCTCCCTACAGTTGTAGCCATCAAACCCATAGTGATTTTAGATTTGGCTTTATTGTATGTTCCAAAATAAGGTGCTTTATCATCAATTTCTTTAGCTAAGAGGGCTGTAATAGCAACAATGGTTTCATCTATGTTTACTTCATATGGTAATGGCATTAGCCATGAAACCCTAGGAAAGACTACTTGTGCATAGGTAAAGTTTGTGTTAACTAGAAAACATATATCCTTACTATACTTCTCAACTAATGACACAGGGACTCTAGTCCTTTTCCTCATTTTCTTCTTGAAATCAACAAAATAATTATCCATTACACCATTAATACTATCTCCTATCTGACTTATGAACTCATTAATAATTTGAATAGTAATGGGTTTCTTCTTATCCCATATCACACCTCCTTCAGTAGGAAAACACTTCTGTATGTAAAAGAATAGATAGATTAGTAAAGAATTGAACTTACAAATATAATTCTTTGCCGTCCAGATTGAGTTCAGGTTCTCAGCAAGTTGTGTTAGCTAGAGCTTGGCAAGATCATAAGTGTGCCCTTTCCTGATGATTTTCCATGCCTGGTCCACTGCCATATAGGGGACGCTGTCCAATCGATAGGATTGGTAGAATTTATGTGAGAGAACCCTAACAAAAAAGTCAATTTCTAGATTTGTGATGGTGGAAATCATCATTCCATGCTTGTTCCATACTGCTTGTGTGTTTTCCTAAATTTCCTCTTTACTGGAATACTTCATTATTCTTTTTCCCTAAATTGTGGGGTATTTAGTGACTTGGTGGATCATTTCCTTCATTATTTTGATGGGTCCATCTTCTAGCCATAGGTGCATATCATGCACATGACTCAACACAATTTTTATCCATTCAACCTTAAAATTTTGTGGGAAATATAGGGCATGCACTAACCCTTGTTTGGCAACTATTTTATACTCCAGCTTTAATACTCCATTATCACACAATTTGTTATATGCCTCCCTGATCTCATAATCACTGATTTCTTTGATCTTACACATGTAACAAGACCTAATGTCATTCATTATCAACACATTCTTTGGAATTAAGGATAGGGCCCCAGTAAGATCTCCTTTAATTGCGGTTTACGTAATTGCCCTAAACTTCTATGGCTTGGAAACTTCATTTCTAACCAGTTGTGCATTAAAGACCTCCTTCCCTTGTTTCTTCATTGTTGCAGACGATGATGATGCCATTTTAATTTGAAATTTTTGAAAAGAAATACTTTCTCAGTAGTGTACCTTTCTTGTAAGTTTCCTATAGATGATTTTTGCCGATGGCATGCTGAAAAGATTTGGAATCGCCTTTGACAAACTGATTGCTCTCACTTTGAATCACTCAAAGAAATATCAATTCACTAGGTGAAATGAAATGAGCGATTACTTTCCACTTTATAGCTTCCAAAAAGTTGAATTAGGGCCTCATAAATGCTCCATACAAAATTCTAAGTGGAATACAGCTATCTCAACAAACTCATGTTAACCTAGGCTAACATAAGCTCAGTCAATATAACCATTATAATATAGCTCAGTATATATAGTAGCTCGGCCACAATAGGTGCTTGACATACATTAATAACTCAGTCAAGACACTGATGCTCGGCATGAAAAATGAAATTCTCTACTTTGCTTAGATATGTCCTAATGCATCTTTATCTATGCAGATATGGACTTTTACTCAAGTTTATGTTAGGAACTGATGTAAGTTAAAGCATTGTAAGATTCAGTTCCAAACATACCTTCTATGCTAAGTTAGAAGAAGTGTGATCACCTGATCCATCAGATTGGGTGACCTTAGATGTGCTAGCTTCACTTGTGCTTTCTTCTTCTTTCTTCTTCCATGTCTTATTCATCTGATTTCTCATTTTCTCATGGATATCTTCGTCTGATTCTGATCATTTCTCAGCATGGGTGATCTACAATCTTTCTTTAGGTGACCTATCTTATTACACTTGTAACATACCATGTTTTTGGAAATTGCAATTGAAGCAATTGTTGTATTGTCATTGATGTCAAACCTTAACTGGTAAGACTGTTGCTACTTAGGAAAGTACTATATCTATTTGATTGATGAGAAGGGGAAAGACAATGTTGGTAACAATAGCACCTAAGGAAAGGTTGAGTTATCTTGATACTACAATGAGTACTTGATTATGTTGCACAATAATAAGATAATGTATTGTTTATCTTAGTAAGAATGAAGACTAATCTGGTAGGCTTAACAGAGCAAAAGAGGAGAAATCTAGTTTAAGCCGAGTGATGTTAGTGTTGACCGAGTTAGTGTATGTCGAGGAAATCTAGTGTTGATCAAACATCAGTTAATTGTTGAGGAAGACAATGTTTGCCGAGGAAACAGTTTTAGTATTGACCAAGCTTTCTAGTATAGATCGTGAAGTTGAACATAGTATTGACTGAGCGTTAGTATTTTTATATTTGAAGGGAATTTAGATTTTTGGCTGACATTGTTGAATTCTTGGATTATGTAAAACATGTTGACTTTATTTATTGATTGTATGGAAGCATTTAATGCACTATAAAACATTTTATTGTAAATCTTTAAGAGATTTGAGATGTTTCTAGAAAAAGAAGACAAAGAACATAAAGTGGGTAGATTCAATGAATCTGACCTAACCCTAAGATCTACAAAGGAGATCAAGCAAAAAAAGATGTATTGACCTAAATGAAGTTGTATTTAGGGAACCTAAGCATGAGGCTAAATAGAGAGAGAGGATACTGGAGGTGTTATTGACTATACAAGCAGAGAAGGCTAAAGGAGAAGAGTTATGATTGCTTGAGGAGAATACCGAGCAGATCAGTGATGGTGATGGCAAAGGTTCACAGTTAGTAAACCAGTATATGTGTATGAAATTGGATCTAATATTTGAAAAGTGAGTTGTATGTTTTCAGATAATTACTACTGCTACTTTCTAACCATTGTGACAGTCAAAATCCTTTTAACAAAGGTTGACCTAATAGTCATATGTTAAATCCTTTGAACAAGGTTGCATTCTAATGGAGTGTATGTAAGTCCTATAAAAAGGTGCACTTTTAACAGAGTGGTTTAAATCCTTTAACTGGGTCACACCTGACAGTGTGTTTGTAACCTTTGACAGGGTTGGATTTTAACCAAGCTCACTTCAGAAGAGTGAAAATAATAGTAGCATGTTACAAAGTGGTTTTTCCCAAATTGGGTTTCCACTATAAATCCTAGTGTCAATACTTGTGTGAATGTTTTAGTTTAAACATTTCTATGTTTTACAGGTTAGATACAATTGGGTAGTGGACTGCAATGTTATATGTTTCTATTATGCAACCAGTAATGACTGAGTAGCTGTTGATTGTTAGATCTAATTTGTTGAAGAGTTGTAAAGTTTTTTTTATACATCTAGACCTGAGAACAACTGATTCACCCCCCCTCTCTACTATTCTAAATCATATTAACAATTGGTATCAGAGCTATGGTGCTTACTGTTGGTGCTTACAGAGAACAAGTTTGAAAGTACTTGAAGCAAATGATTAGGATGTATAAGAAGGAGGTACCAAAGATGAACAAGGAGAAATTTCCTGCATGGAAAATTTTGATGAAGTTACATCTAGCCAACATCAAAGATTCTGTAAAATATTACATTGAGCATGAGTATACCACATCGGTTGCATCCTTGACTGCTGATGAAATGAAAGCTAAGTAAGAACACAACCAAGCAATGTTGGAGATTGCATCTGCCCTAAGTTATCCAGAATTTGAAGACATCAAAGACTGTAGTACTGCAAAGCAAATGTGGGACACCCTTGTAACCATCTACGGCGGTGACATAAATGTGCTGAGAGAAAAAGCTGAGAGCCTGAGGTAAATTTGATGAAATGAAAATGCAAGAAGGTGAGAATATTGCACAATATTGTGGTAGAATAAAATAAGTTGTAAATGCTATTAGAGGAGCAAATGGAACTATTAATGATGAAACTATAATTGGAAAAGTATTGAGAACTTTGCGTCCTATTTATGCTATCAAAATTTCAGCAATTCAGGAATCTAGATGTATCCCTAACAACAATCTTACTTTGGAAAGTTTGGTCGGCAAGCTTACTGCTTTTGAACTTTCTAACTATGATAACTTCACTATTGGTAATATTGGTAATGTTGAATCTACTTTTAAGTCACAAATGGTTCTAAACAAGTCAAAGAAGGAGAAAGGGAAATGCATAAGTGAAAGTGACAATGATACATCTGATGAAGAACTTGAGGATCTAGAAGCTCTTATGGCTAGAAGACTGAGAAAGGGAAAAGGAAAATACAAAGGTAAACTCCATATTATATGTTTTTCATGTAATAAAGTTGGTCATATAGCTGCTAGATGTCCTGACAAGAATGATAAGGATGAAGAAAGAGATAAAAAGCACAAAGACAAAAGGGATGACAGAAGCTACCGAAGGTATAAGGACCATAAAAGAAAAGGTAAGAAATCTTGCTACATTGCTGAAGAAGAGATTGACACTGATAGAGATGATTTTGAAATTGAGGTTGTTGTTAGGAACTTGTGTGTTCCTTCTATTTATTTTGTTAGTATAGTGTTGTTGGATGCATATGCTTTGTAAGTCATCCCTTAGTATATTTTATTATCCCACATGCATAGGAAGTAATAGTTGTCTAGTTTCCAGTTAGTTTATAAGTGTGTGTTGAAGCCTATGAGGGCATAGTTGAATTTATTATATTGAGCTTTCTCAAAGGAGGTTGCCCCCTTGAAGTGGCCCATGATCAATAGATTCACTCTAAGTTCTATTGTTGTTCTATATTTTGTTATTTCATGCATTCACATTATATTGTTGTAGAAGGTTCCTCACATTTGGTATCAGAGCACTTTCTTGGGCTTGTTGGGTGGAAATTCTGCCAAATTTTTTTCTCCACCATGGCATCCAGGTGCTGTGTTGATTACAGTATTTCTCTTTGTTTACCTCAAAGTTCATGCAATTATAGTACTTGTTCTGGTAGTCATCTTTTCTGTTAGTCCATTTTAATTTTTTGGCCATATCTTCCTGGCTTTCACTTCATTTTCTCTCAAAGCTTCCTAGAACCCCCACAATACTAGTCCGCACAATTCCTTCCTTGAGGACCCTTCCCTAAATTTTACATACCGAAGCCCTAAATCCCTCATTTCTCTTTTTTTAGGGTTTGCTCTAACTTTTTCATTTTGCACCCAATCATCACCAAATCTAGCCATAGGTATCATTTCCTAATTATACTCCTTTGTCTCTCTTGGACCGCTCTTTCCATTTCGACTCCCCACCCCTCAAACCCTCATTTTTATTTTTCCCTTCCTCTTTGCCAGTGCCCAAATACTCATCACACCCCTATTAGCCATCTGCATGCTGCCCAGTTCCCAAATTACCCTAACTAAAAAAGTTTCTATTTGTGTTCTATCCATTTTAAAAAAAAAACAAAAAAAACCCTGCTATATGGTGATCACCCATGTAGGAGAAAAAAATATGGAGGAGGAACTTGTCTCCCTCAAGACCAAACTTCAAGACCAGGATGACAAATTTATCAGTCTCAACCTTCAGCATTCTCGGTCTTCTGAATCTAGGTTTTCTTCTAGCTCATCTCATGGACCAAAGCTTGATTTTCCTCACTTCGACGGTGCTGACCCGACTAGGTGGATTTACTAGGCAGAGCAGTATTTCATCTTGCATAATACTCTGAATACCAACAAAGTTTCACTTGCATCTTTCCATTTGGAACATGAAGCTCTTCAATGGTTCCGTTGGTACATCAAAGCTCAGGGGGAGCCAACTTGGATAGAATTGTGCATGCTCATTTTGCAATGCTTTGGCCCTAGTGCTTTTGATGACTTCACTGGAGCACTCACTAAACTTCATCAAATAGGCATAGTGAGAGAGTATTAGACAGAGTTTGAAAAATTAGCTAATCACACAGAGGGATTGTCTAATGAATTCTTTCGCAGTTGTTTTGTTAGTGGTCTGAAGGATGCAATTTGGTTTGAAGTGAAAATATTTCATCCCACTACAATGATGGAAACCCTCAGATTGGCCAAGTTGGTAGAGGACAAGATCAGTACTCTACAACGCTCCAGATCCAATTCTGTTCCATTCTAAAATACCGGTTCTCCAAACCCTCAAAGCACACTAGCCCCCAGAACTACTCCTATCAAGCACTTGTCTAAAGAAGAGATGCGGGCCCGTCGTGAAAAAGGGCTTTATTATAATTGTAATGATAAATTCACTCAGGGACATAGACGTGTTCAACAAAATCTCTATCTCCTGGATGTGGATTCACTGCCTGAAATGGATGAGTATGAAGATGCTCAAGAAACTGTAGATGAGGAGGGTGAGCCTCAACAACTACTTGCTAAACCTCCTTTGCAAGAAACCCACCCAAAGATATATGTCCATGCTCTAGCAGGAGTCACTACCCCACAAACCATGCGGGTCTAGGGTCACTTCAAAAAGATCCCTCTTACTATACTCATTAATTTTGGTAGTCCTCATAACTTCATTGACCCTCGAATTACCAAGCAGGCTGATTGTTTTGTACATCCTTGCTCTAGCTTTGAAGTCATGATTGCTAATGGGGGCACTTTACCTTGCAAAGGGAAATGTCATAATGTACATCTCTCTATTTAGGATTATACCTTGCGCTCTGGCATGTTTGCCTTGCCATTAGGTGGCTATGATGTGGTTTTGGGTGCCCAATGGTTATGCACTCTTGGCCTTATTCTCTAGGATTTTGTTGAACTTTGGATGTAGTTTTTAGCTGTTGGGAAAAAATACACTTTGAAAGGGTTGTAGCCGAGGTCTCTCAGCATCATCTGTTCACATCGAATGGAAAAGCTTCTTAAGAAGAGTTCAAATGGGGTCATCACTCGACTCCATTCTATTCAGATGTAGCCATCAACCATCTCTCGTACTCCGATAGATCTCTAACAGATTTTGGATAAGTATGCAGGTGTCTTTGTTGAACCTGTAGGATTGCCACCGTCTCATCTAGAGGACCACCATATTCAGCTCCTTCCTAGCAACGTTCCTCTAAACATCAAGCCATATTGCTACCCATTTCACCAGAAGAACAAGATTGAGATGCTTGTTCATGACTTACTCAAGCAAGGTATTATTTGCCCTAGTACCAACTCCTTTTCTTCTCCAGTTCTTCTTGTCTACAAAAAAGATGGGTCTTGGCACCTCTGCATTGACTTTCGAGCACTTAATCATCTCACCATAAAGGATAAGTTTCTCATTCTAGTTGTTGATGAGCTTCATGGTGCTCATTTTTTCTCCAAGTTGGATCTTCATTCTAGGTATCATCAAATTAGGGTTCATGAGGAGGATATCCCTAAAACAACATTCTGCACACATGATGGTCACTATGAATTTTTAGTCATGCCCTTTGGCCTCACTAATACTCCTTCAACATTTCAGGCATTGATGAATAAAATATTTTGGCCCTATCTTTGAAAATTCATTTTGGTCTTTTTCGATGATATCCTCATCTATAGTAAAAGCTGGGCTGAGCACCTCCATCATCTAGATCTTGTCATGAGACTTCTCTTTGATCATCAACTCTGTACAAAATAGTCTAAATGTGTGTTTGGCCAGGAAAAAGTGCAGTATCTCGGGTATATTATTTCACACCAAGGGGTTCGGGTGGATCCTACCAAAATCAATGCCATGCAAAATTGGCCGCAGCCTAAAACTCTCAAGAGCCTTTGGGGTTTTTTGGGGCTGATTGGCTATTACCACAAGTTTGTTAAGGATTACAGGAAGATTGCAACTCCATTGAGAGCTCTGCTAAAAAAGGATGCTTTTACCTGGAACCATGCTGCTGAGTGCACATTTGAACAACTGAAACAAGCTATGTGCAGTACACCTGTTCTCACTTTGCTAGATTTTTCCAAGCCCTTCACTATTGAGAGTGATGCTTGTGGCAATGGACTGGGTGCTGTTCTCCTTCAAGATGACCATCCTATTGTATTCACAGGCAAAGCCCTTTTTGGTAAGAATCTCACACTCTCTACATATGAAAAAGAAATGATGGCTATTTTGCATGCAGTACAGAAGTGGCGACCATACATCCTAGGGAGTCATTTTTGCATCCAGATTGATCACCAGAGTTTGAAATATTTTTTGGAACAATGGGTATCCTCCCCTGCACAACAGAAATGGGTCAGCAAACTCATGGGGTATGATTATGAGATCACCTACAAGAAGGGTAAGGACACTATTGTGGCAGATGCTCTTTCTTGCATATTTGATGATCAAGCTTCCCTTTCAGCTATTTCTATGTCAATCCCTAATTGGTTGGAATTTGTTCAGCAGGGCTATACCCATGTCTCTTCCTTATCTCACATCATTGACCAGTTGGCCAATAATCCTTTTGATGTACTGCATTACTCTTGGGATGGTGCTTCTCTCAGATACAAGGGGCATCTAGTGCTTCCTTAGAGTTCAGATCTACAACAGGCTATCTTTTATGAACTCCATGCTTCCCCCTCAACTAGGCACTCTGGGTTCCTCAAAACTTATGAACGGGAAAAGTAGAACTTCTTTTGGAAAGGAATGAAAAGGATGATTCAACAAATGGTGGCTGAATGTGATACCTGTCAATGTCAAAAGGGTGAAATGACCCTCCTTATTGGCTTGTTGGAACCTCTACCCATTCCTACATGGATTTGGATTGATATTTCTATGGATTTCATTGAAGGGCATCCTAAATCAGGTGGCAAGATAGTGATCTTGGTGGTAGTTGATCGTCTCTCCAAATAAAGTCATTTTTGTGCCCTCAACCACCCATATACTGCTGCTTCAGTTGCACAAATCTTCATGGATTAAATCTTTCATCTTCATGGCCTCCCTTCTTCCATTGTCTCAGATCATGATGCCACTTTTACCAGTCATTTTTGGACATCATTGTTTCAACAAACTAACATGAAATTGAAGATGAGTTTAGGGTATCACCCTCAAATAGATGGTCAGAATGAAATTATCAATAAATGCCTGGAAACTTACCTTCGTTGCTTCACTTCTGAGCAACAACATCAGTGGGCCAAGTGGCTTTCGCTTAATCCTTACTAATATCTGGTTGGCTCTAAGTATTACATAGAGATCAATGATTGCAAAATAGATCCATAATAACCTCTGTTATTATCTCAACAAACAAAAGACAAAACATGAATTTCGACCAAAAAAATTTACCTCAATCACTGTGCCATAACAAACTCATATATCATTCCTGGCTAACTTGGTAAATGATGTTCCTGATACTCCGCATTCACTGTACTGGATATATGTTGATATCTCTATCACTTGGTATACATGGCTTGACAAAACTTGACTCGGCTAATACAAAGATATATAGTGACCATAAGTTTACTTGAGAGTACTACTGCTCGGTAAGTATACATTACATAGCTCGGCCTTTACATAATGACTCGGTTGCAGTGATGACCGACCATTACCACCTAGATAAATGAATAAGTGTGAGTCACTAATAGTCTACATGCAACTGTAAAAAATCTACACATGACCTCAAAACATCTTGAATCACACCCAGTTTAAACTAAAAAGCTTACACGAAATATAATTCAAAACATTTCAAAAAATATACACAATTTAATAAAAAATAAGTTAGGTACAATTTTAAAGAATTTATAAACAAAAGGTCAAAAATACTTACATTGCCTTTCTCGAAGACATCTTTGCATGAGATAATAATTTGTGTAATGTGGTTCTCTATTCTCCCTACCATTTCAAACACATGATGTCCTGCAGATACAACTGCTGCAGAAACAAAAGAAATTTGCAAAACATTAGTAGGGATTTCAAATATATATGATTCAAAAACATCAAGAATGTAAAAATAGTACATGTTGGTGTTAGTTAATTCTAATTTCCACTCCAGATTAGTTCTATGTAATCCATGGTTCATGGTTGACAGTCTATTTGACTTTATCCTTGATCTACATAATTGAGGATCTTCCTTTCTCATGCATTAGTTTGGGCATGAAGGCTATTAATTTCATATTAATTCCTATTAATTGTTCATGCTGATTGGTGATAACTAAAACTCTTCACCATAATTTGTTGTTTTAAACAGTGGTTCAACTTTGTATAAATCAAGCATTATTATGCATATTGTAATCATCGAATATGGAATAAAGAGAGAATTTCATTGTTGATTAGTTCTATTTTTACTCTATTTCTACAAGTTTTGCTTCTTTTTTCTTAGCTAGATCTATGCAGCTTTAGCTACAAAATTCTACAGTACCATGGCCTGCTAATGCAAATTTTGAGATAGCTAATGTTTCTGCATGCATAACAATATGTTGAGCCTTTTTTTCTCCCACTAGATTATCAATAGCCCATTGCAATGCATACATTCTTTCCTCGCTTTCATTCACAACAACCAGTATTCTACTTCCTTGTCTAATAGACTTATGATTTAGACCCCTCCCAAGTGTGTTATTTAGCATCTCAAACACATTAGAGTGATCATTTTTGTGCTTATGAGTTGTACTCTTGATTCCTATTTCTGAAAAGCCAACATTAGCTCAATCTCCTTCTCCTACACTCTCACCGTCACCATCCTCTTCTTCAAATAGAAAACTCTTTCTTGAGAAGCTTCTACAACACATTCTGTGACAGTTTAAGATGGATGAGCCCACGTCAGTAAGGATACATAAAATTTAGATACAATTTTATAGTTTTTATATTAAATCTACTTTGTTAAGTATATAGAAAAATATTTTGTACATGTTTGTTTATATATATTTAATATATTTATGCTAGTAGAATTACAAATTTTAATATTAAACAGATATTTATATCTATTAACTTTAGGTATACCAAAATTGAAGTGTAACCATGTCATTTATTACCATATAGATAAGTGATCATTTTTCAATTGTTTAAATATTTTTGTCATTTTAAATGGGCATCATATAGACTTCTTCTTTAGACTTTAATTTAATGGTTATCAATACATCTGCATATTAGTAAAATAATTTCAAAAACAATTATAAATCATTGGTATATAAATAAAAAAAATTGAAATTTTATTTAAAATTTACTTTATAGAAATTTAACATTTACAAGTATAAATCACTTAAATACATTTATATAAAAATAAATGTGATAATTTCTTTTTATTATACTTAACAAAACCAATTTAATATAAAGACTATAAAATTATATCTAAATTTCTCTTAAACAAATTTATTTGATACTTTAAATTATTCTTTATTTACCTAATTAATATTTGGTAATTAATTTCTAACATATCTTGTAAGAATACTTATGAACATAAATACTTTAAAAATATAAATATAAAATAGTCATGCTAAAAACATTGATTTGATCATTAATGTTTGTGATTGCACTACCAAATAAAAATTAAAAAATATTATATTCAATAGAAGAAATTTCTTTTTATGACCAAGGAAGCCCTTCAATTTTATTCTACCCTTTTTGCTGAGGATTCTCGACCTGCTGCTGAGGAGGAGAACTTGATACTTTCTTGCATTCCTTCTCTTATCACTAGTTGAATGAATGATTCTCTTATTCATCCAATTTTGATGTCAGAACTTGAAGAGGTTGTGTTTGGGATGAATAAAGGTAAAGCTCCAGGCCTAGATGGCTTCGCTGTGGAATTCTTTCATAAATTTTGGGAAATTATTAATATGGATTTCTTGGAGGTGGTTAATGAATCCCTTCAGAATAAGAAAATGCTTTGTGCATTGAACTGTATTTTACTAACTCCTATCCCCAAGAAAGAAGGTGCTGACAATCTTGACTCCTTTCGTCCCTTTTCTCTTTGTAATGTTGTGTACAAAATTATCACCAAATTGATTGCTAACAGACTCAAGATATGCCTTCCAATTGTGATTTCTGAGGAACAAGGTGGTTTTTTGGCTGGTAAGAAAATTCTTGATGGGATTGTCATTGCTTCTGAAGTTATTCATTCTATGCACACTTCAAAAGAGAGAGCTATGTTCATTAAGTTGGATATGGCTAAGGCTTATGATAGAGTCAAATGGAGTTTTCTCCAAAAGATTCTCTTGGCCTTTGGTTTTTGCCAAGAGTGGGTGAACTGGATTATGAGTTGTGTTACTTCAGCTTCTTTTTTTGTTCTTGTGAATGGTGTTCCTTCAGAACCCTTTGGTGCCTCTAGAGGACTTCTCCAAGGGGACCCTATTTCTCCTTACCTCTTTATCATTATGGTTAAGGGTTTGGGCGGCTTTCTTAAGCTTCATGCTCACCAGGGTCTGATTCATGGGTGGAAATGGGGTGCTAGCTTGCCTCCTCTTTCACATCTTCAATTTGTGGATGATACTTCATTTATGGCATAGGCCCATCTTCAGGAAACTACTTCTTTCAGACATTCTTTGGATGTGTATCTTGCAGGTTCGGATCAAAAAGTTAAAGAGAACAAATCCTCCTTTTTTTCCTTCAATACTCCCCAAGCTATTCAGTGGTCTGTTGCTATTTTGAAGTTTCAGATTGGGTCTCTTCCATTTGTTTATTTGGGTATTCCTCTTACTGTTGCTAGACATCCTAGATCTTCCTGGCAAGTTTTTCTTGATAAACTTCGACAAAAGGTTAATCATTGGACTCATCGATGGCTTTCAACTGCTACTCGCCTGACTCTGTTAAAGTTAGTTATTCAAGCCCTTCCTATTTACAAGTGTTTTGTTCAAGCTGCCTCCTATGTATTTTCTTCAAGAATTTGATGCTCTGTCCCATCAATTCCTTTGGAGTGGGAACCATTCATCTTCTAAATGGAGTCTGGTTAAATGGGAAATAGTGTGTAGACCTTAGAAGGAGGGTGGCCTTGGCTTACGATCAACTATTTTAAATGGATAGGTTCTCACTGCAAAGCTTTATTAGCGTTGGTGTACTAACCAAAATCAACTTTGGGCTCACATTCTCACCCATAAGTATTTTCCAGATATTGATGTGGTTGAAGTTCACTACTTTCCTCTAGAAGTGAGAGGATCCATGATTTGGAATACGCTAAAGTTTGGAGCTTAGTTGGTTAAAGATGGTCTCTTTTGGATTTGTCATTCGGGATCACAAGCTCTATGTTGGCTTGACTCTTGGGATGGGCACCCTCCTATCCTTTCCACTCATCCTCATCTTCATGCCCTCTATCAAACTTTTAGTGCTGTTGGTTGGGACACAATTGATTTTTATAAGATAGGGTGTGCTAGAGGTTTGGCTCCTTCCTTTTGTTGGAAACACCCTTCTGAATGGCCTCTAGGAGGTTCTCGGGTGGATAGGAAGGAGCTATTTTAGATTTTGCAGTCTTGAGAGTGTACTACTTTGGTTGGTAATGATGTTCTTGCTTGGGACAGTGAGGATTTGTCTAGGAAATTTTTAGTGTCTGCTGGATATGTTGAGCTTCTCTGACAGACTTTGGGGGACATTCAGGTGCCTTGGTGGAAGCAAGTTTGGTACAAGTTTTCTTGGCCCAAATGCAAGTTTTTTATGTGGTTGGTGGTTCATAGCCGGTGCCTTACATGGGATAATTTATGCAAACGTGGCTTCCATGAACCCTCAATGTGTGTTCTATGCTGGACTAGTGAAGAAAATGTCTCTCGTCTCTTCTTCCAATGCCTTTTCACTAGACATATTTGGTACTCTTAGTGGAATGTGTGGAACGAATCTTGTTGGCATGTTTCCTCACTGGCAGATTTCTTTGCTCGCTGGGGTAAGGCTCCTGTCAAGACTTCATTTCTTCAAGTTGCTTGGACTCTTGGACCCTCTTTTATTATTTGGCATATCTGGTTGGAGAGGAACCGCAGTATCTTTAAGGATGAATTGTTGGAGGCTCCTCACTTATGGTGGAAAATTCTCCATTCTTTGGGGGAAATTGTTTCTGCAAAATGTGACACTTCTGAGGCAATGGAACCAGGGGAGGATATTTTCAATAATGCCTGAATATCCCCCCGTCACATGGAAAAATGCTAAGAAAGATGTGTAGACATCCCTTGCGAAAGATAAATAGGGTGGGGAATTGGAGTGCCCCTCCGCAGGGTATTCTTAAAATCAACATGGATGGGTCTTCCAAGGGCAATCTAGGGCCTGTTGGCATTGGTGGTGTTGGTAGAGATAGTAAGGGGGATGTTCAGTTTGTGTTGTCAATTTATAAAGGTCACCACACTAACAACCTAATGGAGGCCATAACCATTTTGTATGCTGTGAAGAATGCTTGTGACCTTGGTTGGAGAAGGCTTATCTGTGAATCCAACTCTCAAGTGGTGATATGTCTTTTAAATCAGCAACATTCTGAAGTTGTTAGTTGGAAGTTAGTTTTGATTGCAAGCTAGATTCATAATTTGTGTACTTCTTTGGACTCTGTTACTCTCACTCATATTCCCAAGGAATGAAATAGTGTTGCCAATTGTCTGGCGAAGTGGGCTTCTGATCATATGTGTAATTGGAACATTGTTGATAAGACTCAACTTTCGATGGGCTTGTCCCATCTACTTGATCACTTGGTTGATCTTGACAGGGTTGTTTGATGCCCTTTCTTTGTTTGTTCTTATTTCTCTTTCAGTTTGAATAAATTTTCACCCCTCTTTTATTTCTTTTTAAGTTTAAACAATTATTTGGATATTTGTTGAAGTATTGGTCTTTTGTGTTGAAGTATTAGAGGAGGTCTCCCTATGATTGCTAAGCTTATTTTGTTTAGTAGCCACTCTCAAACTTTTTTTAAGGATTAAAATGTGGAGCTGGTGACCCATGTAAATTCATTTTGTTGCTTATTTTTAAGTAGCCACTTCAACTAGTTCATTTGATTATTTGCATGTACAAATTAAACTACCTGAGAGAAAATTTGGTGGAAAATAAAGGAGAGAATTTTAAGAACCCACCTGGCATTCAATAAGCATGACTACTTATTTTCACCTTCATTTTCTTCCATTTATTTTTATTTGCTACTGCAATGAAAATAGAAATTTTTTTTTTGGACATGTTTCACTTAGATGTATATTTTAACTAGTTGTATGATGAGTCACACCTTCAAACTTTAATTGTAAGTAGGAAAGTATCCATTTTACTACTGATCCCTCTCCACTATAATTTTATTAATTATATGACATCACTGTAACTAGTGCTGAAATGAAATAACATATTAATATTTTTCTATTATATCAAAATACTTTATCTGCCTAGTTTAATGGCCACATTGGGAGGCAACTATGTCTTAAACATCAATATACATGAGAAACACATTAAAATGTGCAAAGAGATCATACTCAAAATCCACTAAAGACTAAAATAATTTGTGGTGTTCTCAATTTTGTGTGTTATCGATCTAGATGTGTTTAGGAAAAAAAGGGTTTAGAAAACAAATTAGGAGGTCCCTTGTGGAGAATCAGACTGAATTGTAATCCGCTTGTTAAATAATGTTTCATTAAGTGATAAGAAGGATGAAAAAGAAAAAAACTTAGTTACACAACTCAACTACATATAAGAGAAACTAGACCTCGACACGTACGACATCCCTGTTCACATCCAGATTTGTATTCATTATTTTGATCAGCACTAGAATTTTTATTCAAATAAATAGACATAAATGGAAAATGATATCTTTGAACAGCTTTCACATAGAGCTAAAAAATAAAAAATCAAATAGACTAATTTACTCCATATAAACTCAAGCACAAATTTTTACGCTTATTAAAACTTTGTTTAATTTTAGTACATTGTTTACTTTATTTTCAAAGGGAAAAAAGAGAGCAAATGAAAGCTTATTCCATGTCACTTTGCATCTATGCAGGAACCTCCCGGAAAAGGTGCATGGCAAGATTTTGAGTGTAGAAAATACTATCAACAAAAGACACAGACTTAGATGAGATTTGTGGGGCGAGATGTTTTGTTCTTGGGTTGTCTCTCAATAAATTTGGGCACGTCTTTGCCAATGGGACCGAAATCTCTAAAGCCTAGACAACACTAATAAATTTTTGCTGCACTCTTGACAAATCATCCAAAAGCTGTGCTACCTTACTCACTTCGAGGTTTACAGCATCATAACTTTCCGGTGGGATTCAGCTAGTGTAGAATTGTGGCATGCTCTAACAATGCTTGGCTTTCACGCACCAGTGAGTTTGCTACACTGTAAACTTCCTCGGCCAAACTCATTTGCTGTGCACCTGCCAACATAGAGTGAGCGCCATTATTCATTACTAACACCAGGGCTACTACAATGCTTAACAATAGACAACCCATCGCTTCTTCAAAAACAAATCACAAGCTTCTCTCCATTGATGTTTTATGCTTTGTATTCCAGCAAACATGACTATACAGTTTCTTGGCCCTTAAATTGGGTATTATATAGATAGCTTTCTTTGTAACTGATATTGTTTTAGGGGTAAAATATTTATTGAATTTGATGTATATTTTTAAAAGAAATTGGTAGTAGAATCACATATATTAATGATCAAATAAATATTTATTGTAGGATTGTAAAATAGTAGTAGAATTATAAATATTAATGATCAAATAAATATTTAATATTTTTTATTATTTTACTTATATAGGTCTTCTTAAAAAATATATTTCAAATGTATTTACATATATATATTTATTGCTATTTGGCTGAATAATATATTAAAACTAAGTATTAAATAAATGCATTTAAAGAAAATCTAGATATTATTAAAAAATAGTAGTAGAATCATAAATATTAATGACCAAATAAATATTTAATATTTTTTATTATTTTAGTTATATAAGTCTTCTTAAAAAATATGTTTCAAATGCATTTACATATATATATTTATAGCTATTTGGCTGAATAATATATTAAAACCAAGTATTAAATAAATGTATGATCTAGATATAATTTTAGTCTGTATATTAAATCAGCTTTGTTACTTATATAGAAAACTACTTTGTAAAGATGTTCCTTTATATAGATGTATTTAATATACTATGTCTTAGTATGATAGTAATAATCGTAACCCTGACCTAACTCTAATATGTTATCGTTAACGTTATAATTACTTATATATGGTAATAGTTAGTTAGTTGTTAGCATTTCCCTACCATTAACCTACATTAAAGAGGTAACGTTAAATATGATACTAATGATAATTATCAGATTAAATTATAAACAATATCCAAAAATGTATTACCAAGTATGATACTTTAATGAGGTAACTCTAAAACCTAGATCTCATAGCTATCTAGCTATGAGATCTAGGTTATATATACTTATATATATATAATACACGACCTATTTTCTTTAGCCCCTCGAAAAGAAGGATGGATTTGTTACTTATATAGAAAACTACTTTGTAGATGTTCCTTTATATAGATGTATTTAATATATTTATACTAGTAGAATTACAAACATCAACATCAATAAGATATTTACAACTATTTACTTTTAGTATACCAAAATTTAAGTATAACCATTGTGATCACTTGAAAAATCCTGCAACAAATATTTTTCTGATCACTAATGATTTTGATTCCACTATTAAGTAAACAAAAAAAAAATCATACTCAATTAGAGGTTATTCCTACCAAAGTATATTATGGTTTGTGGTTCATGGAGTGTCCTTTTTAGCATAATGTAATGGATCTATTTTGAATAAGATAGGGAGAATTTCTTAATATATCTATCCATGACTGTTTCTTATGAGAATTTGAATTAAAAATTGGATTTCTAGCTTCATAGATTGAAGAAAATATCTTTACTCTGGTTTTGAAGTTAATACGAACTATGAAAGGAGATTCATTCATCAAATGTTTGGTCAAAATTAGAGGAAAATGTTAGAAAGCAAGTTTTTAATCTATTTGAATGAAATGGTTTGGGATGGCACGATGGATGAGATAATTGCAAGGAGTTGGAAAATGGCAAAGGAAGCAACAGACCACCAAAAAAATGGTCAAGAAAGCAACCAAGAGTGAAAAAAGAAAGAAGAGAATAAGGAACAACAAGAAAGAAGAATATACACAAGAAGGACTAAGGATTATTTTCAGGTAGAAAGAAATCCAACACTCAAGGATAATGATCCAGATGAGAAGGAACCCTGGGTCATCATTGTGAGCTGCTAGAGATGTGTCGCTGACAGGTAATGGTGCTAAGGGGTCTCATAAATCTAGAGTGACTGGTGATGGAGAAAATGTGAGGCCACTTCACCTCCTGTAAAGGAGATGAGGGTGAGAAGAAGGCCGTAATGAGCTGATCGGATATCTATCTCTGGGGGAAAAGAAGCTGTAGAGTATGCTCGCGGAGCTATACAGTCTCACAGAGATAAAGTGCCAAGAATCTCTGATTGGTGTCGTAGAAGAAAGAAGTCAAGGAACTACACCCTCTAAATAAGTAATAAAATATCCCTTTAATCTCATAGTAAGTAGGACAATGGAAGATGAAGTCTATCTTAGTCTCAATCTCAGCCAGGGTGCATAACCTTCAAATTTGATCATCTCTATCAATGTGATGGATTATCTAGGCTCGAAGGCAGTGAGATCCAACCCTAAAAAATCTTAGCATGATGCAAAGGGCATGGCACCAATGCTGAGATAAGTATCTAGGATGAACAATAATCCCATCTTGAATGTCTAGAAAGTGCTCAGCATAAAAAGCCATCCTCAGGCACAAACCCCCACACAGGTTGATCCAGGTCGTGGTGTCATACTGCCTGTGTATGTCAAGTCTGACATGTCTGTTCAACTCCTGTCTAGAAGGGAGGAGGTAAGAAGGAGAGTCAAGTGAAAACTGATAGGGGGGGAGATGATCAATGTCAATCTTAATGGAACGTAAAAGGGATGTGGCCTGGGCATACCAACAACGGGCTCTAGGGGCAGGTCTAACTTGGCAAGCGCCACTAAAGAGAAATAGGCAAGGTAGGAGTATATGTTCCAACCATCATTGGAGTCCACAAAATAATAGAGGCGGTGAATAAACCAAATGAGATCAAAGATGGCCCCCAATCTAAAGGGATGAGCCCTGAACTTAGCCAGAATGATGTTGTGGGAGGTGGAATGATGACATAAGATGATACGCTAGAGGAAGATAGTTTGAACATTCTCAATAGAGGCCCAATCAAAATCCAGAAGGGATGAACCCCAAACAATAGAACCATAAAGTACTATAGGTCTAACCAATGAATCCAAGAGGGACAACTTGGACGCAGTGTCCTCAAAAGATGTCTGAAACACTGTCTCTCTAACATAGAAAGGGAACCCATCCCTTTACTAATCTTGGGAAGAATGGTAGGTCTCTGGATGAAGCGAGGGCAGGAGAACTTGACCCCAAGGTAGGTGTATGAAGAAGTAATCTCAATATCCAGTCCCTGATAGTAGAAATGAAGATGTGAGGTCTTGAGGTAGTTGAAGATCATCACCCATGTCTTGCTGAGATTCACCACAAGCTGTCTCAAATCACAAAAAGAGGCCAAGCTATCAAGAAGTCTCTATAGACTTTCCAATGAGGAGTCAAGGAGAATCACATCATTAGGGAAGAGGAGAATGGAGACAAGAACCTGGTGCAGGTAGCAACCATCACTCAAAAGTGAGGAATATCTGAGAAAAGCCTCGAGCTAGTCAATATAGATGTTGAACAAGGTGGGGGAAAGGGGGCATCCCTCTTTCACTTTAATAGTGCTCTGGATAGGGTCAGAGAAACCCTCAAGAGTCCTGAATCTTCCCTCAACATGCTCATAAAGTCTCATAATAGCCGTCAAAAGTGTTTTAGAAATATAGATATCTCTAAGTCTCTAGAGGAGGGCCACCAGAGGGATGATATCAAACGCCTCACGAAAGTCAATGAAGCAGCAATATACTTTCACAGAATGATGGTGAGCCTCCTCAATAATCACCCGCAAAGTCAGGATGTGGTCCATGGTCTGGTAATCTTCTTGGAAGTTGGCTTGACCTCTAGCCATGTAATCTCTCTTGTCCAACTCCCTATTAAGAATAGTATTCAGTGCCGTTGCATAGAGTTTGGTGAAGGTGTGACCAATCATGATGGTCCTATAGTTGCTGGGGTCAAAAACTAACCTAGCCTTATGAATCAAATAGATTAAGTGTCTCGACCAAGACTTGGTGAAGTCAGTGCAAACCACACTATTAAAGAGTGTTGGAAGATAGGAGCTCAGCATAGAGATACCAACCTTGAAGAGCTCAGCTTGAAAACCATCCTAATGGGATGCCCTACTACATCTCATGGATTTTATAGCCTCGTAGATGCTGGAAGTGGTAAAGATATGGTAGTGAGGGGAGGGGTGAGGTGGAGAGATGGCTAGTCAGGGAGGTCGTAAAGAGTGGAGGTGTGGGAGACAAGTGATCTAAGATCGATGGTGGAAGGCGGAGCGGGATGCCGAGGGAACATGGCGTGCTAGAAAATCTTAGGATTCTGAATAAGCGTATCACATAGGGATGTGCATTGTGAGGCAATGAAAGAACATTTATTCAAATGAAGAAAATGGTAGTAGGACAAATGAAGGCCAAGGAAGTTGGAAGGGAGAGTCTCAAATGTCAAGCGCAAGGAGTGGTGAAAAGCTTTGTAGTCATCGTCAAGCCACCAGTTCATAGGGAAAGTAATCTGGCATGTGGATATGAGGATAGGGTGGTGAGGGATGGAGAGGAAAGTCACCTTCCAAATAGCTGTGATCAATAGGTCAAACATGGAGGAAGAGTGGTAGCAGTCAGAAAAGCTCTTAAGCGAGAAGAGACGATGAAGGTGGAGGGTAAAGAGATCATAGTTGCCCTCAGCAAACCATAAATGAAAGTGGGTAGGAGAATGATCAAGGACAATCGGAGAATGGTGAAGGAGAGACAAGCGAGGGGGAGGAGAAAAGTGAAACACAAGGCTCAAGAGAGCATGGTTGGCTAACAAAAGATGAGAGATAGTGAAGCGGCCGATGGAAGGGATAAAATAAGTGCTAGTGATAACATAGTCAACCACACTGGCGTCACCGCAGTGAGACCAACAGGGGAAAAACTCAAAACCTGGAAAGAAAGAGAGGACATTCAGAATAACCAAATCAGAAGACTCACAAAGATGGAGGAGGTGATGACCATAAATAGATAAAGGTCCATCGCAATCCTCAGAAACATGTTGGAGCCCCAAACTGGCAGGATCTAGTTCTAAGGTACAGGTCCAATCAGTACCTTGATCATGTATAGGGGTCTGTAGCTCCCTAGTCTGTGCATTAAAGTCTCCCAAAATGATGATGTCCCCCAAGGTATTGAATTTGGAAATGCACTTTATTAGATCAATAAATGGGTCCCCATCCTCGGTACTATGAATGGCATATAGCGAGGAGGCCAGTGGAAAGTAGAAAACCGTGATGAAGATGTCTCTCTGGTGGTGGTTGCCATGACATATGCAGATCCACATGAATCTGGCATGTGTGTCTGAATGAACCACTGAAGTAGTGTTGAAGAGGTTGTCCCTAATCAAGCAGGAAACACCTCCGGAGCCCCGCACACCATCCAAAGAGTGAACTTCCTCTCTGAAGATAGACAACTAGTGATAATCGTCGAAACCTAGGAGGGGACAAACATGGCTCTCATGGGTCTCCGGAACAGCCAAGATATCAGCCGACCCCACCGCATCTTGAAAGAGACCAAAGATAACTTCACTAGGAATATTTGAAGAAATAATTCAACTCTTTTTTTTCTAGAATCACTCTAAATTTGAGAAACATAGAAAAATGTCCTAAATATCAACTAGAAACTAAATCCTCAAAACAAGGAAAATCATATAGAGATCGCAAACTCTGATCTTTCCCAAACACTAGGAATGCATAGTGGAATACAAATTGAACTGGAGACAGAACAAGATTCTTTCTATTTTAAATCTGAAAATAACTTTTACAAATAAAACTAAAAATCTAAAAAAGAAAATTATAAACTCAGAAATAAATCTAATGACTAGAACTACAAATTACAACCTAACTTACATCACTCTAGCACTGCACCCAAAATACCTGGAGCTACTAAGATCTCGTACAATTTGATCACTAAGAGTTGGAGCAATCAGTACTCAATCAATGAAACAATCACACAGAGCACAAAAATAATCTCTTCATGTTGCATACACAAGTTACAATCAATCTGATGAAGAATGATAAGCATTCTTCCCTTTTTGCCATCTTTTGTCCAAATAATTTCATACACAACATTTGAAATTCAAACTCACCTACTAGCATTAACTAAATGGACTGTTAGGGCTGCCCTTACTCTACAATATCTAGAGCAAGCTGAGGATGGAAATCTAAATTTTTGCACATTCCTCTAGGCTACATTTAGTCATTGTTGGTTTCTTTTAGAAATTCCTGATAGGCAGGTGAAAAATTTAGAGACTTAGGATCAACAAATCTAAATTTAAATATGAGTCATAAATGTTATTATGCGCTCCAATATTGTTCCTTGGCTAGTCTAAGATGCCAATTCATGGTTATAAAGGGTTGTATGTGAGTGACAAATCATGCCACCATATAAAAAAATTATAGATTTATATTTATCTAGTGGACCACATTTCCTTTCTTCTCAAAACAAAAAAAATAAACTTGAGCAATATAATGTTATATGCTAGTATTTTAATCCATTTGTTGAATTGGCTATGTAATACTATTCTCTAATAGAATATTGATGAAAAAATTTCTTAGTGTTAATGCACTATTTCTTTCCAGTATTTAGTGTTCTAACATTGTTATGAACAATAACATAAGCTTCATTAAGTACAACTCTCCTTGAATATGTATTATTGAATATGTGTTATCTCCTATATCTAGAAGAATCTTTTTAGAAGTTTAAATTTACCTGCATTAATATCTTAAATACAGCTAAAAAATCTTTAAAAATATCTTTCTATTCTAGTTAACAAATCATATTTAATATAAGAACTTTAAGCTTATCTCTAAATAGTCTTAATATAAACATATTTAATATTTAGCTTATTGATATCTTTAAATAAGTCCAAATATATATAAATATACTCGTAACATGAACCAAAGAAAGCTAACTATAACACGAACCCTATAAAATGTGGGAAACGTAAAACTGTCTCGTAACAAAAAAATTGTTAAATAATAAATGTCTGTCATGCTACTGCCACATAGATATTAAAGACTTATCCTATTTAATAAATTTCGAACATCTACAATAATATCGGTAACATAGAAAGCTAACCATATAACACCTGGTCCGTGGGTAAAATATTGTATATTGTAAGACCAAGCGTAAAACAATAGACGACACAAAGTTGCGATTTGAGTGTGAAGAATCGATGGATTATCTACTCTTAAAAGTTGCAGTAGCCCTGGTTTTGCTGATGAATAATGTGTTTACAGATGCAGGAGTTACAAGCGTTACAGCTGAAAGCAGTTTGGCCCAGCAAGCGTACGATTCGGCCAAATTAATGAAGGATAACGCAGCCCAACTGTTATATATTGTGACAGGTCTAAGGATAAGCCGGAATCCTAAGCCTGAGCCTCACATTATCGAGTTGTGCATAAAAATGTACAACTTCTTCGACAGAAGGGCGAATATGACACTACAGGATTTGGAGGACTTATCTGGAGACAAGAAAAAAGTTTCCAGTGCCCTGAAGAATCTGGAGAATACGACCACCGTGGTATACACGTGTCCCGATGCATTTAAAGACATGTCAGGGTTGAAGCTCCTGTACGACAGAATCCGCGTATACTCCGAATCGCTTGCTCAAAGAATCACGAACACTGAGAATCTTGCCAATCAGCTTCTGCGCCAGGCTCCTCCTAATTCAGATCGGGAGTGACGATGAATGAGCTTTCAATTTGCTTTCTTTGTCTTGAAATAATATAAGCAGTGTCCATGAAATAAAATAAGCTTTCAATAAAAATAAAAGTTTTGTGTTTCTGTTTGTATTTGAAGCCGATGAGAAATTTAGTTATTTTTATGTAGATATATATATTTTAATGCCTTTTCATAAGTTTTAGGTTTTTTTATATAATTTTGTTTGGTTAATTGTTCGATTACTTAAGATTTATCTTTTTAATCAAAATTTATCCTTGAACTGAATGAAACTGCACTTGGACGGAAGATTGGTGTAATACATATCCGTTATATTTGATATAGAATCCGTTTCTGGCCAGAAAGGGATGTTAGTGTGATCGATTCCAATTTTAATTTCGTCCAAAATATATCAAACACAAATTTAAAAGCTAAATTCTGATTCCATATCAAAAGTCGATTTAAAAAAGTAAAATTATACTACTGTAGATACTAAAAACATGAAATTAATACCGAAAAAAATAAATTTAACATTTACAATTATACCGTTGGAAATCGAAGAGTTAAATCGAATTTTCGTTTTCGTTAAAGGATTAGCCAGAATTTCTACGGCGTTTAGAAATATTTGTTCTGTTGAAGACCTATATCTGATTTCATTTCAAAGGAACTATGAAACAGATTCAGACGGCAATAAAAATTTAAAGGATTGAGGAATGGCCGAGATGTGGATGCAAAGGAACATAGCAAAATGACATTACGCTTGCAATGAAATGCATTATAGCGCCTGAAGAGTTGCATGGTTGTAAGTTATTTTATAATATTTGATTTTGATATTTTATTTTTCTAGAGACATCTATATATACTTTCTTCAGGTAGAATTTTTAGTGGTGAAAAATTTGTATTCTTCAAAGAGAAATCAAAAGTTCAAATTCTAAATGAGTTAGGGTGTATATGTCCTCTTTGTAGCACAATTAGATGTCTCATGTAATGAGTACCAGGTTCGTTCCATATTAGCCTCACCATATGTTGACCTTAAAACAAATAGCTGGTATCATGGACTATATAAGGACCTTTCCTTTCCTAGATATCTCCATCAATTTCAATAAAAAAAATATTTGTAAGTTTTCAGGCATAACAGCATAAATTAAAATAATTACAAAATATTTGTAAGTATTTTAAAAACAATTACAAAATTCAGTTATACTTATTATTTGAACCCTCTACAAAATAAAATGACAAAGCCATTAACTAAACTTAATTGAAAGATGAAAAGTAATATTATATTGAAGATAATAAATTACCTTTTTGAAAATGATCTCCCCACTTTCTATAGAGGTAAATAAGACTTAGGCTAAAACTCTATCTTTTGAACAGCCACCATAAGAAAAACTTTAGAAAATTGACAAAGTTTTACAAAAAGGTGGTCTTTAAAGACTAAGGAATAAATAAAAGAAATACACTATCAACAAGGACAACAAGACAAGAGACATAGACTGGCAATGCAGGTAGAAAGGGGACATAGACGAAGCAAAAAATAGAAAACTACTTCTGAACTCATATGTGTAGGTGAGTGTATAACTAGTCAAACTCAGAGAGGGGGTTCTTTAATTTTCTTCTAAAGAAAAGAAAGCCTATGGATCCCTTGAAATCTATCGAGAGAAACTGCCATTGATGGGAAGACTGAATACTCCATGACAAGCGCATCCTCTGTGATGGTTTCTTGGTGAGGAGAACGAACAAGATCATACTCAATAGAATAGAGGAAATCTTCAAGAGTTCAAGTAGCTACTATATTACAGAACTCAAAATTGACTCTAAAACAGCTAAAAGAGGAAAAGGCATAGTTTATTCTATATAAAGATAAAGATTTATCAAGTTTAGAGGGACGAATAATATATCTTCAAGTAGGCAAGTTAAAGCCGATCCTCTAACATTTAGAATCTTGCAGTAGATTCATATATATAGGTAAAAATCTATAAGCTAAAGATAACATTAGGATTTAATCTAATTTATTTCTTGTCAAGAATCAATACTATAAATTATTCTATTTCAAGGCAATAAAAATGGAAAACCATGACTGAATCTTAGAGTCATATTCATGAAAATCCCCTATTTCAAAAGGAGACTTAGGTACCACCACTCCATATTCCATGCTAATAAATAGAGACATCGAATTTAGAGTAATCACAAAGAGAAATATAAATTGATCTTCAAAGTAGCTATATAAAAATCATAGAGAGCCAACTATACTAACAATTGTAAATGCATGTAAATAAATATGCATATAATCCTAAAAAAAACTTATATTGCTAGTTGAAAGAAGATAAATGATCAATGTTTACTCATAAATGACTATTGTTGTAATTAATTATTTACCTAATTACACTTTAGATAGCGTTACTTAAGATAATGTATAACATCTAGTAGTTTACATATGTAACAGAAGGAATTGTATAATTGTTTGAACATTGTGTAGACAAAATTTTACTTTAGGCAGTAATAGTATTGATCATATTACATTTTATGTCTTGTCTTGACCTTTTGTGTACTTATCACTTTATCATCCTCTACATTATTTCAAATGTTTGCAAATACTTCATTTTACGATCGAAGATGATCCACCTTTGGTGGACATGTGATTCCACCTTATGTGAGTGATAAGCTATCTCCTAGTTATCATGTTCATTTGAAGCCCCATGAAAATTTTAGTTATATAGATATATATTAATGCATTTTCATGAGTTTAATTTTTTATATATAGTTTTATTTGGTTAGTTGTTGGATTATTTAAGGTATATATTTTCAATCAATTTGTGTTTAGTTTTGAAAACAAAATTGGCTTTGAAATCTTATTGGCTTGGATTGCCTGATTCACCATTAAATTAATTGGAAACAAAATTATTAAATAAATGTTTTTCTTCATCCAAGTAACCCTATTTGTATCTCCATCAATATTACCTCAGCAGATCAGAAATGGAAGCAGATCATCAAAAAGGAAAATAACTTCTTTTCAAAATAATCTTAATCATTTGAAGATTTCAATTTTTAAAATTAAAAAATACAAAATTGAATTTATTTGAAATATAATATAATTAAAAAGTAAAATTAAACTATATTAAAAATCTTTAAAACAATATTTTTATATTGCATAAATAAATGAATACTATTTACAAATTAATGTTTACTTCAACAAAATTATTAAAAAATAAAAATTAAATATTTTGTAGTTTTTTAGTTTTTAATATTTTAATTTTCTATTTTAATAATAGTTATAAAATATAATTCAATTATAAATATAAAAAATTATTATATTAATATTTAGAATTAAAAATATAAATATATTTTTAAACTTATTTGAAATGAAAGTACAGGATAAATTATAACTTTTTATTAAAAAATTAAAGGTAATCTACAAAGCTTTAAAAACATAAATAAATAAATTGAATGAATAAATATATAAAATAAATTAAAATGTTTTTAATTAATTTTTATAATTGTATTCGATTATCTCTACCATTATATTCTTTAGAATAATTTAACAATTTATTGATGAATTTTATTTTGGAATATGTTGTCTTCTAACATCCTCTGGCAGATCTAGAAGTGCAGGAATGAGGACAGGTATCAAAGTAACCTTAGAGTTCTTACTGAGTTTTCTCAAAAACTCACATTTTTAAAAATCTTTCATCAGGTTCACACAACAATGATGGTGGAGAAAGACAAGTTGAGGAGATTCTTGAAAGATGGGCATGCCACTTTCTTCATCTACGAGTTAAAGCATGGCTACGAGTGGAGGAGGAACTTTGATGACCTTCAAATGTTTGAACGAACTTGCAAAAGGCTGAACCAAGAGAACAGGAAGAATATTAATTCTAGGAAAGATGAGATATTCATGCTTACGCAAATCTAGGAGCTTAAGAACATAGTTTGGATGGAGGGTCCTCTTGGCTGGACTACTTGGGTTGATACCCATTATGATATCTTAGACTAGTTGCTCTTTTGCTTCCTCTAGTTTCTTTTATGTTTGCACACATGATACTCTGAGTTCGTGGTGAGGCTGGGCCTCTTTTTTGACTATCGGTGGTTTCTCTTTTTGTAATTGATCTACCTATATTTAATAGAAAAATTTGTTGTTGAATTTTTATCATTTTTCTAACAATCATTTGTGCTTTCAATAAGCACCAATAGATGCACATAGCAATTGAAATAAAATAGTTATGCTCTATAATCTTGAGATGACATGTGAGCTGAGAAATCACTTTTTGGCATACAGGTTTGTCATTGGTACTTGCCTTAATAGTAAATGCAGATACAAGGATGTAGAGGGTGATCAATGTGAAATTCATGGAAAAATGTTGAACCCTGCAGAGCTCATAAATCCTAGGTGCAAGGTGCAAACAATTCTTTATCACTTTTATGTTCTCTTTCTACTTTCTTTTTTTTACTACAAATTTTATAACTAGGTAAAAGTTGTCTAGATAAGTTGAAATAAAAATGTACAAGTTCAAGCTGGACACAGTTGAATTTGTAGATTTTCCAAGTCATCCTTAGTTTGGACACTAAGCACTTATATTTGGAGAAGTATATTAGCAATACTTCTGCAGTTGGAGTCAAAAATCTATTCACACAACTAATTCATGGTTAAAGAAAGGCTTGAAGTAGCATTGTATGCATAGGATCTTAAGTGGGGTGTCCCTATTGAAAAATTCAAAGATAAAGTATGTATCATGTTCATTCTTTTAATCTTTTATTCCTTGATCTTTTTTATGATGCCAACACTTTAAAAAGTATTTGTGACACTTCTGAAAGTTTGAAAGTTATTACCTCTCATCCAATGATGTTATTGAACCACATAAATGATTATTTTCTACAAATCTACTTAAAAGAGACAAAAGAGGTTTTAAGGTGAATGAGACTGCCATTGTTTGATATATAATGTGCTATAATGATTATGTTTTTTCTTTCAGGTTCTCCATGTATGGTTTGATGCTCCAATTGAGTATGTATCCATAACATGTTATACATCAGATTGAGAAAATGGTGGAAAAATCTTGAAAATGTGAAGCTTCTTCAATTTATAGGCTAAGGACAATGCCCCATTTCTTATGGCGAGGATTTGAAATTTTAAGACTTCAAGTAATTCTCTATTGGGATTTAATTGAAAAAAATGAATGTGTCTAAATGATTAAGTAACTGTTTACTGTTATTTTTTTAAATGTCTGGTTAGACTAAGGTATGGTTTCATTTAGCATGACAGTCAAAGTTAATTGGGCCTATTCAGATGTCTGTTAGATAAATGTATGTACTTAGATAAAAACATATAATTCTACTTCAACAATCACTATTCATTATTATTAAGTTATTCATTCATTTCTTAATTCAGTTTTTGCTTATATTTTTTTTTTTTTCCAGAAGGTAATGTCGGGCTACAAAAACCCAGACAGACCTATAAGAGTAGATCACCTCATCACTATAAAAAGCATTTATTTTTTTTCGTTTATGAGATGAGAAATGGTTTAATTTTTCCTGAGATGTTCAAAATATAATAATAAGCCTTTCGCTCTTATTTTTTTGGTTCCCAATCCAAAAATGATCTATATTAAAAAGCTAGTATAATTTCACAATCTGACTAGTGCTTTACTTGCGCTGTTAATTTCATATTTCAGGAAAATGGAGGCGAGGTGCGGACCTTCCTGACAGGCGAACTAATTTTGGGTGTTCGGTGGACTCAGGCAAAGGAATAATCTACATTGCTGGAGGGTATGGCATTTCACCCACGGAGCAACGAATTACAGCATCCGTTTATAATGTAGAGGAGGAAAAGTGGGAATATCTTCCTCCCATGATTTGGAGACCCTACTACTGCCACAGTGTGTTTGCTGATTGTTCTAAGAAAATCGTTATTTCTGGGATGCTAGATATTTGGCTGATTTTTCTAAGAAAATCATTTTCAGCTCTGATCTGGAATATTACGGTTTTCCATTTCATTTTTTCCTTACAATTGTAACATTTGTTCTTCGGGTTTGTGAAGTTTTGGGGACAAAAATATATTCCTTTTCCTGGCACTAAAATTTTATAGATGAGGTAAATATTTTGCAGATTTGAATTGTAAATCTCTTTTCCTCATTAAATACAAAGACAATTATAATAACTGTTAGCTTTCCAATTTGATTACTAAATAATGGCCATTGTTCCATGATTAGGGTTTCCAAAAAAAATTTCAACAAAAATGTGCTATTGCTATCAATTTTTAGATGTTTTTGAAAAAGAAATAGTTGTGTAGGGCTTCACAAGAAAAATTGGAAATTTGGTTTTTATTGGCTTATTTTTTTTAATCTCTTGCACTCTCTTTCATTCCATGTTAAAAATATTGACACATTTTTTTTCATCTCGTGCACTCTTTCATGATGATGATAGAACATCTGTAATCCAAAAATTGATACTGAACACAATAACACAATAAAAAAAAGAGCTTACTTTATATACATTTCTTTTGTCAAACACACCAGCAAGAGGAGTATCTTAGGCATTCAAAGGTTATTTCCGTTCTTAAATCTATTGTATGTCATATTCTTGAAGCTCTCGATGCAGCTTTCTTTTGTTAAATTCTAATAATTCATAATTTAAATTGTAAATTTCTTTTCCTCATTGAAGACAAAGACAACCCTAACAACTATTAGATTTCCAATTTTAAGATTAAATCATGCCTATTGTTCCACGATTAAGTTTCCAAAATTTCTTTCCACTAAAGTGTGCTATTTGCTATCAATTTTTAAGATATTTTGAAAAAGAAATAGTTTTGATTACTTAAAATCAGGTTTTGAAAGGACCCAGAACCTTGTACAAGAGCATTAAAAAGATATGGCAATAAAAGACCAATACAACTATGGTGCCCCATCAAACAAACCATAGTTCCTACCAAGTGAAACAACAAAACCAAACAAAGGGAAATCAAGATTTCCATTTTTGCCCATCCTTATGAGAACATAGATTCATATCAAAAGAAGGCATGGAAGATTTACATTTCTTTCCCTTAACTGTTGTCCATCCATCCTCCACCAAACCAGTAGCCTTCTGCCAAGCCATAGAATCCATAGTAGGGAGAGGAATAGCACCACTACCATTCCCATGAACACTCCTAGGAGAAGCCTAGACAAAAGACTGCACAACCCCATCAATCAGGACAACATCAAAACTAGAGATAGCAAGAGCAACATCAGACCCAGGGACACCCACAACTGTCCGGTCAGTAACAGCACCAGAAGGGTAAACAACCGTCCAGTCTATACCAAAACATCATCAACAGGGACAACACCATCACCATCCAAGGCATTAATAGTCTGAGAAGCCACAACATCATCCATGGAGGCTTTATGAACTGTATAATGGTGGGTAGAAGCCCCCACCCACCAAGAGGATGGTTTCTTAGTTTTATCCTTATGAGAAGAACAATGAGCAGCTAGATGTCTAGTCTTATGGCATAATCTACAGTGGAATGGAATTCCCTCATAGTCAAGATTCTGGGTCCAAGATCCCAAAGAAGAAGCCAAAGTGATCTTCTCAAGGAGCCCCTTGGACACATCAATATCCATAAGAATATGGGTGTATGTCGGATGAAGAATATCAGAGGAATCTGAATCCACCATCTGAAAAACCCCAAGAGTCCTCCCCACAAATTCAAAAATAGAATCTAGCCAAAGATGGAGGGGAAGATTTGGTAGTCTCACCCATAAGGGAACAACATTAAATGACTCAGTAAGAGGATCAAACCCCTGATGCCAAGGTTTGGCTAGCAGGGGGCAATGATCCCAAATGAAACATCGATCACACATAATGACATTTCTATCTATAACATTTTCAAATTTCACAATAAAGAAGCCTTTTACCATAGAGTAAATCTGGACAGTGTCAATTAAAATGGGTTCCCAATTTTGGGAAATCTAAGTATGCAAATTTGAGAGAGAGGGCCAACAACCCCTAAATCTAAATATTGCAACCTTGGATAAGAACTCCACATTTTTAGAAATCTCCTCAACAGTATCAGAATCTAGATTAGCCACGACAGGGTCACTTACAAAAAAGGGTAGCACAGAAGGGGAAGACTGAGAGCCCCCACACCCAGCAGGGAAAGCTCCACAAAGACCGGCTTCAAAAGTTGCCACATCTGCATAAGAAATAGTAGAGGGCTTGACCGAATGAGCACCACCAAGAAACCCCAAATGAGCAGCCTTACCAGAAGCAAGACCACCAGGCATGGAAGACCCCAAACAAGCCGCAATCGCAGCTGCAAGGTGAACACTAGACCCTGAGCAAGCACCAGCTGCTACAGGAGACACCGCACCACTAGAATACCCTGACCCAGCCACGACAGGACTTGCAATTTCAAAAAAGAGGGTAGAAGTGGGAACGTGAGCCATCCGGGACCTAGAAATAGTTGGATAAGGCTTTCACAAGAAAATTTTGAAATTTGGTTTTTATTAGCTTACTTTTTTTTTTGAAATAAAGGAGGGGTGAAAATTTATTCAAACTGAAAGAGAAACAATAACAAATAGAGAAAGGGCATCAAACAGCCCTATCAAGATCAACCAAGTGATCAAATTGATGGGACAAGCTCATCGAAAATTGACCCTTATCAACAATGTTCCAATTACACATATGGTCAGAAGCCCACTTCGCCAGACAATAAGCAACACTATTCCATTCCCTGAGAATATGAATGAAAGTAACAAACGCCAAAGAAGTACACAAACAGATGCATCAAATTGCCAAAGAAAATACATGGGAGCAGCCTGAACAAAACACCTGTAAATAGGAAGGGCTTGAATAACTGACTTTAACAGAGTTAGGCTAGCTTACTTTTTTCATCTCTTGCACTTTCTTTCATTTTGATGATAGATCATGGAGTTTGATCTAAAATATTGATGTTAAAAATAATGACACAATTTTTTTTTATCTTTTACACTCTTTCATCATTATGATGGAAAATAGAATGTGACTCAAAAAATGATACTAATTTAAACAGTGACACAATCAAAACAAAGAGTTTACTTTGTATATATTTCTTTTGTCAAACTCACCAGAAGTATCTTACACATAGAAAGGTTATTTGATGTAGGAGCATCCTGGGTGTAAGAGCAATCTTGCATCACCCAAAAAACCATTTCTATTTTTATTTTTAATAAGGGCTATTTTGTGCAGAGCTGCTATTTATGGAAAGTTACTATTTTTGGTAATTTTTGTATGTGGTCAGAATGATCTAATTTCTTTCTTGGAGGTTCATTTTGGTCATATAAGTCTGCCAGTAAAGTTTCATTGTCAGATCAAGTGTATATTGGAAGATATTGAAGATTTTCGGTATTGGCAGCAGGGTATAGAAACTTTGAACTCAGTTTTGAAGGCTTTAGAGGCCCCGAATGAGGTCAAAAATTTGGGTGACAAGTACTTGCACCAGTCAAGCCTGTAGAGCGCTTTGTGGCATTTCCGAAATGGGGTTATAATAGCCGATCGGGTCAACTGGTGATGACTTATGGTCTTCGGAAGTTGGGACACCTGAAATGGCGGAAAATAATTTTCTTCAAAATTTCTGTTCGGGTTTCAAGGTTATCTTGAGCCGACTATGATGTAATGAAATGTAAAATAAAATAATTCTAATTTTGGTCGGCCTTATTGGCTAAAATTCTGGAACCTTCCTAGGAGGTGGAAAATTGCCTATATAAGGAAGGCTGTATTATTGTCTTAGGTAGTTCAGAATAGTTCTGGGTAGTAGATCTGGGCAATAATTCGAGGCTTTGTCCTACAGAATATTATAAGGGAATGCCCATGTGGCTTTGCATATATTGTAATTCTGAAAGTTTGTAATTCCACATTTGTGGAGATAATAAGAAGCCAATTTTCTGTTCTTGCATATTATTGTGGTTTCTCTGTTTCTGTTATGTGTTTTTGGTATTAAGGGGAGCACCCTTCATCAAGTGGTATCAGAGAAAGTTTTTTTGAGTGTGTAAACAAATCGCCAACTGTGAGGCAGTTTGCACCAGGACCGTGGTTAGGGTTTCAGCGCGCATCGCAAAAATGCCTCCACGAAGAGAATGTGGCGGAAGAGCTGGTGCTGTGACACTTGAGGTTAGAGAGCTACAGAGACAAGTGCGAGCATTGTAAGAAGAGATTTGTAGAGGAATGAATCTTAATATTAGAGACGAAAGCGAGGATGAAGCCGAAGAAGAATATCAAGAAGGAGAAGTTGAAATTGTGAACTAGGAGGAAGAAAGACTTTTTCAGGTGATTTCCAAGATTGGGAAAAGACCTAAGATTGAGGTTCCTACATTTTTTGGAAATCTTAACCCAGAGGAATTGATCGACTGGATCAATAAATGTGAAGAATATTTTGAGTATGAAGATGTTGAGGATCCTGATAGGGTCAAATTTGCGAAGGCCAGACTGAAAGGTCATGCGAAGATATGGTGGCAAGAGATTCAGTTGGAGCGAAATAGAAGGGGAAAGGAGAAAATCATGAGATGGGATCGGATGGTGGATAAATTGAAGCGACAGTTCATTCCTATTGATTATGAGCTTGACCTACTGAAGAAAATGAAGAGTTTGAAGCAAGCAGGAAGATCTGTTCAGGAGTATACAGAGGAGTTCTATTGACTTCTCATCAGAACAGGCCATGCAGAAGCTGATAAGGAGAAAGTTGCCTGATACTTTAATGGGTTAAGGCGAAGCATTCAGGAGGAGCTGGGTAGACCATGGCAGTTTGACAGATGTGCTATACATGATGGCCATGCGAATACCTATTCCCTAACAAAGGATGGAGTGCGACATAAGCTAAAATCATTGAAGGAGACTGAAGAAAAGGTATGTGGTAATGCAAGGATAACTTTTGTTGATGGAAGAAATTTCCTAGATGGTATGAGACATGAGCATGTATGTTTTGCATTAATTCCAAAAGTTGGTAAAGAGGAAGTAGAAGATGTTCCTGTAGAAGTTGCAGATTTGTTGAATGAGTTTCAGGATATTGTATCTGATAACGTGCCTGATGGATTACCACCAGTTAGGAAGATCAGTCATCAGATGGACTTGATCCTAGGAGCGAGTTTGCCGAATAAGACAGCACACAGAATGACACCTGTAGAAAGTGAGGAGTTGAATAGACAAGTACATGAGTTGTTACAGAAAGGATTGATCCGTGAGAGTTTGAGTCCCTGTGCTGTACCAGTGGTATTAGCACCAAAGAAGAATGGAGAATGGAGGATGTGTACAGATTCTAGAGCAATAAACAAGATCACAATCAAGTACAGGTTTCCATTGCCACAAATGGATGATATTATGGACTGTTTGAGTGGAGCTGTGTATTTTTCAAAGATAGATCTGAAAAGTGGATATCATCAGATTCAGATCAGAGAAGGAGATGAATGGAAGACTAATTTCAAGATAAAGGAAGGACTGTATCAGTGGTTAATCATGCCTTTTGGGCTAACCAATGCACCGAGCACTTTCATGCGGCTCATGAATGAGGTTCTGAAAGAATTTCTAGGTAAGTTTGTCATTGTTTACCTAGATGATATTTTGATCTTTCGTAAGACATTGGAGGAGCATATGATGCATATTCGTATGGTATTTGAGAAGCTGAGAGAAGAGAAATTATTGACTAATTTGAAGAAGTGCAGTTTTGTGAAGAAAGAGTTAGTGTATTTGGGATTTGTAGTTTCAGCAGAAAGTCTAAAAATGGACCCAGAGAAGGTACAGGCTATCCTTGAATGGCCTACTCCAAGGAGTGCTACTGAGGTAAGATCTTTTCATGGTTTGGCTAGCTTTTACAAAAAGTTTATCAAAATTTTTAGCAGTATTTGTGGACCCTTGACTGAAACAATGAGAGGGGATAGAAAAGAGTTTAAGTGGACAAATGGGGCAGAAAAGAGTTTTCAATTGTTGAAACAAAAAGTTACAGAATAACCTATTTTAGCAGTTCCAGATTTTAATAAGGTGTTTCAAGTAGATTGTGATGCTAGTGGTACTACAATAGGAGCTGTTATGAGCCAAGAAGGTAAACCTGTTGCTTATTTCAGTGAGAAGTTAAATGATGCCAAGAGAAAATATTCTATTTATGATCAGGAATTTTATGCTATAGTTCAGGTATTAAAGAAGTGGAGACATTATCTGCTTCCTAATGAGTTTGTTTTGTATACTGATCATCAAGCTTTGCAATATTTGAATAGTCAAGGAAAGTTGAATCAGAGGCATTTGAAATGGGTTGAGTTTTTGCAGAGTTATACATTTGTTGTGAAACACAGGAGTGGAAAGTATAATAGGGTTGCAAATGCTCTTAGCAGAAGGCAACTATTGATGATAGAAATGCAGATTGAAGTGGTTGGGTTCAAGGAACTCAAAAATTTGTATCCAGAGCATCCTGATTTTGGTGAAGCTTGGAAAGCTTGTACAGAACCTGTTAGTCTAGACAGGATGAAATGGTTGGATTTCATCATCCAGGATGAGATGCTATTCAGAGGGAGTCAGTTGTGCATTCCATGAAGTTCTATGAGGGAGAATCTCATCAAGGAGAAGCATAGTGGAGGATTGGCTGGACATTTTGGTCGTGATAAAACCCTTGGTTTGGTTAGTGAGAATTATTATTGGCCACAGTTGTAGCAAGATGTGAAGAAGTTTGTACAGAGTTGCAGAGTATGTCAGATGGCGAAAGGAGTGAAGCAGAATACAGGATTGTATCAGCCATTACCCATACCAGAGAAGCCTTGGGAGGATATCAGCATGGACTTTGTTCTTGATTTACCGAGGACTCAGCGGGGACATGATTCAATTTTTGTAGTGGTTGACAGATTTTTAAAGATGACACATTTCATTCCCTGCAAGAAGACTCATGATGCTATTCATGTAGAAAAATTGTTTTTCAGAGAAGTAGTGAGACTTCATGGTTTGCCAAAGACCATAGTTTCAGATCGGGACACTAAGTTTGTTGGATATTTCTGGCGTACGTTGTGGAAGAAGTTGAAGATAGATTTGAAGTTCAGTTCATCACATCATCCATAGACTGATGGACAAATAGAGGTGGTGAATAGGAGTTTGGGAAATTTGCTGAGATTTTTGGTTGGAGATAAGCCAATAGGATGGGATTTGATTTTACCACAAGTGGAATTTGCATACATTAATTCTGTCAACAGGAGCACTGGTAAATCACCATTCCAGATTGTATATGGAAGTAGTCCAAGAAATGCATCTGAATTGAGGAAGATAGATAAAGGAGAAATAAGTAGTGCTGAAGCTGAAGATTTTGCAGAATGCTTGAAGAACATCCATGGGGAGGTGAGGAAGCATATTACCAGGATGAATGCACAGTATAAGGCTAAAGCAGATGAGAAAAGGAGGTATAAGGAATTTCAGGTTGGTGATGAAGTCATGGTTCATTTGCGGAAGGAGCGGTTTTCAGTTGGTACATATAACAAGCTGAAAATGAAGAAGTTTGGACCATGTAAGATATTGAAGAAATATGATTCAGGAAATGCATATGAGTTAGAATTGCCTACTGAGCTAAATATTTCATCAGTGTTTAACATTTCAGATCTGACAGAATATCATGAGGGAGGTGTTGAAGATGAGATCATAGTAGCACAGTGGAGTATTCCAGCAACTAGTTCAGACACTAAAGAGATCGAAGATATACTAGACAGTCATGTTGGTAGAAGCACAAGGAACAGGACATATGAAGAATATCTAGTCAAGTGGAAAGGATGACCTGGTGAAGATTCATCATGGTTGAAAAAGGAGGAGGTTAGCCATCTTGGTTTTCATCTGCACACCTGAGTCGTGACAGGGTCACTTCTCAAATTACCCCGGGTGTCTGATGCAGGAGCATCCTGGGTGTAAGAGAAATCTTGCATCACCCAAAAAAACATTTCTATTTTTATTTTCAATAAGGGCTATTTTATGTAGAGCTACTATTTATGGAAAGTTACTATTATTGGTAATTTTTGTATGTGCTCAGAATGATCTGATTTCTTTCTTTGAGGTTCATTTTGGTCATATATGTCTGCCAATAAAGTTTCATTGCCAGATCAAGTGTATATTGGAAGATATTGAAGATTTTAGGTATTGGCAGCAGGGTACAGAAACTTTGAACTCAGTTTTGAAGGCTTTAGAGGCCCCGAATGAGGTCAAAAATTTGGGTGACGGGCGCTTGCGTGGGTCAAGCCTCTAGAGCGCATCGTGGCATTTCTGAAATGGGGTTATAATAGCCGATCAGGTCAACTGGTGATGACTTATGGTCTTCAGAAGTTGGGCCACCTGAAATGGCAAAACATAATTTTCTTCAAAATTTTTGTTCGGGTTTCAAGGTTATCTTGAGCTAACTATGATGTAATGAAATGTAAAATAAAATAATTCTAAGTTTGGTCGGCCTTATTGGCTAAAATTCTGGAACCTTCCCAAGCGGTGGAAAATTGCCTATATAAGGAAGGCTGTATTATTGTCTTAGGTAGTTCGGAATAGTTCTGGGTAGTAGATCTGGGCAATAATTCGAGGCTTTGTCCTAGAGAATATTGTAAGGGAATGCCCATGTGGCTTTGCATATATTGTAATTCTGAAAGTTTGTAATTCCACATTTGTGGAGATAATAAGAAGCCAATTTTCTGTTCTTGCATATTGTTGTGGTTTCTCTATTTCTGTTGTGTTTGTGGTATTAAGGGGAGCACCCTTCATCAAGTGGTATCAGAGTAGATTTTCTTGAGTGTGTAAACAGATCGTCGACCGTGAGGTAGTTTGCACCAAGACCGTGGTTAGGGTTTCAACACGCATCATGAAAATGCCTCCAAGAAGAGAATGTGGCGGAAGAGCTGGTGCTGTGACACCTGAGGTTAGAGAGCTACAGAGACAAGTGCAAGCATTGCAAGAAGAGATTCATAAAGGAATGAATCTTAATATTAGAGATGAAAGCGAGGATGAAGCCGAAGAAGAATATCAAGAAGGAGAAGTTGAAATTGTGAACCAGGAGGAAGAAAGACTTTTTCGGGCGATTTTCAAGATTGGGAAAAGACCTAAGATTGAGGTTCCTACATTTTCTGGAAATCTTAACCCAGAGGAATTGATCAACTGGATCAATGAATGTGAAGAATATTTTGAGTATGAAGATGTTGAGGATCCTGATAGGGTCAAATTTGGGAAAGCCAGACTAAAAGGTCATGCGAAGATATGGTGGCAAGAGATTCAGTTGGAGCGAAATAGAAGGGGAAAGGAGAAAATCATGAGATGGGATCGGATGGTGGATAAATTGAAGTGACAGTTCATTCTTATTGATTATGAGCTTGACCTACTGAAGAAAATCCAGAATTTGAAGCAAGCATGAAGATCTGTTCAGGAGTATACAGAGGAGTTCTATCGACTTCTTATCAGAACAGGCCATGTAGAAGCTGATAAGGAGAATGTTGCCCGATACCTTAATGGGTTAAGGCCAAGCATTCAGGAGGAGCTGAATCTGGATTGAGAGAACAGTATTGAAGAGGCATACTAGTTTTCACTAAAAGTAGAGGAAAAGATGATCAAGAAGTTTGAGAGTAGACAAAACGGAAGAGGTCACGATGGATGATCTGGTGGACAGTCATATGGTGGCCGAAATGAAGATCTGAAAAAGAAGGATGAGGCCAGTAGCAGTCAGAATGAGCGAGAAAATAATTCCAATCGCTTCCAGGATCAGAATAATAGAGATCAAAGAGGAAGAGGAAGAGGACAAGGATCTGGAAGAGGTGGCTTCCGTGGAACATGTTTTCACTATGGAGAAGAAGGTCATAGGGCATTTGAATGTCCTCAGTGCACAGGAAGAATAGATAGGAGAAATGAAGGCTAGGCCAGAGTTGCACATGTAGATGAAGATGCCAGATCATCAAATTCTAAAGATGTTGAAAGAGGAGAAACGTTGATTAACAAAAGAGTCCTGTTGAGTGGTGAGAATGAACCTGAGCAAAGGAGGAGCTTGTTTCGCACCAGGTGCAAGTGTGAAGATAAATTTTGTGATGTGATTATCGATAGTGGAAGCACTGACAATTTGGTGTCAGAAGAGATGGTGACAAAGTTGAAGCTTAAGAGATAGAAACACCCACATCCATATCGGATTGCCTGGGTACAGGATGACCACAAAGTCATGGTCAATGAACAATGCCTGGTGAAGTTCAAGATTTGCAGATACCAAGATGAGGTATTGTGTGATATCATATCTATGGATGCATGTCATATGTTGTTGGGTAGACCATGGCAGTTTGACAGATTTGCTGTACATGATGGCCGTGCGAATACCTATTCCCTGACAAAGGATGGAGTGCAACATAAGATAAAACCATTGAAGGAGACTGAAGAAAAAGTATGTGTTAATGCAACGATAACTTTTATTGATGGAAGAAATTTCCTAGATGGTATGAGACATGAGCATGTATGTTTTGCTTTAATTCCAAAAGCTGGTAAAGAGGAAGTAGAAGATGTTCCTGTAGAAGTTGCAGATTTGTTGAATGAGTTTCAGGATATTGTATCTGATAACATGCCTGATGGATTACCACCAGTCAGGAAGATCAGTCATCAAATGGACTTGATCCCAAGAGCGAGTTTGCCAAACAAGGGAGCACACAGAATGACACCTATAGAAAGTGAGGAGTTGAACAGACAAGTACATGAGTTGTTACAGAAAAGATTGATCCATGAGAGTTTGAGTCCCTGTGCTGTACCAGCGGTATTAGCACCAAAGAAGAATGGAGAATGGAGGATGTGTACAGATTCTAGGGCAATAAACAAGATCATAATCAAGTACAGGTTTCCATTGCCATGAATGGATGCTATTATAGACTGTTTGAGTGGAGCTATGTATTTTTCAAAGATAGATCTGAAAAGTGGATATCATCAGATTCGAATCAGAGAAGGAGATGAATGGAAGACTACCTTCAAGACAAAGGAAGGACTGTATGAGTGGTTAGTCATGCCTTTTGGGCTAACCAATGCACCGAGCACTTTCATGCGGCTCATGAATGAGGTTCTGAAAGAATTTCTGGGTAAGTTTGTCATTGTTTACCTAGATGATATTTTGATCTTTCGTAAGACATTGGAGGAGCATATGATGCATATTCGTATGGTATTTGAGAAGCTGAGAGAAGAGAAATTGTTGATTAATTTGAAGAAGTGCAGTTTTGTGAAGAAAGAGTTAGTGTATTTGGGATTTATAGTTTCAGCAGAAGGTCTAAAAATGGACCCAGAGAAGGTACAGGCTATCCTTGAATGGCCTACTCCAAGGAGTGCTACTGAGGTAAGATCTTTTCATGGTTTGGCTAGCTTTTACAGAAGGTTAATCAGAAATTTTAGCAGTATTTGTGGACCCTTGACTGAAACAATGAGAGGGGATAGAAAAGAGTTTAAGTGGACTAATGGGGCAGAAAAGAGTTTTCAATTGTTGAAATAAAAAGTTACAGAACAACCTATTTTAGCAGTTCCAAATTTTAATAAGGTGTTTCAAGTAGATTCTAATGCTAGTGGTACTGCAATAGGAGCTGTTATGAGCCAAGAAGGTAAACCTATTGCTTATTTCAGTGAGAAGTTAAATGATGCCAACAGGAAATATTCTATTTATGATCAGAAATTTTATGCTATAGTTTAGGCATTAAAGAAGTGGAGACATTATCTGCTTCCTAAGGAGTTTGTTTTCTATACTGATCATCAAGCTTTGCAATATTTGAATAGTCAAGGAAAGTTGAATCAGAGGTATTTGAAATGGGTTGAGTTTTTGCAGAGTTATACATTTGTTTTGAAACACAAAAGTGGAAAGTCTAATAGGGTTGTAGATGCTCTTAGCAGAAGGCAACTATTGATGACAGAAATGCAGATTGAAGTGGTTCGGTTCAAGGAACTCAAGAATTTGTATCCAGAGGATCCTGATTTTGGTGAAGATTGCAAAGCTTGTACAGAACCTGTTACTCTAGACAGGATGAAATGGTTGGATTTCATCATCTAGGATGATATGCTATTCAGAGGGAGTCAATTGTGCATTCCATGAAGTTCTATGAGGGAGAATCTCATCAAGGAGAAGCATAGTGGAGGATTGGCTGGACATTTTGGTCGTGATAAAACCCTTAGTTTGGTTAGTGAGAATTATTATTGGCCCAAGTTGCAGCAAGATGTGAAGAAGTTTGTATAGAGTTGCAGAGTATGTCAGATGGGGAAAGGAGTGAAGGAGAATATAGGATTGTATCAGCCATTACCCGTACCAGAGAAGCCTTGGGAGGATATCAGCATGGACTTTGTTCTTGGTTTACCGAGGACTCAGCGGAGACATGATTCAATTTTTGTAGTGGTTGACAGATTTTCAAAGATGACATATTTCATTCCCTGCAAGAAGACTAATGATGCTATTCATGTAGCAGAATTGTTTTTCAGAGAAGTAGTGAGACTTCATGGTTTGCCAAAGACCATAGTTTCAGATCGGGACACTAAGTTTGTTGGATATTTCTGGCGTACGTTGTGGAAGAAGTTGAAGATAGATTTGAAGTTCAGTTCATCACATCATCCACAGACTGATGGACAGACAGAGGTGGTGAATAGGAGTTTGAGAAATTTGTTGAGATGTTTGGTTGGAGATAAGCCAACAGGATGGGATTTGATTTTACCACAAGCAGAATTTGCATACAATAATTCTGTCAACAGGAGCACTGGTAAATCACCATTATAGATTGTATATAGAAGTAGTCCAAGAAATGCATCTGAATTGAGGAAGATAGATAAAGGAGAAATAAGTAGTGCTGAAGCTGAAGATTTTGCAGAATGCTTGAAGAACATCCATGGGGAGGTGAGGAAGCATATTACCAAGATGAACGCACAGTATAAGGCTAAAGCAGATGAGAAAAGGAGGTATAAGGAATTTCAAGTTGGTGATGAAGTCATGGTTCATTTGTGGAAGGAGCGGTTTCCAGTTGGTACATATAACAAGCTGAAAATGAAGAAGTTTGGACCATGTAGGATATTGAAGAAACATGATTCAGGAAATGCATATGAGGTAGAATTGCCTATTGAGCTAAATATTTCACCAGTGTTTAACATTTCAGATCTGATAGAGTATCATGAGGGAGGTGTTGAAGATGAGATCACAGCAGCACAGTGGAGTATTCCAGCAACTAGTTCAGACACTAAGGAGATCGAAGATATACTGGACAGTCATGTTGGCAGAAGCACAAGGAACAGGACATATGAAGAATATCTGGTCAAGTGGAAAGGATGACCTGTTGAAGATTCATCATGGCTGACAAAGGAGGAGGTTAGCCATCTTGGTTTTCCTCTGCACACCTGAGTCGTGACAGGGTCACTTCTCAAATTACCCCGGGTGTCTGATGCAGGAGCATCCTGGGTGTAAGAGCAATCTTGCATCACCCAAAAAAACATTTCTATTTTTATTTTCAATAAGGGCTATTTTGTACAGAGCTACTATTTATGGAAAGTTTCTATTTTTGGTAATTTTTGTATGTGCTCAGAATGATCTGTTCTTTTTTAGAGGTTCATTTTGGTCATATAAGTCTGTGAGTAAAGTTTCATTGCCAGATCAAGTGTATATTGGAAGATATTGAAGATTTTCAGTATTGGCAGCAGTGTACAGAAACTTTGAACTCAGTTTTGTAGGCTTTAGAGGCCCCGGATGAGGTGGAAAATTTGGGTGACGGGCACTTGCGTGGGTCAAGCCTGTAGAGCGTTTCGTGGCATTTTCAAAATGGGGTTATAATAGCCGATCGGGTCAACTGGTGATGACTTATGGTCTTCGAAAGTTGGGCCACCTGAAATGGCAGAAAATAATTTTTTTCAAAATTTCTGTTCAAGTTTCAAGGTTATCTTGAGCCGACTATGATGTAATGAAATGTAAAATAAAATAATTCTAAGTTTGGTCGGCCTTATTGGCTAAAATTCTGGAACCTTCCCAGGCGGTGGAAAATTGCCTATATAAGGAAGGCTATATTATTGTCTTACGTAGTTCGGAATAGTTCTGGGTAGTAGATCTGGGCAATAATTCGAGGCTTTGTCCTACAAAATATTTTAAGGGAATGCCCATGTGGCTTTGCATATATTGTAATTCTGAAAGTTTGTAATTCCACATTTGTGGAGATAATAAGAAGCCAATTTTCTGTTCTTGCATATTGTTGTGGTTTCTCTGTTTCTATTATGTGTTTGTGGTATTAAGGGGAGCACCCTTCATCATTATTTCTATTCTTAAATCTATTGTATGCCATATGCTTGAATCTCTAAATGCAGCTTTGTTTTGTTAAATTCTAATAATTCATAATTTTTCATTTCAATTTTTTTCCATGCCTTCTTTTCCAGAGCATTGACGCTTGACCTACTTTCAAATGTATGCATTTTTGAAAATTTTTAGTTTGAATTTATCCTTTTTAAACTATTAAATTAAGAAGACTGAATCCCTTGTAGACCAAGGAGTGTAGTTATCTATAGTGCATTTTAGAAGTTTCAACTAGCAGCACATTGTTAATGCATTTCTCCTTAAAAAAGTTAAATGTTCACACATATGTAGAATCCTTCATCCGCACCTTTGCCTTTGCATTTCTAAATCTCAATTCACAACATCCAAAATAAAGCCAAGTAAAATCCACGGCTTACCCTTTTCTGTCTTTCCTATTTTCCCTAGTATTTAATATTTTGTCATAATTCTAGCTATTTTTATTAGTTTATTAAATATTTGATGGGGTCATTTCTTTTACTATTTTTATCATTGCGGGGCTATATTTTAGATTTTCATTTTCTATTGGGTGGAGAATAGACATATTTCTACTTTTTTCCACGTTAATAGGTTATTTTTCGATGTCTCTTTTGCAATGAAAGACAATGTAGATTTGGGTCGTTTTGATCTATTTTGGAATGCCAGGTTCATGGGTTATTTATGACTTTGTGACTTTAATAAGAGATTGAGCAATCAAAGGTCATTTTGTATTCAGTCGCTTAATCTGCAAAAGCCTAGGAGATAGTGATGATAAGTTATTAAGTGAAAAGGAAAAACATGACAAGATAGTGGTTCTTCCATTGAGCGATTAAGCAAATAAAGGATATTGGTAGACCTGAATGATAGAATGGTAAAGTTATAAAATATCCAGTGAATGAACGATATCCAATGATGAAGATAAAGATCAACGATCAGCGTATGATCTCAAGGAAAAACTATGGTTAACAAAATTGTTGAATGAGTAAGAGATAAAACATGTTCTCTAAATCTCCCATTATAACCAGGGTTAGAATAACCATTCAGAGATCATGAGAATAATTCATTCACTGGATCTCATGATTAATGTTGAGTTAAGAGTTGCATTAAGAGATTACGTGAATAAACATTTAGTCCATTAAAGTTGAGCTAAAAGATTCATTTAGGGATTACGGGAATAAAAATTTAGTCACTAGATCTCATGATATAACAAAGGTTAATGAAATGATTCACTAATGTCATGAAGATTATTTATTTTCTCAATCTCTAAAAGAATAGTTTGTTAACTAAATGATTGAGAGATCACATGAAGACTATTCTCAGAAGGTAACTATAGTTACTATGCTCATCTAGCGATTTAGTGAAAAGAATGCAGTCTTTCCTACTGCTCTCCTTTCGATCCAATGGTTGTCGCACATCCACAAAGCTAAGTTGTATGCATTATGATCTTGTGACAACCGTCAATGCAGTGGACAATCCAAAATTTTTGTCAAGTGGGACTATTTCCACTAATTAAATCACAACCGTTCGACGTGGAAGATCGATCAGCGTACATACACTTGCTTCGGTCACTAACTGGATGTTGTCTTTCTGAGTGTTCTCCTTCCCATCCAATGGTTGATGCACATCCACAAAGAGAAGGTTTATGCATTGCGATCTTGCAACAACTGTCAATGTAGTGGACAACTCAATATTTTTGTTAGGCGGGATCATTTCCATAGATTAAAGGACAACTGTTCGACATAGAAGATCTATTTGGTGATTCAGCGACAAAGGCATTTTTCATTGTGATGTCTTCTTAGTCGTGTAATCTCAAGTTTGTAACTGATGGTTAAAAAAATTATCTCACGATTCGGTGACAATGCAATCTCTAATTCTCTTGATTTTTGGCAATCTCCTCAAAATATTTTGCGAGCCAACATAGAAATTATCTCAAGTTCACTAGATATAATGATTAAGTGTATCTCAATCTCCTCAACTCAGAGTTTAAGTAGAAAATAATAAGAGATTGAGTGATCAAAGGTCATTTTGTATTCAATCACTGAATCTACAAATGCCTAGGAGATAGTGACGATAAGTTATTAAGTGAAAAGGAAAAGCATGACAAGATAGTGGTTCTTCTATTGAGCGAATAAGAGAATAAAGGATTTCAATAGATCTCATGATAGAATGGTAAAGTTCTAAAATATCTAGTGAATGAATGACAACCATTGATGAAGATAAAGATCAATGATTAGTGCATGATCTAAAGAAAAAACAATGGTTAAAAAATTTGTTGAGCGAGTAAGAAATAAAATGTGTTCACTAAATCTCCCATTATAACTAGGGTTATAATAACCATTTAGAGATCACGAGAACAATCAATTCGCTGGATCTCATAATTAAAGTTGAGTTAAAATTTTTATTAAGAGATTACAAGAATAAACATTCAGTCCATTAAAGTTGAGTTAAGAGTTTCATTTAGAGATTAGTCAAATAGACATTCAATCTCTAGATCTCATGATATAACCAAGGTTAAATAAATGATTCACAAATTACACAAAGACTATTCATTTGGTCAATCTCTAAAAGATAGTGAATTAACTAAACAATTGAGAGATCAGACGAAGACTATTCTCAGAAGGTAACTACAGTTACTATGCTCATCTAGTGATTCAATGAAAAGGATGTAGTCTTTCCTATTGTTCTCCTTCCGATTCAGTGAAAAGGATGTAGTGGACAATCCAGTATTTCTGTCAAGTGGGACCGTTTCCACTAATTAAATCACAACCATTCAACATGGAAGATCGTTCGGCATACATACACTGGCTCCGGTCACTATCTATGTTTCAAACATTATATTCAACACATTTATAGCAATGTAAACTGGGGTTTGAACCCAACATTTCACAAACAATCCTTGATTCGTTAAATTCTTACCCATAGTTACTTTTGAGGGTCATATCACCGAAACAATGTTAAAGGAAATTAAATAAATGTTTAATCTTCAAATATATAATTATGGGAAAAGATTTAATGTAAATATCAAGGACAGGGAATACTTCAATCATCTTGCACGCCTATCCATCATTAACAACTATTGATGTAATTAATCTAGGAGGATGCATTTCATATAAGGATCCTTTTTTGTTGTTATGTCTCCTCAGTTGCGTAATCTCAAGTTGGCAACTGATCTGCCAGTTCAGTGACAATGCAATATCTATTCTCTTGATTTTTGGTGGTGTCTTCAAAACATTTGGCGATCTAGCATAGCTATTATCTCATGTTCTATTACAATGTATTCTTTTCGATTATCAGATTTAGTTGTTAGTGAATACTAAATCTGAAATTGTTAACTTGTTTCAAGAAATTAAATTATTACAAATTTTATTGCATGTAAGCTTCAGTTAAATCCTAATCCTTTTTTGTTGTTCTGTCTCCTCAGTCATGTAATCTCAAGTTCGTAACTGATAGTTAATAAAATGATCTAGCGATTCAGTGACAATGCAATATCTATTCTCTTGATTTCTGGCAGTGTCCTCAAAACATTTGGTGATCTAGCATAGTGGTTCTCTCATGTTCAGTAGATATAACTATTAAGTTTATCTCAATCTCCTAAAATCAGAGTTTAAGTAGAAAATAATAAGAGATTGAGTGATCAAAGGTCATTTTGTATTCAGTCACTTAATTTGCAAATGCCTAGGAGATAGTGACAATAAGTTATTAACTGAAAAGGCAAAGCATGACCAGATAGTGGTTCATCTATTGAGCAATTAAGCGAATAAAGGATATCGGTAGATCTCATGACAAAATGGTAAAGTTCTAAAATATCCAGCAAATGAACAATAGCCATTGATGAAGATAAAGATCAACAATCAACATATGATCTCAAGGAAAAGCTATGGTTAAAAATTTGTTGAGTGAGTAAGAGATACAATGTGTTCGCTAAATCTCCTATTATAACTAGGGTTAGAATAACCATTCAGAGATAATGAGAACAATCCATTTGCTGGATCTCATGATTAAAGTTGAGTTAACAGTTTCATTAAGAGATTATGTGAATAAACATTCAGTCCATTAAAGTTGAGTTAAGAGTTTCATTTAGAGAATATGGGAATAAACATTCAGTCACTAGATCTCATGATATAACCAAGGTTATTGAAATTATTCACAGATGACACGAAGATTATTCATTTTCTCAATCTCTAAAAGAACAGTGAGTTAACTGAACGATTGAGAGATCACATGAAGACTATTCTCAGAAGGTAACTAAAGTTACTATGCTCATCTAGCAATTCAGTGAAAAGGATGTAGTCTTTCCTACTACTCTCCTTCCGATCCAACAGTTGTCGTACATCCATAAAGCTAAGTTGTATGCATTACGATCTTGCGACAAGCATCGATGCAGTGGATAGTCCAAACTTTCTATCAAGTGGGACCATTTCCACTAATTAAATCACAACCATTCGACATGGAAGATCAATCGGTGTACATACACTAGCTCCGATCACTGATTGGATGAAGTCTTTCGTAGTGTTCTCCTTCCCATCCAATGGTTGATGCACATCCACAAAGTGAAGGTGTATGTATTTTGATCTTGCGACAACCATCGATGCAACAGACAACTCAACATTTCTGTCAGGCAGGATCGTTTCCATTAATTAAAGGACAAGTGTTCGATGTGGAAGATCTATCTGGCGATTCCGTGACAAAAGCCTTTTTCATTGTGATGTCTTCTTAGTATCATAATCTCAAGTTTGTAACTGACGGTTAAAAAATTGATCTAGCAATTCAGCGACAATGCAATCTCTAATTCTCTTGATTTTTGGTGGTCTCCTCAAAACATATGGCAAGCCAATGTAGTGGTTATCTCATGTTCGCTAGATATAATGATTGAGTTTATCTCAATCTCCTAAACTTAGAGTTTAAGTAGAAAATAATAAGAGATTGAGTGATCAAAGGTTGTTTTGTATTCAATCACTTAATCTGCAAATGCCTAGGAGATAGTGACGATAAGTTATTAAGTGAAAAGGCAAAGCATTAAAAGATAGTGGTTCTTCCATTGAGCGAATAAATGAATAAAGGATATATGTAGATCTCATGACATAATGTTAAAATTTTAAACTATCCAGTGAATGAACGACAACCATTGATGAAGATAAAGATCAACAATCAGTGTATGATCTAAAGAAAAAACAATGGTTAACAAATGTGCTGAGCAAGTAAGAATAACCATTCAGAGATCATGAGAACAATCCATTCACTGGATCTCATGATTAAAGTTGAGTTAAAAGTTTCATTAAGAGATTACGCGAATAAACATTCAATCCATTAAAGTTGAGTAAAGAGTTTCATTTAGAGATTAGTCGAATAAACATTCAATCACTAGATCTCATGATATAACCAAGGTTAAAGAAATGATTCACAGATTACATGAAGACTATTCATATGGTCAATCTCTAACAGAATAGTGAATTAACTGAATGATTGAGAGATCAGACGAAGACTATTCTCAGAAGGTAACTATAGTTACTATGCTCATCTAGCGATTCAGTGAAAAGGATGCAGTCTTTCCTATTATTCTCCTTTCGATCCAACAATTGTCGCACATTCACAAAGCAAAGTGATATGCATTGCGATCTTGTGATAACCATTGATGCAGCAGACAATCCAACATTTCTATCAAGTGGAACCATTTCCACTAATTAAATCACAACCATTGGACATGGAAGATCATTCGGCGTACATACACTGGCCCTGGTCACTAACTATGTTTCAAACGTTATATTCAACATATTTATTGCAATGTAAATCGGGGTTTGAACTGAATATTTCACAAACAATCCCTAAATCATTAAATTCTTACCTACAGTTACTTTTGAGGGTCATATCATTGAAATAGTGTTAAAGGAAATTAATTAAATGTTTAATCTTCAAATATATAATTATGGGAAAAGATTTAATGTAAATATCAAGGGCGCGAAATACTTCAATTGTCTTGCATGCCTATTGTTCAATAAAAACCACCGATGTAATTAACCCAGGAGGATGTATTTCATTTAAGAAATGCCTTCGGCGTAATAATAATATAAATTATTTTTTAAAAGAAGTAAATGAAATAGATATTTGGTATAATTATTTGTGTATAAAATTGTAAGCAGTAGAGATTATTTACTTTTATGATAAAGGATGAATGTTGAATGTTGAAATTTTAGGTTTTGTGTTTATTAAATATAAAAAAATATCTTTAAGAATAAGATGTAAAAGGGAGGCAAATTCATGTTAAAGATATAAATTATGTTTAAATTTTTTTATAAATTATTAAACTAATTTATGTAAATCTGGAAATAATATTTGACCTATGTTAAACTTTTAACTAGAGAAATGGGTTAGTAATATGATGGTTATCTTCTTTTTAACAAAACTCGCTCTATGTATTTCAGGTTTGGACATGTATGCTTGTCTTCATATTATTCAAATTATTTTGATAGCATATAAGTTTAAAGTATATAAAGATGAAATTTAATTTGATGATGAATTAATATAAATAATACTTTAATAAAAGTAGATTTTAAAATATAAAAATAGTCATTTTCTAATATACAATTCTTATTCATCAATATATCATATTTCTATTCACATAAATACATACATATGATAACAATTTATCTTAATCTATGGTTTGTCTAAGGCAATCTGTGTTAAGATTACCATTTTTCCCACTCCAAGACTTTCATATCTAAGAGCTAATTGGGGTTGGTATCAATATCTGAAGATTTTATTTCATTATCTTATTTTAAATTGTGGTCTATAGTTGCATCCATCTCTTCATATGGTGGATATCTACTATCAGGTAAATTAGTATCTTGCAGTAACAGTTCTTTCCTAGCCTTGATTTCATTGGGTGAGTTTTGGTTTAATGGAATATCAACTTTGCTTCATTAGATTTCATAATGAGAATTTAGCGGTTATAGTTTGATATGTGTAAGTTTAATCCAATTTATTTTCCATCAGTATGTATCTTCTTTAATAATGGAAATGGATGTTAAACGGATCTCAAAGTAAGGTTTCAGTTATAATACGAATAGCCAAATATTATTGTTAATATATCTGTTCTTAGTCTAGACTCTTAAGAATGTTTCATTTAGTGTCTTCATTCTTACGAGCTAGATTATATTATTATTGTATAATATGGAAATGATTAACATTTTGGAAGGTATGGTAAAGATGATTAATCCATCGCGACACATTTATTTTCTTTTTAATATTGTATTCCTCTAAGTAGGGAAACCATTTTTTTTGTTTTTAAATGAGAGATCTTTGGTGATAGTAGATATTAACAAATTGCCAAGAATCTTCCAAGATGTTTAATTAAAATGTATAGTTAAGGAAAAGTTAATATGAACTCGGCCAAAGGATTAGAAGTCTCTATGGAAGAATTGGTGGTCAGCTTATCTTTTATAACTAAATTGAATCATAAGAAAATTTCTATTGTACTGTGTAGCTCTGTATTGCCATAGTATGTAAATAAGGATATTGCATTTTTCGGTAATGTCCTATAATGTAAAATAGGACATTTACAAGATGATGTAATTATAAGAATCTTTATTTTTTGGGGTTTTCTTAGTGAGTCAGGTTGTAAAATAGGTTTAATATTAATAAAATAAATCAGATAAGATAAAAAGATTTTAAAATTAGAATAATAGTATTATCCAGATTTTAAATACATCTAAAGAAATAATTTATTGAACTCACGCTTCAACACATATTATTTACCTCAAATAGACACCACTATATTGACATAGAAAAATTAGAACAAGTCATATATATTTCAGTTTTTGTAAGATGTTTGAAATCACCACATGTACACAAAACTATTTTTCCTTATTTTCCAAGCACACACAAGTTAATCCATGAGTTGACATAGGATAGCTATATAAAACTAGAATTTGCATCAACAACATACAATGTTTACGATGATAGAAACATATGCTATATGGTAATTGAGAAGCACACTTGTATTCAAGTTTTATAAAATTTAATTTTTTTGACATTTAAAAAAATGGTAGTTTATACTTTAAATTCAAAAGAATTGGGTATTAATATTCAATAACATATCATTCAAATATATTCAATAACATATTATCCATTCTCTAGAAAGAATGGGGAATACAACATTGTGTCAACTCTTTAATATATAATGGTGGGGTGAAGGAAGGGAAAATCAAGTGTCACCTCCTCCTCCTGCTCTTGCTCCTGCTTCTCCTCTTCCTCTTCCTCTCCCTCTTCCTATATTCTAAGATAAGGTCGTTGAAATGTACTATACTAGCTATATGGTTGGGAAATGGGCATAGGTAATTTATTAAAGTTCCCAATGATAGAAAACCCAAAAATATCTTATAGTATTTTCCAAGTAGCATGATTTTGCAAATTGAATCTAGAGCTTGCAACTGCGTAAGAGTAATTCAATTGGGCACTCAATAAAAACTTTCTAGAGTTTTGTATTTTATTTTATTCTTCAATTTTTTTTGGCTTGAGTTCAACAAAATATTTCTAATAAGAAGATTATTAAGCTAAGCTAAAATCAAGAAGGTTTTAGTTTGTGTTATTGCAATAATTTTAAATGTTTAAGTAGAACTAGAGTTCACCTATACCCTTCTCTAGGCTAGACAAAGAAGATTTACAAGGTGTAACTTCTTCTTCTTTCAATGTGTAACTTGTTGATTTCCTCGAATTAGAGAGGCAAAGGAATTTCAGTAAAAAAAATAAGGGTGGAGTTCAGAACTTTGTCTTGTAATACAAAATAGATTGTCTAAGATATAATTGGGTACAAATATTTAATGTTAATTGAATAGATAAATGTTATACTTAAAGACATTCCAATCCCAAATCATGGAAATTAGTAAAGGGTGTGTAGATATCCCCAACCTCTGTAGTATCTAAAACACATATGCCCACATCCACACTAGCATTGAATGCTACCTTGACTTCTTTAGAGAGATCATGGAATTCAAATATTGCATCCAAAAAGGCCACCAGTTACAAATAAATCCATGAAGGCACTATGAAAAAACCCTAAAATGGCATTTTATTACATGCCTCATAGAAACTACTTTCATATCCATAGTAAATATCAATGAAATTGTCAAATAAAAAGAGCATACGACCAAAAATTAAACCTAACCACCATGAACACAAGGAAACCTCAAAAACAATCAAGCCAACATTCAATGGAGAGAACAGTGTTGATGTTTGTAGCATCGGTCAGATAAATAATATTGACTACATGATTATTATGAGAAATGATTTATTGTATATATATAAAGTTAGATTATAATTATTCTCATAATAACTAAATAGTTAAATTGAGAAAATAAATATTATTATTATTAATAAAATACTAAAGATATATATATATATATATATATATATATATATATATATATATATATATATATATATATATATATATATATATATATATATATATATATATATATATATATATATATATATATATATATATATATATATATAATCATAATTGTATTAATTATATTAATTACAATAATAATAAATAGACATGTCCCTTTAGAGGGACATGTCTCTTCTTGGCTCATTCTCATTATAAGTACAAGAGATTGTTGCATTTGGAAAACACATACCAAAAACAATCATGGCAGTGCTATTACATTTGCAGTGATCTAGAAAACTCAATATGGTATCAGAGCCAGATTAGACTGCAAATGGAAAATAGAGAAAATCAAAGAAGATGCTGACATTATCGCTGCATACTTATTCTTCATATGGATGTGATTGTCATTTTTTTTTTGATGACGTTGGTTACTTTTGTGGTGATACAATTTCTGGTCAGAGACTTCAAACGTAGTTATATTCTCTTCGTGCCAGCGTTCGGGACTGTGGACAAAGGAAATGCTTACATGTATCATAAAATGCATGGTTCAGTTCTTTTAATCACCGATGTTTTATAGGCCTTGAATATATGGTTGTCAGGTTCAACAACTAGCAAACCAGATTTGGTTCGACCACCTATACAAACCGATGACCTTCTTGGTAATTTTGTGTTGACAGCGTCTGTTTAAAATTCATCATTTAATGAATGAAAGGTTTGTCGGGATATGTCTATAGATGATGGTTTATATTTGTTATAAATCCCGTTGTATTAAGAATATTGAACAGCTGTCATACACAAAACAATGGAGATTAAAAGGAATTGTTTTGTCAAGAAGGTCCACATAAGACAGAGCAATATATGGTGAGCATTAGCAAAGAATTATTTGACCAATATGCCAACGCGTTGAGGAGACATATTCACATTGTCGTGGTCATAACAAGTGTTGATATCTCTATTGGGCACGGATAAAATAAGGAAGTATCTGCCGATATGAAGTTAAATATCTAGAACGGTGGTATAAGCATTCAATATTGCTGTTGCACAGAAGCTAGATCAACACGTGGCACCGAGGACATATACATGGGAAGATAGGTGCATCGCTATCACCAGGCACCCTTATCGATTGATATTAAAAGTATATACATGACAGTAAGTAGCTCTCGACACCATTGGCATATGAAGGCGAGTTACAACACACTCATCATCGATCCATAAAGGAATTTGAACAAGGAGAATGAGATAGCCATCGGGGAAGTATAGGAAGTCAGAAAGAGTTTGTGAAAGGGGAACACACACATCCCCACTAATACTCAAATTATTATAGTAAGACTTTGAAATACAAGACATACCAATATGAAGGCATAAATCTCTAATAAAATCATTACACATTATCATCCACTGTTGCCGATATTGAGAGATGTCATGATCGGACTTCCAAGAGTAGATAAAGGGTAGTTTCTGATTTCATAAGTGATAGGTAATAAAAGCAGATTCACTCGATATGTCTCCATTAGTAAATTCAGGCAGCCATCAGAGATTCTAACCCCCTGAAAGCATTAAGGCATGGAAGTAATGAAGATGAGCTACCGTCAATTCCTTAGTATTGCCCATCATCAAAATTAGTGATGATAACATACTTATGATGACCACTTAAGATGAGTTCACAGCACCAGTCTTGATAACTCTACTGTGTCTAAACATGAGGAGAAAGGAACTATTAAATAAAATGGAGGTGCAATAGTTATACTATACTGATAGCAAGATTTGTTAACTAATATATTGACCTCTATCAAATAGAGGTGCAATGATTACATTGATATTAAGATATGTTAATTGATATAGTGGAAGGGAAGAAGAAGAGGTGCTTTTATTAGGTGGAGAGGCATATTCTACATTCACACCTTACATTCAATAGGTTTATGCAAATAAGAAAGAAGGCTAGTTATCTTTATACGCATCTTATTCAATGAATTTTTGTAGATAAATAATGAAGTCTATGGTTATAAGGTGTTGGAGGCATCACGCATTGACCATATAACTGAGGGTAAAGGTAAGTATAAAGTATGTTTTATTGGTAATGAACATTTCATAAATATTCATTTATATGCTTAAATATGATATGGATATTATAATTGAAAGTTCATTTGATAAAAGATATATGTAAAATCTTAGATTAAAGATATGTACTTAGAAGATTGAATTCAAGGTAAATATTTAAATTCGATCTTTATCTATATTTTTACATTGGAATGATCTTATATCATTATGTAGAAATATCCTTGATTATTATGCCTATACCTCTCTTACTCTTTTATACGTACTATTTGCCTTGATCTTTTTCAAGGATGTTCTTGCAGGAAAAGAAGCCTGATATCAGATTCAGAGGGAGTCTGTCATCTTCAAAGAGGCTAAGAAGTTGATGAGTCAGTCAACTTGTGACAAACTTGATCATATGGATTGAGAGGGAGTCTGACACTTTATCTATCAGAGGAAATCACATTCAAAAGAAGTCTGATGAACTATCAGAAGAAACTTTGGATGAGAAGGCTAAATGTTGATGTTAGTACTCAAAGCTTCAGATGGGAGCCAAATTATCATGAATGGTTGGAGGTTGCAATGTCTGGGATAAATCCACAGTTTATTACATTCACTCATGTTACTATGGAATCAGACAAGTACATTTGTATACAAGAAATCACTCTTGCATTGAACAAATGATCATAGGGAGCTACTAGAGGATCTCCCCAAAGACCTTAATGCAAATATCTAGAGGTCATGATAGATGAATAAGTAGTTGGATCAAAAAGGGCATTCTAGAAAAGAGTTTGATACAGACTAAAGAACAAAGACTCGACCTGCTAGAGTGAAGTCATAAGGTTGATATTAGATTTAGAGGGAGTATAATAGTTCATCTAAAACAACCTTGGATGAGGAGGTTGTTACAAAAGGAAGCATCCAGAAGTCTATGAACATGAGAAGTTTATGCTTTTATGCTATCTCCTACATGACTTGGGATTCACCTAGGGTGATGCAAACTATATAAGATATATAGTGCATAAGTATGCTATTCAAGGTACATTATCCCTACAGAACATATGGCTGATATTCTCACTAGGTTTCTTGCTAGAGGTAAGGGTGTGTAACTTAGAGATAAACTTGGCATGTTGGAGAATGAAGCCTTAGATGAAAAGGATTTTCATCTATTATCTTGTATGTTATTTCATTCTTCTCCTTGAGAAAGAAGTCTACGGTGAAAGCTTTTGTTTCCACCCTTTAGGATGAGCATGGATCCACCCTCTGACATAAGTCAAGGACGATTTCATGTGTGTGACTCCTGGACTTATGGGCCCTCCTGTGAACATTGGAGAAAGGTGATGACTTTTCAACAATGAACACTTGTATTTGATTACAAGATGATGATCTTGTAATGTGGATTCGTTATGGTAGACGGTTATCTATCTGTGTACATACCATAATAGGGTTATATGTAAATAAAATGTAATGTTTTACTTGCTATATCCTTGTATCACTATTGTGGTGATACTAAAATTAGGTATCACAGGGTGATTCCTCATATCGTTGTGATATGGAAATTAGGTATCACAGGGTGATTCCTCATATCATTGTGATATGGAAACTAGGTGTCACAATGCATGGTGATTCCTCATATCTTTGTGATATGGAAACTAGGTGTCACAATGCATGGTGATTCCTCATATCAGCGTGGTATGAAAACTATGATACTAACTAAATTATAATTACATATCTATTAATATATTAATAAAATGAAATTAACTTGCGTTAAAAGTTATATAGATAGCTTATTGGTGTTTACTTCTATCCATCGATAACTATTGGTTTGGACTGTAAACCGATAATTATCACATGTTAGGTGATAATTCATATCATGAATTATGTAATATATGATTACTTAGTATCCATATGAATCATATTAGGATCCTTCTGAACTTAGTATCATATATTGATTAGACCCTATGAAACATATCACATACTGACATGTCTCTACGTAAACTTAGTATCCATATGACAAACATCATGAGACGTATTATCATTAGACATACCATGGATATTTATGAGCTATAGTGAACATCATGTGACTTGATATTCAGGAGGCAAATGCTCTTGATAATCACTTTGGGCAATTGGTGAATATTTGTGAGTTGTATTCTGTAGGCCATTGCCCTAAGTAATCGGTGAAGTATCATGAGACTTGATACTCGAGAACCATTACTCTTAATATCAGTAAAATAATATGAACATATAAAATGATTATTATACTCACATTGAGTACTTGGTGAATATCATGGACTTGATATTCCACAAGTACTCACTATATATATATATATATATATATATATATATATGTATGTATTACATTGTGATAAACTGACTATCCTCTCTAGTTAAGAGGGAGTGTTAGTTATTGTAACAATTTTTGTGTAGCTATGGTGAGAATCATAAGTGTTGACATTGGATTGATTTATCCTCCCTAGCTAAGAGGGAGTGTTGATGTTTGTAGCATCGGTCAGATAAATAATATTGACTACATGATTATTATGAGAAATGATTTATTGTATATATATAAAGTTAGATTATAATTATTCTCATAATAACTAAATAGTTAAATTGAGAAAATAAATATTATTATTATTAATATAATACTAAAGAGATATATATATATATATATATATATATATATATATATATATATATATATATATATATATATATATATATATATATATATATATATATATATATATATATATATATATATATATATATATATAATCATAATTGTATTAATTATATTAATTACAATAATAATAAATAGACATGTCCCTTTAGAGGGACATGTCTCTTTTTGGCTCATTCTCATTATAAGTACACGAGATTGTTGCATTTGGAAAACACATACCAAAAACAATCATGGCAGTGCTATTACATTTGCAGCGATCTAGAAAACTCAATAAAAATTTATCTGTGTTTACCAATTGCAACAAACTACAGCAATTTCCTCATACATTCCACTATAATTGACAAAAAAAACATGTAAAAACAAGGTACATACATCAAAAATAAAAATTTGTATGGAATGGGAGAAAATAGAAACAAAAAATGACAGATAAAGATTTAAGGGTATCTGAATATTAATAGAGAATATGTAAATCTGAAACTATCAATGTGATTTTGAACAGCTATTTTCCTACTTCTTAGGCATGATGCAGCTAATAATAGTGATATCAAATAGCAGTCGTTATCTTGGACTGCAAATACAAACCTCTCTCTCATTGTATAAGGTCTCTAAAATAGAATTTCCTAATGATAGAACTTCAATTATGTGTTGGTGGCCCATGAAAGAACCCTCAACAATACTTGACACATGTTATTAGGTTTTGAATAAGGAAGTTGTTTCCATCTTGTTATGTTTTACTTTGGAAGGTGGATATGAATATTATAGGATTCTCCATGATATTGAATACACTATTAAGATAAGACAATTGAAATCTTTTATTGTGTCTTATGAGCCTAAGGAAAAGAAAATGTTAGAATCATACTTGTAAGGGTTAGGACCCTATTTTTGAATCAAAATTTTAGATCAGGATCCATGATCCATCATTTTATGTCTCTTACCTCTCTAGCATCTTGATGATAGATCATGGAGCATGATCTGAAATGTTGATTAAAAAATAAATACATAGTCTAATCCAAAAATTTAAAAACAAATCAAAATCATGATTAGTTTGAATTGATTTACAATATGCTAAATTACCCCACAAAGGTGTTTTGAACCATAACTAATATAAATATTTCACCTAGGTCCAACAAATTTCTCTTCCCGTAAAAATTTCATCATAGATTCAATACTCAGTAAATGAGGAATGTAAATGTGTCATATATTAGTATGTTCATCTTGAACATTTTAGGAAGGATTAGAAGTAAAATTTTCACTCAAGGAGAGGTTGTTGGTACAGTTGTAATTGTCTCTTGGGTTACACCATCAAAACCTACATCAAGCACTATTTTATATGGACTCAAGGAGAACAAATACAAGAATGTAGAAAATGGTATTGTTACAACCTACAAGTACTACAATTATACATTGAGATATATTCATCTTTGCACATTGAAGATCTTAAAGGTATGAGTATCAATTATACACACTAGAGAATTTCCTTCTATTGGACAATTTATCAATATACTATTCCTGGGTAGGAGAATGTGTAATTTTTGTTTCTATAGACATAAACTTACATTTCTAGACTAAAGTAGACATTTATCCTATTCTTCCTATTCAAGCTTACACCAAGTCACATAAATTAACAAACATCATAATTTCTTCTATTTTAGATGTGAACATGTGTAGGATTTCTTAACTATAATGTCATAATGTTTTCAACTATATATATTGTTTGGGCCGTGTAAGTTATTGTCACAACCCACCCTCCCGAGGACCACACTATTTAGACCGAAATCATACTAATTAAATATGCATGTATAACTATATTTTTTTGTGTCACTTTGTCATTTTTTTGTGTAACCAATATGTTGTTAAAAATGCATAACTCATAGCCTATAGTAAAATTTACTAACTTTTATTCGTAATAAAAATATCGGTAAGAGCTATAGGCTAGAGAGTACCCACATTGGATGCTCAAGATTAAATTGGGAAAAAACTGAAATCTAATTTTTTCAAATTTTACTATGTTTTAGTAAATTGCATTTTTGAGGGTCTTTGATGATTTTCTGGGAAAGAATGGTGTGCAGAAATTTGACTCTAGGTCTTTTGAATACCTTTCCAATGCATCAAACGGTTCGCAAATCAGAGCTAGGACTAGAAAGTTATGCATTCTCCAAGTAGACCTAATTTATATATATAGTTTTTTTGATAATTTTTGATAGTTTGAATAGTTTATTTGTAATAAATATTATGATGGCTCTTCATTTCATTTCCAAGGGATTTTGATGACCCTCGGGATCCATCAGACTTGTATAAACTCAAATATTCAAATAGAATGGATCAGTTTTTGGTTTGCAATCTGGTTCTCAATTTTTGTATTGAATTCTACAATACTGCAAGTATCACACCAGGTATTGTAATCTAGTTTCATAAATCAGATCAGTGGTATCAGAGTGGGAACGCTCCTTTATGCCAATTTACACAAGGTCTTCCTACCAAAGATTAGGATTTGATACACAAGATTTGTCAAAATACCCACCTTTGAGATGCACACGATCGAAGATGTTAGATGATGATGTTAAGAAGTTGGTCGCGGAAGCTTTAAATAAGTAACCAGAGGAGATGATGAGTCAATTTTCACCCCTCCTAAAGAATAAATAACCCTCTGAATTAGAAACATCATTTCTTGGAAATACCCCTTTCAAAATGTAGGTCAATTTCGACATCCCAAATTTTGAAGGAAAGGTCGATTCTGAAGCTTTTGATAACTGGTTATCAAAGTTGGTTAGATACTTTTCTGTAAATAATTTCTTAGATGCAGAAATGATAACATTTTCTCTCCTCAAAGCTGAAACCCATGTGAAATTAGCATGGGAAACCAAATTCACAAATAAAGAATGAGAATCATTTGCTGAAGATGGTTTTGAAATTTCTCTTGATAAGAAGCCCACATGGGGAGAATTTGAGGAATACATAAAAGAAGCTTACCTTTTGGAGGATGTATATGAACAAAAATACATAGAGTGGTAGATTCTTCGACAAAAGAGGGATCAATTTGTTCAAGATTACACCAATACATTCCATTCACTTTCAACAAAACTTGGTATTGAGGATTCAGAGAAGCATCAAATTTTGAAATATCGGAGTGGACTTCATAGGTATATTCAAACAGAGATGAAATTTTTGAATATTGAGACATTGGCAACTGCCTATAAATATGCTACAAAAATTGAAGATAAATTCAAGCAAAAAGGGAAGAGGGACTACTTTGCAAACAATAAGCCAAGGGTTGAAGGTGGTAATAAATTTGTAGGAAAACAGGTGACCAAGGAACCTAATTGAAATTCATCCAAGAACACATGGTGGTCTACTAAAAAGACACAAACAGACACAGGCATGTGGTGTGAGATGCATAAGTCCCCAACCCATAACACAAAGGATTGTCAAAGTATTAAAAATTTGATGACAGAGATATGAGGAGAGGAAGCTGAACCTAAATCGTCACCAATAAATAATTCTAAGAAAGAGGAGAATGATTTCATCATAGAAGCAAACCCATATGTCGTAGTTGGAACTGCTAAAGTATTACCCCATGAAGATGAAGAGAGAATTTTTCATTCACAAATGTGGGTTGATGGAAAGCCTCTGCATTTTATTGTTGACAGTGGGAGTCAAAAGAATTTGATCTCTAGGGAGACAGTCAAAAGATTAAATCTGAAAGTGACAAGACACCCATAGCCATACTCTATGGGATGGGTAAATGAGGGACAAGATATTCAAGTAAATCAATATTGTCATTTTCCATATTCAATCAAGCCTTTCAAGGATGAAGTGATATGTGATGTAGCACCATTGGATGTATGTGATGTCTTGTTGGGGCAGTCATACATGTATCAGAGGCATGGGGTGTATGAGTCCAGGCCACGTAGTGTTACAATCAAGCTTGGTGGGAAGAGGTATCAAATACCAGAGGTATGTCCAACACAAATTGCTTCTTTAATTAGTGCTAAACAATGTAAACACTTGATTGCTCAAACTGGAGCTTTTGTTCTAGTGATGATTTGCCCTGAACAAACAAAGTCAGTTGTTCTTAATACACATGCTAAGGTAATAGAAAATCAATAAGATCTGATGGATAAAATTTTGAAAGACTATCATAGTGTGTTTAAACCACCAGTGGGAGTACCAACACATTGTCAAGTGAATCACTCTATTGGTTTAATCCCAGGCACACTGCTACCACATGAACCAATATATAGGAGGTCAGTTTTGGAAAATGATGAGATTAAGAGATAAATTTAGGAGTTGATTTAGAAAGGACACATTCATCTAGGTGCTTCACCTTGTGGAAGTCCAATTGTCCTTGCTAAAAAGAAAGATGGGATATGTAGGCTTTGTATTGATTATAGAGCATTAAACAAAATCTTTGTTAAAAATAGATATCCAATCCCTCAAATTGATGATATGCTGGACCAACTTAGGGGGGCTAATTTCTTTACAAAAATTGACTTGAAGTTTGGATACCACCAAGTACCAATTGATCCAGTAGATTTGTGGAAGACTGCATTTAAATCTAAGGAAGGTTTGTTTGAATGGTTGGCCATGCCTTTTGGCCTAACAAATTCCCCAGCCACACTTATGAGATTGATGAATGATGTGCTTAGACCATTCATTGATTCTTTTGTGGTTGTTTATTTGGATGACATACTCATCTTTAGCAGAACTTGGTCTGAGCATTTGCAGCATGTTGAACAAGTTATTTCAACTTTGTAAAAACACAAACTTTATGCCAACATTGAGAAGTGTTCTTTTGGTATGCAGAGTATTCAATACTTAGGGTATATCATTGATATTGAGGGTGTTCATGTTGATTTAGTAACGATTCAAATAATCCAAGATTGGCCATCCCCTAAAAATTTCATAGAGCTTCGCAGCTTCTTGGGCTTAGCCAACTTCTATCGCAGATTTGTGTTTGGTTTCTCACACATATCATGGCCTCTTAATCAATCACTAAGGGGTGGAGCACAAGAAAAATTTCAATGGACAGAGGCAAAGCGACAAGCATTTGAGGAGTTAAAGAAAAGACTATGTTCAACACCAGTATTGGTCCTTCCAGATCTACACCAAGCATTTGAGATGGAAATAGATGCATCCAATTATGCTCTTGGTGTGGTACTCATGCAACATGGGCATCCTGTTGCCTATCACAGTGAAATTTTTTTTGATATAGTACATAGGTACCCCACCTATGATAAGGAGTTGTATGCCATTGTTCAGACCTGCAAACAATGGAAACACTATATACTGGGAAAGGAAACTATTATACATACAGACCATAAACCACTTCAATTCTTACAAACATAAGGGAAGCTACAGAATGACAGACATCAATGATGGTCAACCTATCTACAAAAATTTCACCTCAACATTTTTCATAAAAAAGGAAGTAGTAACAAGGTGGTAGATTGTTTGAGTAGGCCTCCAATTGCAGGTTTGACAATAGTGTTAGATTCATGTGGTCATCCATCATCAACTTGGGAACAACTATACGGTATTGACCCTGATTTTGCTAACATCTATGGTAATTTGGTAGAAGGAAAGTCTATCCCTGATTTTCACTTACAGGATGGGTTGCTTTGCCATTATGGTCACATATGTGTACCCACCGAGGAACATACAAAAATGATATGGGAATCTCACTACAATCGTGTTGCAAGAAATTTTGGTATTGGTAAGACTACTACTATCCTTAAAAAGTATTTCTATTGGCCAAAAATGAAGCAGGATATCATTTCATATATACAAGCTTGTACAGCTTATGCAATTGCAAAGCTAGCAAACCGTAAGTTGGGTCTATACTTACCATTACCTATTCCTGATAAGCCATGGCAATCTATTTCAATGGATTTTATGTCTAGACTTCCAACTACCAGGCGTGGGCATGATTGTGTATATGTTGTGGTAGATAGGATTTCTAAAATGGCTATCATGGTGGCATGTAAGAAGATGATTTCTACAGAAGATACCACCAAGCTATTTTTTGAACATGTTTGGGTTCATTTTGGTTTGCCAAAAACCATTATTTCTGATAGGGATAACGGGTTCATTAGCAAATTTTGGTCTGCACTATGGGCTAAAATGGACACCAAGTGGTGAATCAAATGATTATTCATATTTTATAGATGTATCATTCCAAACATCCTCGCACATGGGATGAAAGCTTACCCTATGTGCAACACAACTACAACTGTGCACTCCATAGTACTATAGGGCACAATCCATTTGAGGTTTCTCTTGGGTACCAACCATTGGCACCTATGGATGTAGCAATACCATCTCTACAATCTAATAGTGCATTGAATGGTGACAAGGAGGTAGATAAAGCAGAAAAATTCATTGATAACATTAGACACCTCCAACAGCAAGTTCATGAGATCTTGAAGCAAAGTAATCAGAAGTATAAGGAAAGGCATGATAAACATAGAACTCCTCATAAGTTTCAGATTGGTGACAAGGTATGGTTACATCTTTAGAAAGAGCGCCTCCATGGACCAAATAGGAAGCTTCATCCTCTTCATTATGGTCCATATACTATTGTGAAACAAGTTGGTGAGAATGCTTTTGAACTTAATTTGCCATCATTTTTGGGACTACATCCAGTTTTCAATGTAGAATTGTTGAGACCCTATTTTCCTCCTTTGTTGGATATTTCCCAAGCTACTAAATACATTCAAGCTATAGAGTTAAATCCATCTACTGTTGTTCCACTCTAGTGTGACCATGTTACTAAAGTTATTTTAAAGACTTTGAGAAATCAGAACATTCCTCTGTATCGAGTGGTTTGAGCTGGCCAGCATTCTCATCAAGGCAAGTGGTTTACTAAGGAACAAATTGAAGAACAATTTCCTCATTTATTGCAGTAGATTAGTGCAATGGGGCCCATTTCCTCTCAAGGGGGGAGGATTGCTCAGGATATTAGCATACACGATACATTATTCAAGAGAGGATATGATATTTTGGTATTTTTTTCTACTATTTGGTGAGTCATAAAACACACATCAACAGAAATTGGTGCTAGAAGGAGGGAAAAATTGAAATTCATTTTTGGAACAAATTAGAAAATCTGAGTATTGGTGATGTGCAAACCCTCCATCATTGCGCCATCAATAGAAATGAGTGCTAGAAGGAGGGCCTAGACATAATTTTGCATATCATGAATCAATATGGTACTTCTACATAGAGATATCATACCAGTTTTATAGCCTAATCTTGGATTAGGAGATGACCAAGAAGACATCATCATGGGATTGAATGTACTCATTTAGAAAGTTAAGAGAAGTGCAGTTGAGTATATGCAAGTGAGCTTTGTATTAGAAGAAGAAGAAGATAAATCTCAAAGGATTGAAGCATCTGTTCAAAGAGCATTGGTCATTTAGAGAAATCAATAGCCTCTAACACCTTTAAGAAGGGATTAAAGTAGATTTCACATACTGGAGCATATTAATTCATTCTTGCATGAGGTACACCAAAGAATCTTGAGATCCACTGCAAGAGAAAAAGAACTACAAGAACTAAATTTTGATCTGAAGCCTAGGTGGGGCAAGAAAGAAGCATCTACAAGTCAAAATTCACCAAGTGTAGATGATCTTATGAGACAATTTCAAACTGTCATAATGTCAGATGCAAGGGACCACTCAAGGGGTTCAACAAGGAGCTACACAAATTCAACAGTTGATAGTACAAATACCTAAACAAGCCATTATACCCATAGCCGCCCAACAAAAAGTTCTAGCGATGGCCCAACAATGGCAACTATAGAATGCATCACCTCTTGCAATATTTTCTTCTTACAATCATATGCCAAAGAATCCTGAGCATTTCTACTATAAGTTCTTTTTGAATGACATTAGCTGCACTGTTGATGACCGTGTAAATATTTTTCAAGATGCTTTACAAAACTTAAATGTTCAAGATGAAGATGTGGCATGCTGATTGTTTGCATATTTTATGAGGGAAAAATCATTTTATTAGTATATTAATTTACTTGCAAATTCAATCTGAACATGGTAGGAGCTGAAGGATGCATTCTTGGGGAAGTTTAGATTGCCTATCACCCCTGCTGAATTGTATAGGCAATTCATTGAGATAAGAAGACAAGAGTGATTTTGAGATTGTTTCTTATGAGCTATCGAGACAATAGAATTTTTATTGAAGTGTGGTGATCATTTGATGTGTCTTAATGCTTGCTTAGTTTCATAATTCTCTCAATTAGATTAAGTTTAGTAGAAAAAGTGTTATGATTATTTTGGATAATACCACGATGTTTTGATGAGTTTTTGTGGTTTATACTTTTATATTTTATTGATTCTAAATCATCATGCAAAGTTAACCTTAACCCCTATCCATGTGCTTAAATTTAATCATTCGTACAAATATTTGAAGATTGCACTAGTCTACATGTAGTTTTAGCTCGACTTTGCAAAGCGGGATTCGGTAATAGAAGAATTCATCTATCAACATACTTTCCTTAGATATCATTACCCTTAGGATTAGATTAGGATTTCTGAACCCTAAACCCCTTTCATTTCAGTATATCCAGTGAAACTTTACAAAATAGTACTTCATTGAAAATCTTTTGATAGTACCCATATTTATCATGACATAAGGGATTGAATATGTAAGACCCCTTGTGATCATCAAAAAATTAGATCAACACCAAGCTTATCTACGAGTTGAGGAACCTTGGAGTTATTGTACGATCTTCTTGTAATTTTAGCATACGTGATACTTTGTTGAAGAGAGGATAGGATATTTCAGTATTTTTTTCTACTATTTGGTGAGTCATAAAACATGCATCAACAGCCTACAAGTGAAACCCTCTCTCTCATTGTATAAGATATCTCATATAAAATTTTCTAATGATAGGACTTCAATTTTGTGTTTGTGGCATTAAAGAACCCTTAATAATACTTGACCCATGTCATCAGGTTTTGAATGAGGAAGTTGTTTCCATCTTGTTATGTTTTACTTTGGAAGGTGGTTATGAATGTTACAAGATTCTCTACGACATTGAATAAACTTCTAAGCTAAGACAATTGAAACCTTTTGTTGTGTCTTATGAGCCTAAGGAAAAGAAAATGTTAGAATTATACTTGTAAGGGTTATGACCTTATTTTTGAATCAACATTTTAAATCAGGATCCATAATCCATCATCTTATGTCTCTTACCTCTTTAGCATCTTGATGATGGATCATGGAGCGTGATCTTAAATGTTAATTATAAACTGAATACATAGTCTAATCCAAAAATCTAAAAACAAATCAAAATTAAGGTTAGTTTGACTTGATTTACAATATGCTAAATAGTATTACGCCCAAAAGGTATGTTGAATCATAAATAATATACAATTTTTCACGTAAGTTCAACAGATTTCTCTGCCCGTAAAAATTTCATCATAGATTCAATGCTCAGTATATGAGGAATATAAATGTGTCATATATTAGTATGTTCATCTTGACTATTTTAGGAAGCATTAGAAGTAAAGTTTTCACTCAAGGAGAGCTTGTTGGTAAAGTTGTAATTATCTCATGGGTTGCACCCTCAAAACCTAGATCAACAATATTTTATATGGACTCAAGGAGAACAAATACAAGAATGTAGAAAATGGTATTGTTACAATTTGTTGTGACCTCTTTTCCACACATCACCCATCAGCGATGGGACCCCCTTCTATCTCCTTTCCAGGTAAGGCCTTTTGTTTTGTCTCAGTAGCTATATTGGTAAAGGTTCCCTAGGTTTCCCTTGTAAGAGGATGTCTGAGATGCATGCCGATAAAAGGTAGGGCAGACGATATTTATGGAGATAATGTAGATCACTGCAGAAGAAGCCTGTCAACAAGAGACCAATGGCTCATCGAGAGTACGCATTGAGCACGAAACACGGGAAATGGAAGCATTGTTTTGGAGGATCAATCTGTGCGTACAGTGGAAGTTGGAGAATTAGCAACCAGACAGTGAACATTATCAGAATATGCTGGATGAGATTCAAAAGGAAGCATTGATGAAGAAGTGGGCAGTAAGAAAGAGCATGAAAATGAAGTCCGTATGGTATCCGTCATCGAGATAAATCCATCGAAGGCTCCATGGCCAGAGCAAGAAATAAAACAGGCCGCTGAGTCAAAGAATCTTGTGCCCAACACCTATCCAATACGATCATGGAATATCTGAAGAGAATCAGACCATCGTAGGGACACACAATCAATCATTGTGCAGAGCATAATGGAGGTGCATTGAGCACATGGTTGACAAAATCAAAGGAATGGTTGGGAACATTAACTTCCCCAAAGAATCTGAGCACAATCCCACCCAAAGTGACTGTTCGAGAAGGATGTTTGAATACGCCTAGGATTGAAAAGATCACCCGAAAAGGAGGAATAATGTGGAGAAGCTTGTTTCTATGACCAATGTGGACTTAGAAGGAAGTTGACCAACATAAATATTAAAGGGGATCCAATGCATTTCAACACAAGACAAGGAGAAGTTAGAAGATGAAAACAATCCTGAACCAAGTAGAAATCTCGCTTCTCCTCATGCTCGAGCGCGTGCCATGGTTTCTCACAGAACTTTTCCAAATGGAAGAATCCTTTACTCCTCTAAATTCCCGCTTGCACACCTAATGAACCACAAGTCATCTGGGTCGAAGGAATATTGGAGAAAAAATTCCTTCACCAAGGAAAAATTCCACTCATGTATTTTCTTGGGTGCATCTGAGGGTCAGTTGTGGAATGTGTGTTAAGCACAGATTTCATTACTTCCTCCAAATCCCACTCTTGCACTTATCGGAGAATGTTTCAACGCCAGTGAGAGAGAAGTCAACACAAACAAGAATCCGTGACCACCTCAAAATCCCGACTTTTTCTTATCTCAAGGAGAAAAACTACTCGATGGCGGAATGATTTCTTTGGATAGAATCTGTTACAAGACAAGAATCTTGCCCGAGCACTTTCTGGAGAGCATAAAGAAGCCGGTTGCAGAATGGATGAAAAGGAAAATTCCGCAAGCCCACCAAAATTCCGCCTAAGATATCCTTCAGGGACCTTTTAAAGAGCATAAAGGAATAATACAAAGGACATAGTCTGCCATCCCACAAGAATACCACTCCGATGGGAAGATGGGTGCAAAGAACATAGACTCGTATAATCCTTGCTAGGGATAGAATCCGTTACAAGACAAGAATTGTGGCCAAACACATTATCAAGGGAAAATACGAATTGGTTGTGGAGCCTGCCAAAGGAGACAAAGTCCATCTCGAAATTTGAAAAGAAAATTAAATATATAATTAATCAAAAAATTTAGTAAAGTTCAAAATTCATTTTTGAAGAATCGAATGCGACAAAAACTAGTTTCTTGCAATCCAAAAATAAAGTAATTTGAAACACGAGCCCATTATTTGGAATTGAAATACTAAAGTTTTTTTGATTTTAAGTTTCAATTTTAAAACTGATTAAACATTAACTTTTTTTTAATATTTAATTATTTAATCTTTAAAAATCAAAAAATAAATTTGGGAAATAAATTTGAAATATTAAATTTATTAATATTTAATTAATTAACTTCAAAAAATTGAAAAAATTGAAAAATTGATAGCAGTCCATCAGTTTAAACTTTAAAATAAAATTAAAATCTCTACTAATAAAGGAAACAAGCAAGAGTTATCTCAACAGAGCTCATTAGTCTAAATAAAATTGAAATCTAATTTGATGAGTAAACAACCAATTTCCTATGTAATTAGTACATAGATGTTGTGGAAGTATCCATACAGATAAAACTAACAATATGTAGTCTGAGGATAAACATGCTTTTCTTCCACATAGAGCTCTAAGAAATATGCAACATACAAATCCCCTGGAAAAATTGAATACATCTTTACAATATCTAAGATATAATGATGAGTATCCTGAAAAACCTTTAGGTTCCTATGATTTTCTAGACAATTCTACAACATCTATATTTATATTTCTGAAAACTAAATGGGATAGTAAGAATCCTCTACAAGGTTTCCTTCAAAATGGTGATTATTGATTTGGATAAAATCCAGTCGTAGGGAAAGATACAATAAGAATATCATTTTCACTAAAATTAAAGATGTCCTAACCAAAACAAAATTGAACCAATGAAATCAATCTACAAAATATAGTCATAGTAACCAAATGAAGAAAAATGCAATTTAAAATGCTTGTATAATTTTACATAATTGAATCACATGGAAATATCTCCAGAACTAAAAATAGAAGTTAAAAATATCTTTCACTATTACAAAGGAATAATTTTGTAGGAAAAATAAGAAAATGAATTACATTTCGATCACTTTCATTTTCTCAAGGACTGAGATGGTTCTTCTTGTAAGCTTTATTTTCCCACAACTTCTGCCTCTTATAGTTAATCATCTTACGACCCCCTCTCATACCCGTCTTCCTGTAAAACTTTCCCCATTTTATTTAATAAAAAAACCCTAACCTTTAAAATAATGGACAACGCCAAAATATCAGAAAGTTATTGTTAAATAACACATAGGTAAAGCTGCTACATCATAATGGTCTTACAAGATTGTACCTCAATTAAATAACACATAGGTAAAGCTGCTACATCATAATGTTCTTACAAGGTTGTACCTCAATTAGATGACCTAAACAGATAAAAGATCAATTATTTGAGACATGTATAAAGTGGTCTTACAGAGCTAAATATCAATAGGATGACCTCTTATGTCAAACTATTTTTCATAAGAATACAAAACTATGTAAGTTTGAGACCTTATACTTCAAAGATATAACAGGTAAAGAAGGTAAAGTGAATCTAATTTGGAACAAGACAATCTTGCAAGCCAAAAATATAAATAATTAACAATATCATTCATTATTACATAGGAATAATTCTTCAGAAAAAATAAGCAAATGAATTGCATAATTTAAAGCACTTAAATTTTCTCAAGGACAATGCCTCTGAGGCTCATTACTTGGTCTGGGTCCTTTTCTAAAGACGTCCCCATCTCATTTCGAGGCTACTGCTTAGAATTCAACCCTTTCCTTCCTATTGTCCAATAAAGTCTTCAATCTATTCTTGAAATTTGAGGCTCAGAGTCCCACTCTCTGAGATGGCGAATAAAAAGCCAACTACTAAAAGAATAAACAACATATAAATTGAAGAATATTATTCGAAGATGCTACAATGTGTTAAACTTTAAAAGTCATTTATGGAGAGTCAATAATACTACATTATCAAATATAATTGAGATACTTATGCTGTTGGTGCTATCTTTTACTCAAATGTCCCAAATACAAACAAGTGCCTCGTAGTGGCCAAGTACTTGCTTTTAGTTTTATAAATAAATTTTATTTTAATTTTGAATTATATGTAAAGTGAATTTTTAATTAAAATAATTTATAACTAAATTTAATTTTAATTTTAATTTACATGTAAAGTAATTATTGAATTATAAAAAATTATAAAATTACTATAATTATAGTTCTAATAATATTTTTAAATTTTATAAATAATTATAAAATATCATTTATAATTAATTTAAATTGTAAAATAGTTCTCCTTATAATTAATTTTAATATTAATTATTTAGTTCAAATAACTCTTTTTCAACAATATTATAATGTTATTCTATTAAATCTAAATTTATATAATATATATTAAAATAAATCTAAAAAATATTTAATATTTTATAATATAACCAAAATAGAAATATTATTTTAATATAAGGAAAGACTTATCAATCTCTTAATAGGTATCTATAAAGTTGTAAACCATAAACTGAATAAAATCAGATGATATATAAATTAGATTGTATTATTTGAATGCACAATTTTCATGTACAATAAATAACAAACGTGGTACATTTTAATTGGTTCACTCCAGTAATAAGAGCTCAAATGTATTAGCCAATCATATCATCAAAAAATAATTTTTACAAATTATAAACTTAAAAAATTAACATTTAGACTATAGAATATGTGTTATTTTTAACAAAATAAGAAAATACTAAATTATAATTGGTGCAAAGAATTGGTTTTAATCACTACATAATGGAAGAAATGCAAAAAGTGATGCAATAGTACTTGCTAGCCTATCAGCAAGTACTAATAAAAGTTAGAGGCCAAAACTATAGAAAGTAAATTACCAAAATAATGATATCACTATCTTTATTTGCTTAAAAGTGATTTTTTCAAAGGATTTAATGTCAATTGTTGTTCACATACCCAAAGGTAGTGTTTAAATCCCAGAATGAACAAAATTGAAAAGCTTTGCAAGGCATTTGCTTCTATAGTTTACAAAGAAAAGACATAACACAACTTTGCTCAAAATGGTTCAATGCACCAAGATTTCACCACAAAATTATTCAAAGTCATGAAAAAGGAATGAATCAACTTAAGGAAAATTAAATAGATCTTACATGAGAACCAAAACTTGAACTTCACATTAGAACTTCAAATTTCACCATAAATAGGTGAAATTCGAGCCAAAGAAGCTCGAATTGTACTGAGCCAATTGTATAAATTTAAAATTCTACTGATTTTATGAAAATGTATAATATTTCACCACAAATTTCATATAAACCTATGAAAAGGGGAAAAATATGACACGAGGAAGCACCAAATGCTTCTATTTATAAAAAATAATCAATTTTAGTCAAAAGAGACATACTAGAAGGAAAGTTTAGACTAGAATTCCTCATAGATTTAATATTGAAATTTATCCATCCAAGGTTTAAAGAAATGGAGAAAATTTAGAGAAAAGTCAAGTTAAATTAAAAATATTTTAAGGTGATAAGAAATGTTTTGGTTCCTATTGAGCACAAAAATTTCGGCAATCTTCATTAAAGAAATATTTTTGGGAGAACATATGCACATTCAATCTAGCTTAGATTATAATAATAAAGGAAAAATATTTAATTCAACATTAAACATATATGCATATACAATCTAATATAAATGACCTAAATTCTAGTTAGGTATTTAACTTCAAGCTCTTGCAGGTGTGGGAGCAACAATCTGTATGAAAATTCATAGAAGGTTTGTTATTCTTAGACAAAATCCAAATCCTCAAAGCAAAAGGAAAAATAGTAGGGTTTTCATAGAAAACGTTAGGGTTTTAATGTTTATGCTATTATGTGCCAAGAATAGAGAATATTTTCCCATGCTTTGATCCTCTTTGTGCCTACAAAATTATAGAGTCTCCACAAGCGAGTATCGAAAGGTGGTTGTGAATCGATAAGATTGATCTTCAATTTTTTCTACCCGCTCACAAATGTGCATCTAGATAAGGGTAATTATAGTGTTTGTATTTAATTGCCTTTCTTGAGATGAATTCAATCACCACTAGCATTGAAAGCAGAAGAGTGGTGGTTTGTTATGCCTCCACTTTGATAGCTTTTAAATTACCAATGATCATTTGAAAACCAAGGATTCTGAGACATGGGATTCCTCAAGATCCTCCACCCTTTTAAAAGGGGTTTTCATGCATCTCTTGTGGCTTTTACCTTCTTTTGGGACAAGATCCATTTCCAAGATTTCCTGGTTAGAGTGGGAGGTGGATTGAGTGGGATTGTCGGCTTTCCAAGGAGAATCCTCCTGGCCGACTACTTGGATAATAGGAGAAGGTTGGGGCGAAGGGAAGATGGCCTTATGGAAGTTATAAAGATAGAGCAAGAGGCCCTGGTGGAGAATAGGAATCAGCTTTTCAAGGTTTTCCCTTATATCTAGGATATTGCTTTCAATAGAATGAAGGAGGTAAAAGAGAATGGATATGAGATCCCTATTCCTAATATGATTGAGAAACGGTAAATGGTAATAGTAAAATACTATAAATTTACCTTCTAGGGTGAAGTACTTCATAACAATGAGGCACAGCTTTGGCCAAAACTTCGGGAGCTCCTCGCGATTGAAACTTCCTAACTTCTTCATAGGTTTCTCCCCCGACAAGAAGAATTAGTTGAGGCTGGTGAGGTTTGGTGTCTTGCTAGTTTTTTAATATTTTATTCCTTCCAAAGAGAGCCCTATCGCCTTAGCCATAACTTCTTTGTTAATTTGGAAGTGAATCCCTCCAACATAAACTTTCCTATTATTCTAGGAAGAGATGAACTACTTGGATAATTTCTCATCATGCCCCATCTTCATACACTCCATGAAACCCTAGATACCACTTTCTTTATAGTAGTGGGTCACCAGAGGGTCGGAGGTGAACACCTCATCAATTTTATCAGGCTCAATGCGTTGCGAATGAGAAAAATCACCATTATTTTATTCCACGCCATACTTTTCTATGGGAAATTTTATTTCGTATTAGGGAAACAAAGGCTTAATGTATTTAATTTCTGAGAGAAGACCAATGATGAAAAACATGGTTTTTTTTCATACACATTTCCTATATCACCAATCTATTGTGCTTCCCACAATGAAAAGGCTATCCTCTTACTTAACCCTAGTAAAAAAATTACTACCTCTTCACCTTACAATCATTGATCTTTACTCTTCACATTATTAAAAGGGGAGCTTTTCAATGGGGTATTGAAATCATTGCAAGTAATAGCTTAAACATGTACATAACATCTAAGAGCGTGGACAAGGCACATGAATAGATGAATGTTTTTCTTTATTTTTATTTTTATTTAAAAACAATAATAACTTAAATGATAATAATATAAAAATTATCAAGAAGTCAGGATTATTTCTTACATATTGAAAACTTGTAATTAAGAAAATAGTTTATAAATGCAAAAAAAGAGTTATTTATATTTAAAATCTAAGGACAAATATAAGTGGATGAGAGATATTATAATATTCTACAGTAATATCAATAAGGAATAAATAAACATTTTAAGTCAATCTACATTAAAAACAATCCAAGTAACATATTTAAGAAAATTAAACTATAAAATAGTTCCTTGATAAATGAAATTAAATAATTTTAACTAATTATTACATAAAATAAAATTATTCTCATCTATGTAATATAATTATAAAATGACTATAAAAAAAGAAGAAAATAGTTATTCACTTAATAAAATAACTCATAGCTAAATACCATAAATCTATATATAATATTAAAATAATATAAGTTAATAGTATATTTTAAAAAAAAATTAGAATATATATTAGATTTTATTATATTCTCTTAACTAAAAAGAAGAAAAAATTATGAAACTAGCTGAGGAGTTTTTTTTTATGAAACTGAAAATTTTCAAGCTAGAAAGAGGAACAGAGTGATGGACAAAGATGTGGAGGACTTTGTAAACTTTGACAACAACCTAGGCCCAACCACATGATTGAGGAGTAAGAACAAGAACTCCACTCCCCTAGACACTATTGTGAAAAAGTGCCACATAGTGGCTAGTACTTGCCTAATCAATTGTAATTATATTATGAAAGATAATTAGAATTTTAATAAATTTTTTATATTTTTTTAAATATAATTCTATTTAATATAATTTATATAATTATAATAATGAAGAATTTTTGTTTTGAAATTAAGCTAAAGAAATTATAATTAATTATTGTGACTAATTTTATTTGTCATTTTAGTTTACTATATATATATATATATTATGATCACTATTTTTAATCAAAAAATGATATTTAAATAATTTTTTAAAAAAAAACTATTATAAATAAATAAATTTAAATAAATTGATATTTTAAACTAAATTTAATAAGTTTTTAAAAATAAAACTATTATAATAATATTAAAGAAAAATGAAATAATTTGAAGTGTTATACACAAAATTTGCAGAATTTTTCCAACTGCTTACATTATTATTTTTAAACTCATTTAAAACTATTTTGAATAGTTTCTTTATTTTTATAAAATCAAATAATTTTTTTACATAAATAATTGTTAATGTATAATTAATGTATAATAAAATTTAAAATTAAAAAATCTTAAAAATATGAATAAAAATAATTATATATTATAATATCATAGGTTTTTAATTAATATTCACAAATATTAACCATCTTTAAAAATCTATGTTTTGACCCTTAGTAGATGTCCATAGGGCATTGGACAAATATGGATATAAGAGATGAGCATGTGAGTTGACTTAAGTAGAACAAGGAAATTATTTAGGACATATAAAATTCATAAAATTTTATGTAACTTTTGTAATATTTTAAGGATGGTAAAAGAGAGAGTAGAGAGACCAAGTGATAGTGGCATGATATAAGATATCAATATAATTACTCATATAAATATATGAACATTAAAGAACACATCATATTATATTGTTATGTTATTTAAAAGGGAAAAATAGATATATTTATATATTTAATTAAATAAAGGCATATTTATATGCTTATATGACTGCATGAATAATTTCATAGAATTAAATAGACATCTAGATGATCATATAGAAGGAATCTCAATTTGTATGAACTATGAGATTATAATGATTAAACTAAAAGAAGAAAAGAAAAGAATGATAAACTCAAGAACATCTTAATACTAGTACTAAATGTAATGGAAATTCTAACATCTAAACTCTATAATGGAATACCATAGTGCTTGTTAGTTAACAATTATAAGATGCATATAAATTTTTATAAAAAACCATAAAAATAGAAATGTGCACCTTTCCTTTTGGGCACTACATATAGTAATATAAATAGGAGGTAAAACATCAATTTCAAGAAGTATCATTGGAATACAAAAAGAATAATATTACTAAATCATAATAGACTCATTCAGAATTTGAAATGTGGAGGGCACTACATCTTATAGTAGCTTCAATAATAATGTACAATGGAATTGAGCAAAAAATAGATTGAGCTAAAATAGGATTTCTCCAAAGCAGTATGTCAGACTGAAAAGAGATAAATAATATTGTATCTAAATGAAAATTAGAATATTATTTAGTTATATAATAATATAGAATAGATAGTGAACCAACAATTAGAAATATGTTATCATAAAAAAATTGTGAATAAAAAAAATACAATATAGATAAAAAAGTTTTATTAACTGTCAAGAAAATAAAAGAAATCAATGACCAATGCATACCCTACAAAGATTAGTTCACCCGTACAATGTTCTAAAATTAGTTACCAAAATTAAATATTATTAAGAAGTTGTGTTTGTTTTTCAAATATTTGAGAGCTACCTTAACCATTGGATATAATAGTAACTATTGAAGATCTGCCTTAGACTATAACATTATCAGCCCTAGGCTGGCCTATTGAAAGTTTTCAGTAGTCGTGACACAAATACGCGAGAAAATAAACCCCAAGATTTAACAAAAAGTGTCAACGAAATTATAAGTTTTACTTTCTTCCAAAGACAGATTGAGAAATCTGATCAATCAAAAAACTTCACCAGAATCACAATGTCAACGTTCCACAGCACTTCAGAAGTTCGCCGAGTTCTTCGGAAAACCATCGGTTGAGGAGAGTCCACTTCTCTTCTCTCCCCTCTTCTCCAGGCTCGAACAGATAAAGCTTACACAATTCATCTTTTCCCCATATAACAATCTGGCTTTGCCACATTGTCATACCCTCAACTGTGTACAAGTGAGGATAATGTGTTCCTACCGTATGGAATTGATTTTCCACATAATCAAACTCTATAACGCTCCCATTGCCAACAAAGAATAAACGTCCAAATGCCGGTAAAGGAGGGCAAGTGAGATGGTAACGGAATTCAGTAAAGGGCCTCCATACACGCGTGTTAGGATCGTAACATTGTACAGCTGCCCAATCCCTATTTCCTTCCACCACATATAACTTCCATCAACAAAGGCACTGTGGCAAGTCATGAAGTTCCAACCCATCCGAGGAAGATATTCCCACTGCTCCTCCTCTACATTGTAAACTGCTGCACCACAACCAGAGCCCTGCCCTCCTGCAATGTAGATCAATCCGTTTGCTGAGTCCACTGAACACCCAAAATATATTCTAGCGTTAGGAAGGTCCGGACCTCGCTTCCATCTCCCTGAAACATATTAAGAGTCTTTATTTGTTATTTGGAATTGTTTGGGGCATTGATATGTTTTAAAGGTTGATGCGAAACTATACTAATTTTATTAAGTCTATTCTAGATTAGTTATCTAAATGAACCAATTCTTGTTGAATTATCTAAACGAATATATTTTGAGAGTATATAGCTATGTGAAAAAACGTATCCTTAAAATGTATTATTAAGCTTGACCGAAAAGAGATTGTTGCAAACAAAATTAGTTATGAGACTATGAATATTGGAATAATGTTTTCTATTGCGAACATCATAAAGAGAAAATCAAGAGAATACCGATCACGCAACATTAGAGCGAAAGATTAATCTGAAAAAAACTTAAACATCTTACGGAAAATTGAACTAATCTTATATGAAAAATAAGTAGGTTGATTGTGAGAAACAAGAGAATACCATCAAGAAAATCATAGACAAAAAGTAACTCTTCCCTGTCGAGAAAGCCCATGACGAACAGTTTGTGATTGACCGAAACACAGTTAGAAAAATATGTATGACGAAGGGGAATGGGGGGCAGAGTTTCCAAAGTTTTTTGCAGAGGATCGTAGGGTTTAATTGTGAAATCATTATCAACACGCACCGAGAGTATGATCAATTCCTGGCTCGCACCAAATTTCTTTCTGTTCTTACAAAACCGTGGATTTGTCACAATATTTTCCCAGGAATTACAAACAGAGGTTAGCTTGTAATGAGAACTGCATGGTACTCTAAGCAAGCACTCTCTGCTAAGGTCATTAGGAAGACCAGGAATAATTTCCATTGCACTATTTCTCTTCAACTTTCGCTTAGTTTCACTCAGCCAAAATTTCGGTTGCAAAATCCTTAATAATATGAATTTGGCCCAAAACCTTATTATCTCATAATAAAGTTTTGATATTCTGGTTTTGCATAACCAGAAGATAAATTGTACTGTTTGGTTGACGGGGAAGATGAGAAAGTTTTAGGAAGATGAGCCAATTTTGGGAAATGAGCCAATAAAAAATAGAGCAATAAAATACCATAACCAGGTTTTCAAATGAATTCCACCTTTTAGGTGGAAGTTGCAAATCCTTGTTTTTGGAGCAAAATTGGAAGATGAAAATTATATTATGGTTGTCACATTTTCCAATGTAAGCAACCAAACTAAGGATTTGGAGTCAAAACCAGGTTTTCTCTCCCAAATTCCAATTCCACCCCTCAAACAAATGATATGTTTTTGATAGTTAGAAGGTGATCTATTCTTATAGATGTGTACAGATTTTTCAAGAACGACATTACCTTTTCAAAAAAGTTCATAAATGAACAAATCAACAAATTAATTAATTGATTGATAATATATAGTCATTGAAAAATTGGAATCTATAAATATTGTATCTATGAAATTATTTATTTATAAATGAAAACAATGACGAATGGTTTATTACTATGATAAAAGAATTAGTGTTGAATGTTGAAAATTTTGGTATTTGTGTTCATTAAACTAGAAAATGTCTTTAACAATTAGATGTACAAATTTGAATCAAATTAATTTTCAATGTTAATTTTAGAGTCAACTTCACCATTAAAGAAATAGATTACATTTGTGAATTTGTTTAAAACTACTAAAATAGACCTCATAAATCTCCAATTTATGTTATACCTCTATCTAGAGAAAGGGGTTATTAAATAAAGTGGGAGAGGGTCCCCAACATCAAGAAAGAAAAAAAAAGGTGAAAGAGTTGAGGACTCATAAGGAGTTAGATCACCCATAAAAATTCCAACTATCTAAATAGGAGCAAAAGACCAATATGAAACGTAATAAAAAATATCCGAAAACCAAATCCTAAAGAGTTGAAGGCTTAACTACCTTCCATTCAAGGTTGAACTCCATCAAAGTTTAAAAGGAGGCTTTTTTTTTCTAATTTACTTGATTGGGGGCGAGAACATCAGAGACCTCTTATGTCAAGCTACATGCCATCTCCTTCCATTTCCTTTGGCCTTGCCTATGCTCCAATTCTTCTTAAAAAATCTAGAGGTAGCTGAAAGTCTTGACCATCATCTCTTTTCTATAATAAAAACCTATTTGAAATTTCTTTCTGAGAATTTTTAGGTTGTTTTTAATATTAGTAGCAGTATACAAGATTTTATTCTCCTCCTTCTTAGAAGGCACTAACCCGCAAAGCTCCTACACCTACTCCATAACATTCACCCAATTATTGAGCTTATTGAATAGGTTGTCTTTGCTTCCCAAATCATCTCGTCATGCATCACTTTACACTAGTCACAAGTTCTAGTATGGGCTTCTACCAAGGCCTCAAGCCAAGTAGTTCTAATTTTTGCCTATGTAATTGAGAAAAAAACCATTTGATATATTCTAGGCCACATACAGCTTATTCACTTTTTCTACTAATTTTTAAAAACCCAGTTCAATTCAACCACATTAGGAGATCATAAATGGAGTAAGGAGGAGTTGTAGTGTTAGTTGATGAATGCTGAAGATGTAGATCTCTACTCTTTAGGAGGGAATTTTCAAGAATCAACTCTGACCTAGTAGTCTAGTATGAAGAATAGCCATCAAAACATCAAAAAATCTCCCTTTGAACTACATTGTTTCCCTCAGACTATGTCGGTTGTCCCTATGTTGTTAATTTTTTGGAGTTAGCACTATATTGGTTATGCCCTCTTTTTACAAAATTCATCTTATGATCTATGTAATCCTGCATTAAGAAAAAATATAATTCTTATTGCATGTTTCTAAATGTATTTACTTGTTCTCATATCATTCAAATTACTTTGATCACATATAATATTTTTAGAGTATATACAAATTTAAAGTTGTGCTTAATAGTTACAATTAAGATGTATTATATGTTTTTGATAAAAAAAGAAGCAAGAACGCGCCGGCCCCTAGAATAGAGAAGACTAAAAGCAAATTAACAACACATTAACAACATTTAGCTTCTATGTAGATAAATAGCAGAGTAATAGTGTCCAGTCTACCTAGATATTTAAAATAATCTTGAAGGTCCTTAACAAAAAGAATGAACAAGAGTTGTAGCTTAACCAAAAAGTAAAGAACATAGTAATAGTAAAATTCCATGCAGGACTAGTCCAAAGTCTTAAAAACTTAACCGTAAAACAAAGAAACATAGTAAAAACCCTGGGGCCTAAAGGCCTGACCCAAGACAAAATCACCATGGCACCAACAACAGTTAAGACCTCTCACCCAATCCCTTGGACATGAAGGTAATGGCCATTCTTCCTACAAAAAAAGGAAGAGGTCTCTGTTATCTTCATTAGCTTCCAATTTGTCACCGACAATCTTCTCTTGCACATTACACAAAGTCACAACCGACATGTGCATCACTTTAAGGGAAAATTTATTTGAATCAGAGATGTGGGCCTTGATTTCTTTCATATCCTGCTTGAGGCCAAGTATCTCATTATCCAACTCATTGAATTTCTATTTGAAGGAACCTTTGAACCTATCATTCTCAGCCATAACCATGGTAGTGTGCTCAGTGTGGGGGGAGTTGACCTACTGAGTGTGGGGAGAGGATAGGGTTGGGGTATTACTGTGAGGGATTTCATTCTCTATAGGCGGAGGATTTAAAGAAGGAATGATGTCATCCCTGGGGGAGCTCAAGTGCTTGGTCAAGGAGTCCTTAATCAACCCAGAGGAGCCTGAGGTATCTATATCCTCTAAAAGCATCTTATCCTCAGAGTTCATTTTCCTGAGTCATCTTTTTCATTTTTCTTTGGCAATTATATTGGATCGTCAGACAGTACCACCCAACTCAACATTCGACCCCATCCGACTGCTTGAAATTTCCATTTTTTAAGCCTCCTTTCAGTTTCAGGGGGGCTATCAATCACCATCTTATCCTTTGCCTCCATGGATTTAGAGAAATGAGACTCTTCTAAATCCTCAGCCCTTTCGAAGGGGTTCTACACACATCTTTTGTAGCCTTTACCATCATGTGGGACAAGGTCAGTTTCCTGGATGGACTAGGAGGGGGATTGAGAGGGGTTATTGGCTCCCACCGGAGTAACGTCTAGGGTGATATCAGTGATAATAATGGGAGGTTGAGGTGGGGGGAAACTGGCTTTATGAAAATTGTACAAACAAAGAAGGAGGCCCTAGTGAAGGATGGGAATTGACTTCTTAGGGTTCTTGTTCTCTTTATGTCTAGGATATTATTTTCTAGCGAGTGGAGGAGGTAGAACGAGATGGAAATAAGGTCCCTATTCCTAATTTGGTTAAGGAACAATAAATGATAGTAATAAAAAATAGTAAATTTTCCTTCTAAGGTGAAATACTTCATAATAATGTGACACACCTTAGGCTAGAAATCGGGGAGCAACTCACGGTTGAATCCCTTGGACTTTTTAACAGGTTTTTCTCTCAACCTAAAGAATTGATTGAGACTGGTCATGTTCGACGTTCGACTGGTTTTCTTGTACTTCCTTCCCTCCATCGAGAGCCCCGTCACCTTACCAATGATCTCCTCATTGATTTGAAAGTGGATGCCCCTGAAAGACACCTTTCTTTTGTTCCATGAGGACACAAATTACTTGGAAATTTGTTCATCATTACCACCCTTCATTCTCTCCATAAAACCCCAAATGTCACTATCTTTGCAATAGTGAATCACCTGAGGGTCAGTAGTGAACTCCTCAATTTTGTCTGGTTCAATGCACAAAGTTTTGCCCCCCATCTTGACTGCTCTTGTTTCTACAGTAGATACCTTATGAAATTTACAGGGTTGAGCTTTGTAGGCCAGAGCGTAAAACAAGGCTTTCTGAGTTAACTATTTTATGCGAATTTTGTTCATAAAAGGCAGGGACTAGGTGCTCTTTGGTGAATCGAGCCCCATACAATAAAATCTAGTGGATCTCCAGACGTAATTATTAGAAGTTAAACTATTTTTATCATTAATATCCTTGGTAGTCGAAATGACCTGTCGATGCAGACAACCATCCTTCCACACGTAATCTCTCAAAAGGACATTATGAACCTTTATAAGATTTTGAGCATACATAGTCATAACGACTATAATCATCACGTTAAGCTAACACAACAACATGGTGGGGCTCTCAATAATTTTATCAGCAAAGCGGTCAATTTTAAACATTATTGGTGTTGATTTATTCCCACCCAATTAGCCGGTGTGTCTCCTTTGGTAGCGCACTAATATCCTTCCAACTGACCACCCTAGTTTGTTTAAGCTCAATACAAACCATAAAATCAGCCACCGAGTTACCTTCCTTGTAGGTATGTGAAATGATTATATCCTGGAAGTTGTTGAGAAGCTCCCAAATTTCTTCTATGATTGTTTTCACCCGCCACACCATGTTCGACCTTTTGTTGACAACCTCCACAATTACTTTGGAATCCCCCTCGATCATCAGCAGCCTAATATTCTTGGAGATGGAAAATTTTATATCCCATAGAAGCAATGTATGTTCAGCTTGGTTGATATTACTATTTTTGAGCAGCCCGACATAAGCCAAAAGGAAAGAACCATTTTGGTCACTTGGCACTCGATCCCCACCTTGGAAAAAATTATTCGCCGCCCCATCAAAGTTTAATTTGATCCAGCCAATAGGTGGGGCAATCCAACGAGTAGCATTCTGAGCCATCAACCCGGAGTTGTCAAACCTAGTTAATCCGGCCAGTAAGTTCCAATTGTCAGCTGTTTTGATCTCCCAAAATGAAGGAGGAGTAGAGGGAAGTTTCCAATTATCTGAGGTAGAATACTCACATAGGAGCTTTGTGACTAGATGGAGAGAGGCCTCAGGTGGGGAATCAGTCTCCCTAAATATCATGTTGTTCCTTTCTTTCCAATAGTCCAAAAAATGTGCGGGGGGAGAAGGTGCCATAGGAAATGGAGGAGAGGGTGATTAGAAGGGGATGGCCAAACAGTGAACTGATGGAAATCCTCTCCAAGGCCCTAGGGGATCCCCAGTTTCCCAATAACTCCCTGCCAAATACTAGTAGAGTATTCATAGTGTATGAATAGGAGGTTCACAGTTTACTCCTCTTTTTGCAAAGGACACATCTGCTAGCCAGGGAAAATGCTCTTCTTATGAGGTTTTCAAGGGTTAAAGATTTTCCATGCATAAGCGTCCACTAGAAGAAGTTGATTTTCAGAGTAAGGTGAGGGATCCACACATTCTTCCATTTTCCAGGATTATTTTCCTCCTTCAGAAGTAGGTTGTAAGCAGTCTTGAGCAAGAAGGTTCCCACTTGGGTGGGGGCCCGAATGATAGAGTCCTGGCCAATAATTCCAAGAATTTTGGCATTTCCCAAAATTTCCATTAGCTCCTTAGCCAAGTGTTCCAAATCAGGTCCGTTCTTGACCAGAATAGCAACATTTTTCCATCGCCCTCCAATCATGTAGTTGTAGGTTCTGTCACCAAGGATAGGCCTGAGGTTGTAAGTATATATGTTGCTAAACTATATACTTAGTAAATATAAACTATTTAGTAAATAAAAATAAAAATTTGTATAATTAAAAATATTGGAAACATTATGATGTTGAAAGTGTCCACAATTATAATAAGACACACATAAATATTAAAATGATACTTAAAAACTAAAGTAGTACTTACATATATTTAACAAATTAAAAAAAATTATTAATCAAATAAATAAAATAGATTTAAAATAAAAATGTTACTATTTATTTCTAAATAATTTGAAAAAATAATTTAGTAAGCTACTTCTTTAAGACATATATTTACCTCATATAGGTCACTCAACTATATTGATGTAGAGCACCTACTACCTTCCTAGGAGTTTGAAGATGCTCTGGCAGTATGTTTTGAAGGCCCTCATCTACTACATTACCCTAGATACTAGGTTTGACAAAATCCACACTTATCATTTTATCTTTCTTAATAATTTTAGGCATGGTTTCAAGATTTCCATTCCGTATTATCTCTTCTCTTTAATGAACAAGAATATAACTAGTTTTAGAGATAAGAAAATTGCTAATCCTTCTTTGCATGAAGGATTAATCCTTTTGTTATATGAATTCTTTAAAACCCAAATCATGGGTAGGGAAACTGGGGATAGCAAGGCTATCAGTGAGTACTCTGGTTTGGATTATGTTCCTTCAGGCTCTTCTATGGGCATTACTTTAGATGAAAATGAGGAAGTTGATTTCAAGAAACAGAGCAAGGGCTCCCCATCCAAAACACATCCCCTAAAAACTATCAAGAAGGAATTACCTTCCAAAAAATAGGATAGATAGAAGGCTAACTTGGAGGAAGAGTATAATGAAAAGGAGGAAGAAATGGATTCGGAAGAAGATGTGGGAAACCCCATTTTGGATTCCACTATTATGCAAGAATAGGACAAGGAGGACACCCCCAAACCAATGCAGGACCTTTCTAGCCACTTGTTAGTTGATCTCACTATCAGTGAGGAAAAAACCCTTCCCCCTTAGTCCCCAGACACTAACACTAAAAATCAAGTCCCCATGACTGAAGATAAAAATGAGTAGGGCACTAACTAGTCACCCATCAGGACAGGGGGGAGTATAATAGTCAGGACACCGGGAGGGGTAAAAAGGTCTAGAGAAATTTTAATATCAACACCGTGCGCATGGGAATTATAAGGGAAGCCGTCTATCCTTAGATTCTGGAGGAAAATGATGGAAATGTCCACAAGGAAGAATTGATAGACCCTGCACTAGTTGTGCTTAGTGATAAAGCTAGGGAGATGGACATGGATTTTATTAACAACACTAAAAATAGTATGCTGGCTCAGTTTCGATCTTTCAAATGGCTCTACAACAAGATCGAGGACATCAAGGAAAAAATTTAGGGCTTGGACAACAAGGAAAAGATCACAAAGATTAAGCCAAGTCTGGAAACCAGGGTCATGAACATGGAATCCAAAATGATAAGTTTGGAAAAAACCCTCAAGGGAGTGGCAGAGAAAAACTTTAACATCCTTAAAACATCCAACAAGAACCTTAAGCTGCTGATTAAAAAGATGGAAGAAAAAATGGACCCCAACACCAAGCAAAGGACTATGAAGGAGGACAAGGAGCCAATTGAAGGACTAGGTAAAATAACTAGAGCTCTAACAAGGAAGAACATGGAGAAGATTGATCCATAAGGTTCCCAAGTGCAGAACGTCAAAGACATGATTCAACTGATGGAGGCTCTTAAAAGCAATGTGGCTATCATGCTCAGGAGCTTGGCATAACTAGTCATGGTGCTCTGTCTTTTGGCTATGCTTTATTTTCTCTATTTTTTCTTGTTTGGCCCTATGGTGGCCTGTCCTAGCTACTCTATTCTATTTTCTTTGCTTGGTTCTCTTGACTTTCTTTAGACTATAGACTGCTATGGGTTTCAGGGTCCCTGTAAAACCTATTTTCCTTAATCAAAAACTATATTGACATAGAAAAATTAGAACAGTATTGTATTTTTAAGTAGTTATATATGGATTTTTTTCCCATATTCCAAGAACTCAAAATTTAATCCTTGAGTTGACATGGGATTGGTCGGCACATGTAATCCCAATAAAAAAAATTCACTACTTCTAGTTTAAAATTCTTGATTTTTTATTCTTCACAAAATATACATGACTCAGAAGCTCTATACACATCTGAGATCATGGACAACACACTTGAATAGATTAATTACTTCCTTTATATTTTCAATAGGATTTTGCATTGAAATTTTATTGACTACTTAATAAAATAGGTCTATCTATTATTTTAATCCTTGTGAATCTTACTTGAGAGCCATGTGTTGATTATAAAACATAGGATCTCCTAGTAATAACTACAAACCATGTCTAAAATAGTCAATCTTTCATTAAAATTATACATTAGAGATAATGATTTAATAAGTTTTAAAATATCAAGACTTTTTCTTACATATTAAGTAATTGTAATAAAACATATAATATAATTATATAAAATACAATACCCCACCTTACATATTATTTATTCAACATGTATTTGGTATGTGGGGCTCCTCAATATAGATGTCTAGGTAGAAATAAAAATTATGTGAGTTTGATATGAAGGCAATATTCTTATATTTTATTTTGGTATCAAGCTTTAATCATTTCTATTACAATATGCATATAAAAAATTAAAGGATGGATTATTGTGTCATATTTGATGATAAGACTAACTAGTTAAAGGATTTACAAATAGGTTATGAGAGTTCAATGAAAAACTAATGTGAAATTTTATTTTGAACTTACTAATTTTTTATGGTGTTGTGCAAGACAAAGTAAGGAAAATATGAGAGATATTTATACCATTACATGCACATATGTAAGATTACTAGCACGTGGCTATGAGGAAACAATTTGTTACAAACCATGGTGAGTAATATAATAATAATATAAATCAGTAATTATAGATGTTTTAGGACACAAGACATGAAACACACTGCATTTGAAAATATCATGCAGTTTGAGGCACCATTTCCATGCTAAGGCACCAACCTTAGGAAACATACTAAGTAAGTAAAAAATCATTCAAGGAACACTTAGGTTTTTTGAAATATATAGGTTTCCACAAGATTCCAAAAAGAGCCATTGTCTTCTAACTTAGGCACAGCTAATTGATGAACTAAAAGGATGTAGGTTCTCCTAATCAGCCCCTACAATAGCTATATCAATTTTTCTATTTTTCACCTATTGACTTTAACATTTTGATCACAAAATAACCTAAATCAATCTACACCTCAACTTAAACTATCACACACATGTTTTACAAGTCTAGTTTCCATTCCACCAAAAAATCAACATGTCAATTCTTGATACAACCACTAGACTTATAGAATCTACAGGAGGCAGTTAAACTATGTCATGAATCACATGAGGGACGTTGGTAAGTTTCCAATTATCCCCCTAGAATCACTCATTGTAGGTCCACATCACTCCCAAAGCATATTTAAACCTATGACAAAGCTTTGATACTACTTGTTACAAAAGTTGTTGTAGCACCAAAATATTTCAATGTGTTAATGCTTGATACAACCACTAGATTTATATAATCTATAGGAGGTGGTTAAACTATATCACAAATCCCATGAGGGATAGTGACAGTCTGCCAAAAATATGCGCATATGTGCACACACACATATCAATTTTATCAACCAAAATTGTAATTAGTTTGACCATGGTAGAGTTAACAATTATTTATATAATTTGGTCATCATGAACGTTACTTACACTCAATGTAGTTCATCCTAAGAGATAAAGCGTCCTGAATACATCACAAGAAATTTGTCATGAATGATTTATTCAAAGAAGAAGTACTACAACACTTTCCAAATTCAGCAACAAATCCAATGTGTATAAAAGCATAAGAACACATTAAAAATTCAACATAAAAATAATATCCAATGAATGTAATTCTCTATAGAGTAGAATAAACCATAGCAATATTGATATCAACATCTCAACTCTTCCCCTAAATCATATCTATATAAATAGGTCAAAAATAAAATCAACTACCTAGAACAACATTACCTCACTTTCAAAGTAGGCCAATATAAGATATTTAAACTATAATGTTCCATACATATTAATAATATACCCACCAAAGTAGAAACCTTCAAACATGAATGCAAATAAATATAGATTATTCTCTAGATTATTCCTAACTATTCCAAATAGTCAGTGTCAAAAAAATAAAAAATTTGTTCTCTAAAATTTTGTGGGCTCAAATATAGGATAGAACAACACTCATAAATAATAATATCACCAAAACTACAAGTCACCAATTCTTTTTTGGATCAATAATATATACCATTTTCTTAAAATGAATTTAGATACTCTTTCACACATGTACAATTTTCTCATACTTGTCACTTTCTATGTATAAAAATAAAAACTTCTCATCATCACTAACTTTTAAAAAAACATCTGACCATCCAGTATAATTTTTCAAATACTTGTTCCTATATATCAAACTTCATATACTCTTCCTTTCACATTTCAACTTGATATAACTATTCACATGACAATTTTGAATACTTATCTCGTACTTCCTTGCACCAGTTACAATACTAAACTCTTAATTCTAACAATATTCCCCTTTGTCATTAATAGAAACACATTGGAAATCACAATGTAATGATGTACTCTATATACTTTTCTAACCATTTGAGCTCATAGATAATAGACATATCACAAAGACATATTCTAACTAGGGATTTGATAATTTTATTTCCCTTATAAGGAAATCTCTTCATTTTACTTCTCTCTAAAACTATCATCGTATTACCAAACACCTCTTCTATTTTTTGGTACAAATATATTAGTAACAACACTCCTTATATCACTGAAAATCCATCTTTAAAACACATCATTGTAATTAATAAATTGCACCTATCACTGTTCTCCCTAGGAAAATAAATGACATTAATCATGAGATAAATATAGACACTAAGTCTCCTCCTAGGAAGATTCACTACTCTTGTACATATAGTTTGAGGATTGAGGGGAAATAACACCTTATTTCTGCCAAATATAATCAAGAGCATCCTTAAACAATGCCTCATTGAGGATATTTACAATTTAACCTTATAAAGGTACATACTCTAATCAGATGTCTCTCTCTACATTTTCTTCTTCACGAACAATACCAAATAGAAATATATTTAGTAAATGAATGTATTGTAAGATTCTCTTAAATATTGATAGAGTTTGTTTTCCAAACATAATAAGAACTAGCTCAACATATAAAACCTTGATATCCTTTAGGGTGTTTTTCATCCATAACACTTGTAAATAATAAGGTGTTGTTTCTATATACTCTTCCTCTGCAATAAATAATAACACTGAAAACTTGTCATTTCTTAGGAGATCATCCTATATCCTAATAAAAATGTACCTTTTCTTGTACTTCTTCTCTCATTTTCACATCCTACCCAATTATATTTAGTAAAATATCTCAAAGTAATGTCATTATCTTATTTTCACAACAATCCAATATACAGAGTCCCATTAGAACATCTAAATATATTTTTCACTACTTTCTCATCTGATTACCTAGGACTACCTTGAATGCTTATATCCAACAAGACTACATGTATAATTTCAAGCATTGAAGTAGTCAAATACCAAAATCTCCTAACTATTTATCTACAAAGATTTTGATAAATCTCAAATGATTCAACATCCTTACTCAAGTCACTACGACTTGTGAAGAGAGTTCCAACTAGTTTTCAATCCTCTGTTACAATATTCTTCAACATCTCCATGATATACTTGGTCTAATAAACAAAATCCCATATTTTACTAGACAAACTTGGAGGTCCTGAAAGAGAGTTAATTCACTATTCATAAACACTTCAAAGCCCTCATGTATTTCTTTAAAGAGTCATCATCTCCTCTTAATAGGATATCGTGAATATATACTAGCACTATCAACACTTTATCATATTCATCCTTAAGATAGAAATTGGTACATATATTTTATGTTTTTTAAAATTTTATTGTAGTAAATACTTTTCCAACCTATCATATTGATCCCTAAAACTTTCTTCAATCTATAAAGTTCCCTTTTAAGAATGTCGACCATATCTGGATCTTTTTTAAACTAAAAACCATCCAATTGCTCAATGAAAACTTCCTTTTAATATTATCCATTGAAAATGGTAGACTTTAAATCTATTTGATATACTTTGAAATCCTTAGAAGAAACAAACTTGTAAGAAACATTCTTATAGCTTCCATTCAAGACACTACAGAAGACTTTTCTTTGAAATCCATACCTTCAACTTGAGTACACCCTTTACATACCACTAATTTTTTGTTTATTTTGGCTTCAATATCTTCAATAAATTGGTTTTATAGTACCCATTTAGTTCTAATTTCTAATTTTCCAAATGGTCAGCACCCATTATTGGATGTTTTAGGTGCTATTAGACCCTATTTTTGCGATCTCGAGGTCCAAATATGTTTTATGCTTGATCCTAGAAATTTTTATTTACTTTTCCCTCTCCTTTTCAATATCCTTGAGATATAGTTTAAATTTTAACCTATTTTTCATGGGACATGTGGAAAATCATGACTTGTCCCATGTTTTGGGGTCCAAATTTAACTTGGGGCTTGACATTGAGGGCCTATTGGAATATTTTCTTTCGTGGCTGGCCTAGATAAAGTTTAAATGCATAAATGATGTCCAGTTAGTATAAAATCACCTCATCTCTCCTTATTTTGCAACAAATATATATACTCAAGCATTTTTAGCATTCAAACTATCAAGTTTTCAAAAAGGAAAGAGAAACTAGATTCATAACTTGAAGGAAATAATCTAAAATCAAGATCTCCAAGTCTCTAATTCTTGAAGATCATTAAAGTCAATGGCATTATTTTTCATTTTATGAAAATTTATCTCCCATGATGTCCACATAGATGAATTATCAACCAAAGAAATAAGATTCATTCTTTCATCCACCTTTTGTCTTCTTTGTAAGTGGTTGTGAAGCATATCTACATTCAATATCTTAGATTAGTATTCATAGAATATATATGCATCTTTTAGGGAATCATTTATTCTAAATCACATTCCAAAGTCAAATTTTGTGATTTCAAGTACATTCAAGTATTTTCATGGGTATGTGAAATTTCTACATCCATCAATGAGGGTTTATGCAAGTTGATTCTATTATTTTCCCTTGTCACTTAGTTCCTTTCCTATGATGTCATTTCATATTTCACGGTTGATTCCTTTATAGGGTTTTCACCAAGAAAAAACCTTTATACATGCTTCTCCCCATTTTTCTTTGTAATAATATGTTACAGAGCTATCAGATTAGATTTGGATAGGTCAGGAGTAGTCAAATAATCTGTCAAAAAATAGATAAAGCCACTAGGACTAGGTCTCTATTGCCATCACGTCCCTACCATTTTGAGCTTATATTTTATTCACAGGTATGATCTATCTTCTAGTTTCTATTTCCATAAATTTTTTTTTCTCATTATCTATCTATTATAGTATATTTTTACCTTGTTTAGTGAATTTTCCTAGCTAATCATTTACATTACTATATTTTATTATTCTCATTTCATCAATCACATATTTCATGAATGAATCATTCTTCCTAGTTATTTAGTGAGCTACATATTGATCATATTAGGTGCATCTTCCTTCCTAGATGCATAATTAATGGAAAAGAAAGTAATCACTCATCCATACATCCATTTATTCTATTTTATTTTGTACATATTTGGTGAAACCGACTCATAACCTCTCCAATTATTATTTGGTTTTTAGATCAACATTATACCCATTACATACTTCTCATTTTTGTAGTAAAATCTAGATCTACTTTGTATGCTCTACATTAGATCTTTAAAATTTGATAGTTAAACATGGTTTTCATAAAATATTGTTATCTTCCTTAGTTTAATTGCATATGTAATGTCCCCACCAGGGAACCCATAAGGAGTCAGGTCTTTGACTCAAAATTACAACTAACAAATTTTTTTTAACATTCTAAGATATTATCAAAACTATTCACAAGTATATTCCTTAAGGTTCCCTTAATGAATTCATTTACCATTATCAAAGCATTGAATTTAATTACTTAACCATGTGAACTCCATTTCCTTTTTACCTCTACTTTTTATTTCAGAAAGAGAGAGAAAATAATACAACTACATCTTTTACTTCATATTTCATTTTCATTCCTTTTGCCAACACATTGAAAATCTATCTTTTAAACTTTCGCTGGTGAAGAGTTCTAACTAAAGGCCAAGTTTAGGCGTAGGAAATTAGCATGCAGTTCTAGTTTGATATGGTATGGTTGTAAAGAGAATAAACCAAGACTTGTTTCAGACTCCTTAGGTCATATGAGGACCATCTACATGCTTGGGAGTGGTCAGGAAGTCCACTGGTGAAGAGTTCTAACTAAAGGCTAGGTTTAGGCCTAGGAAATTGGCGTGCAGGTCTAGTTTGATATGGTATGGTTGTAAAAGTATTTCTAAAGTATTATTTACATTAATAATTTTCTTTCATTCCACATTAAAACTAATTACATTAATGATACAATTGCATTCATTTTATTTACCTAATTTGCACAAATATTCACTTTTAGAAATGAATTAGAAGCCCATCATTTATCCAATACACTAAATACATTTATCCTATGCCCTTTCATTTGTTTTCTCCTTAACCTTATCTATGCACTATCATCACATAGACTTTCTATTAAAAGTCCTTACTTTCCATTTTCATTTCAAGTGTAAATCATTTAACCTTTAATAGTTCACAATCCTAACCATCCACTGAATCATTTTGTCACAAGTATAACTACCAAATTTTTTATCCATGACATTGTATATATACAGTTAAGAATGGAGATTAAAACCTTGTTTAAATAACCTTACATCATACACATTGAACTTAGACATTTAAGAGCATTAGGAAAGGATTACATCTTAATACTACTTTCAATAACATACATGTTTCTTTTCCCTTATTATTTTCACTTGGAGATACCCATCAACCTTTAGCATATCTTTTCACTATTCCACATATCAAATCAAGTTTCCTTTTAAATAAATTTATGTATCTATTGCATTGTAAATACTTACATAGAATTGTTACTTTTAATTTTCATTTAAAACTCACAAGAGAGATAGGGAAGGAATTACTTAAATATAATCCATAATTGATTTAATAATATTCAATACCCTTTTGAAACTCTTAAACCTACCCTTCCCAAATACATAACTTCTTTCTTACAATCTCAACACAATTACAATTACAATTGCTGCACATGGCCCGAAGGCATACATAAAGATAATTACATCAAGTTTCCCAAGGCTTACATTACATTTTTACACCTTGATTTCAGAAGATAGAGATACCTTAAAAGAGATTTTCCACCGAACCATGTGAAACTGGTAAAGTTCCACCCCCCATGCTAGGAGATAGAACCAAGGTACTCTCAAGACCCTAAGACAATCTAAGTCTCAAGAACCAATAAATCCAAGACTCAAAAGAATATGAACAAATCACATAAAATATCATCATACTATAACACCTAGGTTAAGGTTCTAGGATACCACCTAAGTAAGTGTCATCACACCACCTATATATTGGGATCCTCCCTGGAAACCATGTAACCCCAGTACCCCCTTTCTAAGTAGGGATCCTTCCTAGCAGTTACCCTTGGTCCTGGTACTCCAATCAAGTTTGTGTGGCCATTATTATATTTTCTTTCATTATCTTTTGAATCCCCCCTTCCCAAGTTAATTTTGTTAAGGTTATCACTTTTTACAAACCCACCCATAGGAATATCTGGAAACCACTTTAGGGTTCCAACACCTATGCTAAACCACTCACTTAGGATCCCTATTCCCTTACCCCATCACAAATCAAAGATACAAGATAACACTTCCAAGTCCTAATCCATAAGTTTAGGAAACTCCCCTGTGCACTTAGTCCCTCAGAGAGAGTCCTAACCTTAGCCATATACATAAAAGGAACCATTGGAAGAGTGTTTATCACAAGACACTTTAAATCATAGCATATAAATTTCCACATGCCTAAATAAAACTTTCCACAACTTATTTATAGGTCTAGGGAACCCTCCCATGCACATAGGCCACTGAGACAAGTACTAGCCTCATAAACTAAGCTCAAGTATATGCCAAGTGCAAAAACACCATATTACATCAAAAAAACTAGTTATGAACATACATAGGTGATACAAATTTCCACATGCATTAACAAAACATTATGATAAACTTAAATAAATAAAATGAACATTAAGAGAGGTACAAAGATGTAGATAGAGACCGGGATCAAGGTTAGAAGATACATACCAAACCCCAATCCAAATAGGTACCCAACATGAAAATCCATGACTCCAAAGTTTCCAAAATAGGTACAAATAGAACATAAAAGTAATATAAATATAAACTAATAAAGATTGGTGGGGAAGTGACTAATTTTAGAAACATAAAAATACAGTCTCGGTGCAGTGAGAATAACATTTTTATGAACCATTGGATTTTCCTAATTTTCATATATGTTTGATAAAAATAATGTCACACATTATCACTGGAGTGATTTTCGTAATAAGGTCAGGTTCAAAAGTTATTCACAATGGAGTAATGGTATAGGAAAATAAACCATAACACTTTGTCTGTTTCCAATTAACATATTCTTTTTCATTATCATCCTAATTACAAATCATTTCACAAAATAAACCTTGAAGACCATATGAGAAATAAAAATATTCAAGAACACACACATATACATAGATAAATATGCCAAATTATAATTATATAATAAATCATAGACTTCCAGGAAAGATTTTACAACAAAAACTATACAAACACTCATAAATTTAATTCCTGGATGCATAGTTTGAACACAGAAAACATAGCATTGAAATTTCATTATAACTCATAGTTTATCTATCATATTCAAATCCAATTCCATAGCATACACATTCATAAGACACACACATGAAGAATAGAGAATTCATCCTCGATTCAGACCCTACCTGGGGTCCTGCGGATAATTCTCTTCAAGCAGCTGAAGCACACTCTGCAATCTCCAAGAAATGAAAGCCTCCTTGATGGATTCCCATTGGAAACAAATCCTCCTTCCTCATAGACAATCCCAATAGTAGCACTCAAAAAACTAGAGAACTCTCAACCTCACAAAAACTTCAAATATATTTATGGAAAAATCAATGCAGAACAATTCCAAAAATCTTCTGGCAAACTCTCTCCAAAACCACAGAAAAATGAAAATATTTATCCTCCAACTATATGGTTGGAGAGAGTTTAGTGCCTTCCTTCATCTGAATGAAGTCCATCGGGAGTGATTCCAGAGTATTTCGAGCCTCTCCAATGAGACCGCCTTTCCAACTAGTCTTTGGCAGGGATGAAGGGGCATCGACTAAAGAGGATGCCTATTGGGATCCTTTCGTCGAATCTTTCATGAATTGTCCCATGCTAGAGGTAGCAGTCTCAGGAACATCATGGGGTCTAGTATGGGGACCTTCAAGGGGGGAAGATTCCCCCAAGCGAGGCGGGCATGGAAATCAATAGTTTGAATTTGAAGGTTGGGCAGGAAGATGCTACAAAATTTACTTTCTAAGATGATAGTTGAAGATGCTACAAAATTTACTTTCTAAGGTGATGTATCACATATTGATCTTTGTGACATCCCACCATTAAAAGGGAATTTATCTCCCATCCAAAATTCATGTTCCTTCTCACCTTCTCCCCTTCTTTCGACAAGAAAAAACATTTCCATTACCTCAGTAGAACTATTATTATCCCTATAAAATTTGGTTTCCTTGATAAAGGTGTTCGAAACATTACCCACCAGGTCTTTGTTCACTTCTAGTTGTAGACCATAGACATAGAGGAATGCAATCTGCACCATCAGGCTTCTCAATATACCTAGTCAATTCTCTCGCGGAGATCTGAATATATATCATTTCGATATTATTCTATTTTTCATAGACAATGTGCTCAAGACAATTTCTATCACCCCCATTGTACAAAAATCCTAATTTATAGAAAATTGAACAAGACAAGGAGTTGAACTAATACAAAAAGAGATAATGAATAAAGTTATGAAAATTTTTGGCTTTCCCCACATAAATGATATCCTACCAAGGACACCAAAAAGTACATCATCCTCCATCATTTCTAAAAACCTCTTGTATATTGTATGCATCATAATCATTGCAATGTTTTCTCATAAGCCATTATAATACCCTCTAAAAAATTTTCTCCGAGATATTGGTCAACTGAATGAAACCTTTGATCAACAAGATCATTAACCAAAATCAAAAAGGTTTTGTTCTAGGGAGACAAATTATGGATGTAGCCATTACCACTCATGAAAACCTGCATTCCATAGAGCATAACTAGTAAGGTTGTTGGAATGGCCCTCAAACTTGATATTTCAAAGGATTATGATAAAGTCAACTAGAATTTTCTATATAAGGTCTTAACAACCTTTGGCTTCTCTCAAGACTTCATATCTCTCATCAAAGCTTATACTGAAATGGTTAGATTTTCAGTGCTACTCAATGACAAACTGGGCACCAAGTTGGCCCCTGGCAAGGGCCTTTGTCAAGGGGATCCCCACTCCCCTACCTCTTCATCCTTCTTGCTGAGGTTTTGGGGCATAATATGATAAAGTTGGAACATTCCAAAGAAATTAAGGGTATTAAACTAGCTACTAGCCTACCCCCAGTGATCCTGCAACAATTTGTGAATCACACCTTCTTCTTTGGTACCTCCTTAGTTAAGGAGGTGAGGATGTGGAAATTAATGTTGGATAGGTATGATAATGCTTTGGGGAAACATATGAACTATCACAAAAGCTGAATGTTCTTAAATACTAATCCTTTCATGAAAACTAAAATCCTGAAGATTCTGGGCTACTAGGCAGATTCTCTTCCTGTCACTTACCTTGGGCTCCCTCTAACTATTAAAGATATGAAGAATGAATTTTATAACTCCATTCTAGAATGAACACAAATAAATTTAGTGGGTTGTAAAGGTAAGCTCCTCAGTAGTGCTAGTAAGCTTCAACTCATTACGGCTTCTCTTCAAGGTATACATGCCTATTTCCTTTCTATTTTCAAAATCTTTGGTTTCATGGATGACAAATTGGAAAGGATATAATGCACTTTCCTTTGGTTTGGGTCTAAGTAAAATAAATGTATCCCTTTGGTTAGTCAGGACAAGGTCTTCCTCCCTAAACACCTTTGAGGTCTAAGCCTGAGAAGAATTCACAATCTCAATTTGGCCCTATTGTTCAAGCTAGCTTGGACTATGGTCATAGGATCTAGCGATTGGTGCAAAAATATGGAGAATAAGTACTTGGATGGTGGATGATTCTGTAGACTCTTCATGGAACAAGGCCACCCGCATGGATCCAAAATTTGGAACAACATTCTCAAGAGTAGAAGTAGTTTAGAGAAAATGGCCATTTGGCAACTAGGCAATGGCAGGGATATCTAGTTTTGGGAGGACCCTTGCCTGCCAGATATTATTTTAGCTTCCTCTCACTTCTCCCAACTAGGGAAAATTCTCACTTAGGGAGTTGGTACCCTAGTTTTTAACTTCATCTCCAATAGCATGTGGATTGATCTTATTCCTATTCTACAAGATAGACCAGATCTTGTCAATCTTGCTACCAAACTCAATGAGTTACTTCATCTTGTTTGCATCCCCCCAATGGATAGGATAGATAGAATTCTATGGAAACACACCCAAAATGGAAGATTCACTATTAAAATGACTTACAATTTTTTGATCATGGAAATTGCTGACACCACTTATTGGAACAAAGTATGGTAGCCACAATTGATCCCTAAAGTGAACTTCTTCTGGTGGATGGTGATCCATGGAAAAATCCTCAGTCTTGATAATCTGACTAAAAGAGGATTTAGCCTTGCTAATAGATTTTGTTCATACAAAAATGAGGAGGAAGGTATAAACCACATCTTCTTACACTGTGAATTTTCTATTGAGATCTGGTAACAGATCCTATCCAACTTAGCATTATGTGGGTTCCTAATAGCAATATCATTAATGGTTTTGTGAATGGTTTTTGACTTCCCATCACCCCCTATTAAAAATCCTATGGACTCAGACCTTTCCCATGTTTTGTTGGACCCTTTGGAATGAGTGTAACAATAGGATTTTCAAGGAGACTAAGCTCAATACTACTAAGGTATTCCATCTGGGTCTCAAAATTTTACATGATAATTTTCTCCTCTCCTACTGGAAGACCCCTATTGTCCCCCATTTTGTTTGGGATCACAAAACTACCAAGATTTGGGGCATTGACAATAGATTCACCAAATTTGACAGCACCAAGCTTACAACTCTTAAGGCTATTTTATGGACCCCTCCACAAGATACTTGGTAAAAACTTAATTTTAATGCATCAGTTTGCAAAGGTATCCAAGCTGGTGTTAGCATCATCCATGATCACAAGGGGTATTTGATGGCTGCTTATGTTTTCCCTCTTATGAATCATACATTTAATTAGTTTGAGGGTATGGCTCTCCTTTGGGGCCTAAATTGTTCCATTGCTCTGGGACATACCAACATTTCTCTTGAAGGGGATTCTAAAGTTATAATTGATGCTATTCGGGGAAACTCTACCACTGGCTAGAAAGTTGATAGTATATTATCTGATGTTTATGTTTTAATGGAGCGCACTCATAGATCTGCCATCATGCACATGTACAAATAAGGAAACTTTGTGGTTGATGCCATGGTTTCTATCGATCTTCATCTCAATAGGCTTCGGTGTTGTAGGGATGTCAGTCAATTGCCCAGACTACTCAAGACCTGCTTAGGTGGGAAATGAGCGATGGTGAATTTGGGTTATATAAATTTTAAAACTTGGACCTTGGGTGGAGCACCAACTAGTGGGACTGGGTAATATTATTTTTATAACTTTTGAGTGTACTACTTTCAAGTGCCACATGGATTATTTTGAAGGATCCATAAGTTATAATGGGGGTTTGACATGGAATAATGGTACTTGGTTACCTTTTATGGGCCATTATTATTTAGAATGGTTTCTAAAGCATGTGCAATCTACGAAGGATTATAGGAGATTTGGAGTGGATTTAAATGAGGCCAATTGCATTTTATAGTCATCCCCATGTCTTAACCCTAGTGGCCTTGATGGCATTGATTTACAAACTTCAAGGTAATAATTACCCTAATTATGGAACCCAACTTGACAAAACCTTAATTCCTTTCTTTGAATACAATTTTACCATTCCCTACTTCAGCCTTGCAAAAAAATTGGGCTCTTAGTCTAGTGCTACTGGTTTTGTGAGTTACCATTCTGGTTTCGCCCCTCCTAGTTTCAAGGATGACTCCAAATCTGTTCCTATGTTTTGTGGGCTACTGAGAGGGGCTTTTGGGGAAGAATATGGGAGGCGATAGGAAAATGACTGAAACTAACAAGATTGAGAAAGAATTCTCCTTTGACCCCATGGTTATGTATTTTTGTAAAAAGGGAGCTATTATTTCCTTTATGGAAAATATCACGGGCCATTACGAAATGATCTCCAGGCAGTTTGTAAAGTATTGGAATGAAATGAAAGTTATCATTAATGGTATTACTTTTTAGATAAATTAGGAGGTCATTGACTAAGCTACTTGGATGCTAATGAATGGTAGGAAGTGGAAGAAGACTACAAAAGCCTAGGCAAAAACTAAGTTCACTCATTTTTTTAAGAATGAAGGCACCCCGATGCCTAAAAATGGGGGCTACAAGATCTCTGAACTTGTGGAATTCTGGCCTAAAATGTGTAAGTTGGTCATCAATTATTTCACCCTCGAGGGTCGGTATGGTACTTTCTACAACTACCATCTTCCATTTTTAAATTATTTTTGGCACTAAATTTTTATTTCCTTATCTTTTTATCTGTTATACTCTTTGAAGTCCAATGTTAATGATGTGAATATAGCTATATCACTTGGGAAGAAGCCTGTCCACCTCCACTAGGGCCTCATCCTCAAACTGTATAATTTCCATCGTGCCCTCTACCCACCTCCTTTTGTGTAAGTTACCCACTCTATCCAGCAACCCCCTTCACCTTTGGTTTCCCTTAACTAGGGTCTCCCCACACCCTTTGAGTCTAAAGGTTTCTTTACCCTTGCTGCTAGCCATAAGTCCTCCAAAACCCAACCCACCCCTATTTTGTGGACTGGCCCCAAACATTCCCTTAATCCTCATGAGTGATATCAACCCCCTCCCAAAAAAATAAGAAAATCATTAATAAGTTGTATTTCCCTCTAGAAATTGATCTCCAGCCTAACTTTACTCACTGCTCCTCTCGTATTTCCAAGGAGAAAGGCAAAAAATCCATCAAAGAGTTGATGAGCCACCAGGATGCCTCTGTGGGTTCTCCTAGCAGAGAAAACTCAGACAAGGGCTCTGATTAGGTGGAAAATAAGATATAAAAGGAAACACATACCACCATGGCCATAGAGGAGAAGATGGAGAAGGAACCCACTGTTGGAAAAGATCCTACGGGAAATGGTCAGGTTGGAAGAATTAAACATCAAATTTCTTCACTGGAGAACACCATGGATAAACTCACTTCGTACCTTGATAACACAAACAAAAGACTGTATGATGTCAGAAAATTTATCCTCAAAGTGATGCATGCATCTACTACCGCGCTTTGCCTTCTCAATGAGAAGGATTCAAAGGGGAAGGACTCTGTGGAGGGAAACATGGAACTCTTGAAGTTTCTGAATGAAGAGTAGGTTGACCTATTGCTTTCAAAATGCTTATGGGATAGAAAATGACTCTATGCTTGGTTTGGTGCAGGATTGTGGATGGTGGTGGGGCTGGCTCCATTCCTATTTGTTGGATGAGTTTTGTTTATTTCCCTATTTCTAAAAATTTTAGTACTGGTTTTATCCCTACGTGGCATAAGTCTCTGTTTATGCTGGATTTTCTTAATACTATTTTGTGGTTGTGTGCTACTCAGCGGCTATGCTGGCATGATTTTTGCTTTTATGTTTTTGATAGAGGTAGATGCTATGAATGTTTATCTATTACTACTGCTTTCTAAGTTGGATTAATATTTTGTTAATTCTCTTAGGTAGCCTCTTTATGTTCCATGGGTTAGCACCCCTTTTCTGCTACTTTTTATCAAAAACATATTGAGATCCACTAGGATCCGTTCCTTCTTACTTGGAAACCAAACACCGATATTGTCTAGTTTATCTATGACATGGTTTCCTTCACGATAAACATGTGATATTTTATAGTCATCAAAGTCCCTAAGAAGCACTAGCCAATCTGATGGAATTAATCATCCAACTAGGGGGCTCATACAATTAATGATATTTAAAGACTCACTTTCCAACCAGACCCTTCTCAATCCTTTCATTTTAGCCAATTTGATCCTGGCATAGGCTACAAAGGGTGTATGAAGAAGTTAATCAAGATTCAATGATGTATTAAATTATGTAGATGGCTATAAAGATTACAAAATTTATATAACTATTTGTAATAAAAATTATTTTATTCTTACTATTTTTACTCTTGACCAATAGAAATAAAGATAAGTAGTTTTTTTAACATTTTTAAAATATAAATAAATTTATAAAAATAGGATGTAAATATCTCTTCAACAAAATTTCAAAGAGGATAGTAACCAGTCTGAGACCTGTCTCCATATTGGAACTAAGCTCATGTGTGAGAATGCCAGGGTGGCTAAGTGGAAGCTTCCCTCCTATCCTCTTGCTGCTTGGGAGGTGAGAATTGCTGACAGCTAGAAACCTCCTAGTTGGTTTCTCTAGGTTTGATGATGCTAAAAGGATAGCTAGAAAATCTACCAGATGGGCCACCCCTCCCACAGGATGGACCAAATTAAACTTTGATGAGGTGGAAAATAATCTTGGCCAAGGAGGGGGTGGTGTTCTAAGAGATCACAAAGGCACTTGTCTACTGGCTTATGCTGGGCCGATCAATAACTTCACTGTCACCCAGGTGGAGGGAATGGCCCTTCTTTGGGGGATTAAATTCTCAAAACAAATGAACATTAGGCTGCTATAAATTGAGGGGGATTCCAAAGTGGTTGTTGAGGCTGTCAAAAGTGGTACTAGTCCGGGGTGGTGGGTTAGACCTTTTATGCTTGAGATCAATGAGCTTCTCAATAGCTTCCAACGCACGACTATGGGTCACATGTACAGAGAGGGGAATTCAGTTGATGACTCAATGGAAACAATAGGCCTAAAGCAAATCAAACTCAATAGTTGGAGGGTGGTTAGTGATTTACCTTTGGTGACTCAGCAACTCATTGGAGGAGAAATGAATATTACTATTTAAAAGTGCCAAGTTGTCATATTCATTATGAATCCTTACTGGACCATGTGCTGACGTGCTTTGGTGGTTTTTGTGACTATGGAAAGGAAAACCCAAAACCCCATAAAGAATCATCATTATCTTTCAAACGTGTGGAGTAAGAGCTATCTGAATTAGAGGGCTTACTTGGCTAATAAGGATAATAAATGTGTCAGGCATTATTTCTATTAATGACACTTGGAGATCCGTTAGATTTGGCTATACAGAGCCCTTATTCCAAAATGTTACCCAAGGCTAGCATTTTAAGTATAATCTTTCCTCAGAAAGGCTATGCAAAAATAAGTGGTTTTTAATGGTCTACAAAAATGCTCAACTCTTAGGTTTTCAGGATATTCTGGCTCAGGAGGGGCAGAGCTTTGAAATAGGAGGCAACACACTCCGCATTAATCCTGATAAAATCAATGAGACTTTCACGTCTAATACGTTGGTGAATCATTATTGCAAAGAAAGCAGCATATAGGATTTTATGGAGAGAATGAAAGGTGGGCATGATGAGTGAATTTCCAAACAATTTGTCTCCTCCTGGAATAATAGGAGTGTCTCAGTTGGGGCATCCACTTCCAACTTAACGAAGAGGTCATAGAAAAGGTGATGAGGCTCTCTATGGTAGGGAGGAAATAAAAAAAGACCAGTTGGACTCCCAACCCTACTAGCCTCAACCAATTTTTCAAGGATGGTGAGCAGCCAGTGAAGAAATAAGGGGGCTTCAATAGGGAGGTGTTTCCAGACTTCTGACCAAAAATTTGTCTCATTGTGATGAAATATTTCATGCTAGAAGGTAAGTTCACTATGTTTTACCACTACCACTTACCATTCCTAAATCATATTAGAAACAAGGATTTAATTTCCATAACCTTCTATCTTTTGCATTCCATAGAGAGTAATATCCTGGATATTAAGGACAACCCTGATAAATCAATCTCTATCCTCCATCAGGGCCTCCTTGTCTACATTTACCAATTTCACAAAGCTATCTTCCCGGTGCCCCAACCCCCCCGATTATCTAGGAGATGACCCAGGAGGAGTCCCTAGCCAAAACTAAAAATCCCACCCATTCCTCCTCCCAGTCCATCCAAGTTATCCAGGAGCCTAAGCTGGGTGCTAAAGAGGGTAGAACTTGCAAAAAATGTGTTAAAAACCCTTTCAATAGGAAGGAGGGTCAGGAGGAGTCATATGTCTCTAAGTCTGTGGAGAGCAAAGATAGGAAGGAGTTTGACAGTACTCTTGAGGTAGAAAGGCCCAAAAAATGGAGAATGATGGAGAGCCAGATTAATTTGGAGGTGGACTTAAGTGGCTCGGGTCATCGGAGGTCTAATAGAATTGCCAAGGGATAATGTAAAACTAGGTTGATGGAAACGGCCTCTAGAGAGCAATCCCTATCTGGAAAAGACTCCCACACCACTGAGTCCATCAAACGTTCCTCGAATGATCATATGAGTCCCCTTAGGACTGGTAACACTCACCTACCCAACCCCCAGCAAACCATGGAAACCCCCAATAACCCTACACCACCCTTGTGTCCTTTTCATGATCCACAGGATAAGCCCCCACCTCTGATTACAATACCGAGGCTTTGGCTGACAAATTTTTTTTAAAGGCACCCTCAAGAGGAGGTTCTCTGATATGGACAAGGATATTGTGGAGATTAAAAAGAATATGTAGGAACTAAAGCACCAATGCATGATGACCAACAAATTTTCCCTGAAGGTCATGCATGCTTCAGCTATGACCCTCTGTAATGTGCAAGAAAAGTTGGTGGGTAGTAGTCTAGAAGCGGACGAGGACAAGAAGGATCTTTTCCTATTTCTGCAAGAGTGGGCTAGGACCCTGCTGTCTAAGCAGCTGGGTGGAAAGAACTAACTTCTAGTGTCCAGGAGTTGGTTAATTTTGGCTGGGCATAGTCCTCGGATCCCCTATTTTGCATTTGGGGTTAATGTTAGTTTTTATAGCTTTTCATTCATCCCTGCATGGCTTATGACTATTACTTTAACTACTACTCTTCATTTTAAGTACTCTGGTTTAATCCTTTTGATCAGTACTATAGTTTATATTTTTGATAGGGGCAGAGTTAGACTCGGTGATTATGCTGTTAAACTATTTTATTTGCTTTGACTAGTTCCATTAATGTGCTATTAATGTGCTCCTAGTCCCTTTGTTCCACGGGCCAGCATCCTCTTGCTGCTTTATCTATCAAAAACAAAATTTCAAATGTTATTGGTTGAATTAAGTTTGATTTGCATCTAATAGACGCATAAATATCCTATCATAGGAAGGAACTAATAACTAGAAAATATTTTTAAGTATTTTTTTAAATAATTATAATACACTAATAATTACAAAATATTTGTAAGTATTTTTATAAATAATTATAAAATTTAGTTAAAATTATTATTTGAATGTTTTTTGAAATAAAGTGCAAAAGTCATTTAATAAACTTAATTAAAACAAGAAAATTATACAATTTAATATTTTCAAAATGATCACCCTACTATCTAGAAATTAAATAAGACTTAGAAGCCCAAACCCTATCTTTTGAAGAGCCACCATTAGAACAAAATTCATAGAATTGACAAAGTGTTACAAATGAAAGTCTTGAAAGACTAAAGAAGAAAAAAAGTACACTATCAAGAAGAAAACAATACAACATACAAAAATTGAGGTAGAAAGGGGACATAAATGAAGAAAAAAAATTAAAACTACTTTGGAAACAAGAAAATATTCTTTCACATCCTCAATTACGTCAAAATCGAACCACCATGAACTCAAAATCCAACCACCGTGAAATTTAAATCCAACAACCATGAACTTAAACTTATTTGTGTAGGTGAGTGTATCATTGATTAGATTAGAGAAATTCTAAAAGAACACCGTTAGCTGTTATATTAGAGAACTCAAAACTACCTCTTAAAGGGAAAAACCCATAGTCTATTCTATACAAACATAAGCTTTATCAAGATTAGAGGGAGGAACAATATATATTTGTATACAAGTTAAAAGAAATCTTCTAACACTTTATAAGTCTTGTAGTATATATATATATATATATATATATATATATATATATATATATATATATATATATATATATATATATATATATATATATATATATATATATATATATATATATATATATATATATATATATATATATATATATATAGTCTACTTTGTCAAGAATCAACATTATAACTTCTATTTCAAGAAAATAAAATTGGAAAACCATATCTAATTTTTAAAAGTTATTTTCACTTAAATCACTTATTATAGGGAATCTTGGATACATTGTACTTTTAAAGAAAATAGTAAATGAAAAATGTGGGGTCAATAATAATAAGGCACAATATTCCCTAATTCACATAACCGGTGGCATTATGAACAACACACTTAAGGACATTACTAGTGGAATTTCAAAGATAAAAGAAGGAGGTTAAAAAGATAGTTAAAAACATAAGGAGAAAAGAAGGAAAACTTCAAAAGAATAAATTGAACACTTGGAGCATGAAACTAAATGAGTTGGAAAAATATTGGAACCTTATTGCTACTCTCTTTAATTCTAAATAATGGTATTAGTTAATCTTTTTCTGTTTTATTTTGGTTGCATGCTCATTGTTTAATCTTTAACAAGACTTTTATTATGTTGGTAATTTTAATTTTAGTGTATGATAAACACTTCAAGATTATTTATATAACAGTTAAATTTGTGGTTCTTGTTGATAAGTACTATAATATTTATTTTAGATGTGGATGGTAGTTTATTCTAGTTTATTAGTGAACCTTTTTTTTTTCATAATTTTTTGATATTACAGTGTAGGAGTTCCTTAATACTATTTTACTATTCCCTAGTGCTATTCTTTTAAATCTATTTTATCTTATCTCAGAGATAAATTTCCTATCCCTTCTTATCTAATAAAAAGAAATGACACATTTTTAGATAATATATTTGGAATGACCAAACAATTATCTGTTTAATATTTAATTTTTATGTGCATATGTCTGGGCTTTGGATTGTAGATATCATGGGTTTATGGTTGTAATAGCTTGTATGTGAGTGACAAATCATGTCAATGTAAATGGAAATTAAAGATATATATTTATTTTATGGACCACATTTTCTTGCTCATAGAGTGGAAATAAAACATAAACTTGTGCAATATAATGTTATTTTTCATAGATTTTCATTTAATAGGGAGATCACAGTTTCTATAATAAAATGCTAAAATATTTGAATGCTTCATTAGATTGACATAATTCATATTGTTAGTACAATATTATTTTCATATAACTAGTAATTTAATATTATTATGAACAATAGCAAAAGCTTCTTTAAATATAACTCTACTTGAATATGTATTCTCTCTTATATCTAGAAGCATCCTATTTGAACTGGTAGTCACCAATACAAGCACATGTCATAAAAATGCAACCAAGAAATAATTATAAAATATTAAAATTAAAGTTTTAAATCATTCAAGCTTTACCTTAAATTTGATAGCATAAATATCTTAAATATGACTAACAAATCTTTAAAAATATTTGTCTATATTAAAATACTGGCAAATAACAATATATTACCTTATAAAATTTTAAAATTAAAATATTGAAAAAATTTAAGCTTTATTTTAAATTTAGTAGCATAATTTTTTTAAATATGACTAACAAATCTTTTAAAATGTCTCTATTCTAAAAAGCAATTAATAGTTTGAAGTTTATCTTTAAATGTGCTTAATATAAATGCATTAAATATTAAACTTATAACTAAACAACTCTATATATAGTTTAATAATAAATGTTTCTGATTCTGCTATCAGATAAATATTAAAAATTCATCCTATTAAAATTTTTTTGTACCACTAAAACAATGTCAGTTACAAAGAAAGCGAACTATAACATGAACCGTAGAATTTGTGGGAAATGAAAAACGGTCTTCCAAAAAAATAGTTAAATAATAAATGTTTGTTACGCTACAAGCGCATAAACTATATATGCATCAAATATATATAGTTGTAACACCGAGCGTAAAACAGCAGAGTTTCGATTTGTGTGTGAAGAATCGATGGATTACCGAGCATTTAAGGTTGCAGTAGGCCTCGTTTTGCTGATGAATAATGTGTTTGCAGGCGTTACAGCGGAAAGCAGTTTGGCCGAGCAAGCGTACCAATCAGCCAAACTACTGAAGGATCAGACAGGCAGACTGTTAGATTTAGTGACAGGTATAAGCAAAAGGGATAACGGGCATACTAAGGCTGAGCTTCAAGTTATCGAGAGGTGCATAAGAAGTTACAACTTCTTAGACGTCCGGGCGACTAAGACAGTACAGGCTTTGGAGGATTTAAGTGGAGACAAGGAAAAGGTTTCCAGTGCCGTGGAAAATCTGCAGAATACGAGCAGCGAGGCATTACGAGAAAAAGTTTACTTAAAGACATGTCAGGGTTGAAGGTATTCTACTACAACAGAATCTACCTAGACGCCAAATTTATTGCTCAAAAAATCACAGACACAGAGAATCTCGCCAATCAGCTTCTGCGCCAGGCTCCTCCTAATTCAGTTCGGGAGTGACATTGAACGAGCTTTCAATTTGCTTTCTCAGTCTTGAAATAATATAAGCAGTGTCCATGAAATAAAATAAGCTTTCAATAAAAATATAAATTTTGAGTTTGTGTATGCATTTGAAGCCGATGAGAATTTTATTTATTTTTATGTTGATATCAAAATTTTAATGCACTTTCACAAGTATAAATTTTTAATATACTTTAATTTGGTTAATTGTTCGGTTATTTAAGGTTTATACTTTTAATCAATTTGTGTTCATAAAATTTTCACTGAAAATTCTTCTTAAGGTGACGGAAATACATATCAATCTCTTACATTCTATATAAAATCCGTTTATAGTTAGAAAGGGGATGTTAGAGTGATTGATTCCCCCTATATATATCATATTTTATTTATCAATCAGAATAGAACCTGGCCCGAACCAGGAATGACTAGATCAATTAAAAGGAAATTATTATAGTCCTGTAGGTACTTACTATAAGCATCAAATTAACAGCGAAGAACAATAAATTTAACATATAAAATTCAACCTTGAGAAATTGAAGGCCTAAATCGAATTTCCCTTTCATTATGCAGAGACAGATGGAGTCCGTTATTGTTGTAAGACGTTTCAACTTCCATAGGTCTCTCCTTAAATTTTAGTCTGATATTTGGCAGAGGTTTCGTATTAAGACGATCAAAGATCGCTTGATTTTCCTCTCCAGGAATTTCATAGATCGCAATCTTTTGGAACTCAGATCGCGCGCTTTTAAACGCCCATGACATCTGTATACTCAGATTGTGGAAGGCCAGATTGAAGTAAATACAGTTTGGAGTGATCTAGAAGGCCTTCGTTTCTGTGATATTACCTGTTTCGAGCCCTTAGTTTTATAAAGTCCATAATTTTCCATGCATATCTCGTGGGTGGAAGAAATTGCAATTTGCAGGTGGACAATTTGGGATGCTCAAATTTTTACAGGCATTGAACCAAGCATCATACCCACCGAGTTGTTCAAATTACGGCTTTTTGTAAGGGCAGAGATATTTGTTGAAAAATTACAAAATTCTAAATCTTAACAGCTCTTATAAAACCCTAATCTTAATCTTAATATTAATCACAATGTAAATGCTTATCTTTAACCGTAATGCTAATTTTAATCCTAACTCTAACTATAGTTTTAATACAATATACATGCATATACATATACATGTGTATATACATATACATGTATATAGATGATATATACATGTATATATAGACATACATGCATATATATTGAATATATATATTAAAAATAATAAATAATAAAAATAAAAAATAAAATATCTCACAAAATGATGGTCGACAGTCGGAAGTCCCACAACTTTCAACCCCATCGAAACTATGAAAGTGATAGTTTTGACGGGGTTAAAAACCCCACCAAAACTGTAATTCCTAAGTTTCGATCAAAAGTAAGGAATTACTTTCGATCGAAAGTAGGGAAGTACTTTCGATCGAAAGTACAGTATTTTCATACTTTCAATCAGAAGTTACTTACTTCCGATCGATTAGGTTAGTTGCGATTGAAACTAGGGTGGGTAGATTTCCTGGATCATGCTTTTGGGACGAATTCATTCCTCTGACAATTATAACCCACTATTGTGGGTTCACCCTTAATTGAAGCAATTTTACCCTCTATTTGATGTTGGGGATCTTGTGGTCATAAATAAGGAAGCTCCTGATACCCTAACCAATTGCCAAATAGGTAGCAATCTTGAAAAGAGTTATGTTACGAGCAATGAAAAAAATAGCCACCCACCAAGCTGATTGCTCAACAACTTGCACTAAGTTCTGTTAATGATAAAGCAGCAAATATCAGAAGGAAATCCAATGGACCCCTGAATAGAGAGAAGGGCACTCTAGGAGCTCTCAAAATATGTAATGGATACAAGAATAACAATGAAGCTGCAACTTCCTTGGTTGAGGAGCCATTCATTGAGGTAAAAAAAAGAAAAGGAAGATAGTTGAAAGACAATCCCTCTCTAATGACAGTAGGAATACTGGGAAGAATATGCCGGATTGTTTTAACAGTCTTTACAATAACCAAAAAACTTTACCCCAATGATGCACATACACAATTGGAATGTGAGAGGTCTAGAGATGTCTGATAGAAAATATGTGGTTAGGAAATGGTGTAATAATCTCAAAACAAAGGATATCATATGTTTACAACAGATTAAGGTAGTTGGGTTTCAAGCATATACTATTATGAAATTCATCTAGGATAAGGCTACTAGTTTTCATTCTAACCACCTTAGAGGTAAAGGAGGCACTGCCATTCTGGTAGGTCCTCAGTGGGCTGATAAAATTAACTCTAATGGGTCCTCTCCATGCCATAGGGCCTTATGGGTCCCATTTAATCACAAGGATACTCTTATTGGTGTGTGCAACATTTATGCCCCTAATGATTATTGAGAATGTGCCACCCTATGAGAATGGCTTTCCAATGGTTTACCTAAAGCACACTGGATATTGTTGGGGATTTTAACATGGTAGAAAGAAAAGAGGATAAATGTGGAGGCAATGCTCACTGCTGGAAAGGAAATGAATTATTTTTTGGTCTAACTTTAAGGGGAAATTCAGGATTGAGGACCCCCTCAGGTTAAAAAAAAACTCATTCTTAGATATATGGTTCACATGGTGCAACAATCAAGCTGGGCAGTAGAGAGTGTATTGTAGGTTAGATAGGATGTATGCTAAAGAATCAATTTTCTCCTTTGAGAATCAAATTGGCCGAGCCCCTATAAGTGTCTCTCCATCATCTATGTCAGATCATCACCCAATATATGCCATAATTTCCATGGATAATGAAGATGGAAGCTATCCCGACAAGAAGAAAAATAGCTTTAAACTCAACACCTCGCTTCTCAAAGATAAAGACACTGATGATGCCATCAGAATAAAGACAACTTACTGAGTTTGGCTGTAAACTCACTCATTTTCATATCATGTCACAAGTTTCTGCTGCCGTAGAGATTTCTAGGGACAGGTTTATGACTCTCATGAGGCAGGGTCAGCTATTGATCCACAAAGAAGACATTATATCATGTCAATACTTCTCCATGCATAAAGATATGCTCTAGCAGAGGGAGCTTGATAGTCTCAACCAATTCATTAAAGATTTATAGCTTAAAGAAAGAAGACTACTATGACCTATTACACATAGCTAGCAAAGGAATTGTCTCTTTTTCACACTGGATAACTTCCTTTCTTTTTGATATAGATGAGGCTTTGAATATAATGACTGTAGATTTGTAAAGGGATTGTGGCTGAACTGGTCTTTTTGTATTAACAAGTATATCAGATGATATGTAATGTATTATCAGAGTAAAAATTATGTGCTTCTATATGTAAAGGTCTGATGTAATCTAAATACTGTATAAGGCAATGATGTAACTCAGTTTATAAACTATGTTAATACAAAAAACAATCAAATTGAGTTTTGAAAGTAAGAAGTTTAGCATCTCCTTGGTAAATTGTCTCAAGATTTTCCCAAACTTTGTTTGCAAGTTTGCAATACATGACTTTGAAAAATACATCTTTAGAAAGACCACATAAAATAGAAATCTTGCCTCTTTTATTAATTTCATATTTTTTTTTATCATCAGGATCTATGGGTATAGTAGCAGGAACATTATATTTCCTTCTTACCATTTCCCACATCCTAACATCAAGAGAATTTATGAAAGCTTCCATCATAATTTTCTAGAATACATAGTCAGAGCCATCAAAAAGAGGGGCTCTTGTAAGGTAAGCACCTTCTTATTGAGCCATTACACTTCTAATAACCCAAAAATAATCCCTAAGGAAGACCTATATGAAGGGACCCTAGGATCTAAAAACACTTGTTGGAAGTGAGGATACTTTGAGAAGGGGGTAAGATTTAACAAGAAATAAATTACAATAAACCACTTAATAGGGAAAGGATTTCATAATTGCAATGGATCATCAAACATAACAAAAATTCTCAAAGTGCTGAAGGACAAAGGGTGAAAGTAGAATATAAACACGAGCCATACTACAAAAAATATAAACTATCTAAGAGCTATAACTTAGACATAGTAAGTGTAGAGTCAAGCTCCCCTATAACCGTGAAGCAATTCCATGTAAGGATAGGATTGCGATCAACCATCTCAAAAATTCTAAGCATCTCTTTGGCATACTTAACCTGAGAGATAAACAAACTATGTTCAAGATGAGAAACCAGAATACCTGAAAAGAAGTTCAATGGATCCAACAAAGATATTTCAAATTTAGATTTCTTTATTTTTGAAATTTTTTTAACTAATGAATCATTAATTGAACCAAAAATGATATCATCAACATAGATCTCAACAACCAGTATATCACCACTCTCAGACTTGGTATACAAGGTGCTCTCCACTTCACCTATAATTAAACCATTAGTTGTTAATGACCAAACCAAGTTGCAAATGACCAAATGATGTTATTGTTCACATCAACCATGTTTCATGAATCTTGAAATTAAAAAACCATAATGAAATGACTTTGAGATCCACGATAACCATGATGAAACCACATGATCTCTACCTTTTCGATGTCGATTTTGTCACGAGTATGGCCATCTCTTACGACAATGCCCTAAAGTTCATAAGGAAACTCATTCCCCTTCTACGGCACCTCCTCCACTGGGTAAAGAGGACAAAGGGAAAGCTCCCATGATGGCTGAGCCGCATGGCAAGGACAAGGAAGGATTTGTTCCAATTAAAACTAAGGCCAAAGGATGAGATTAGAAGAGGACTTTCAAAGATAGACATATAGATGGAAGCTTTAATAGGTTTGAGGTGCTAGAGAATTTAGCTTTGGAAGGAGTCCCACATGTGGTCACTTCTAATAGTGTTGGGGTGAGTATGGATGTTGTACCAGTTCTTGAACTAGAACCAGTTTAGGCTATTCAAGGGCAACAAGTGACTTAGGTGACTTTAAATAATTCCATAGAGGATGACATTGTTTTGGTAGATTTAGCTAGAGACGTTTTAGTTTCATCTCAAAATAAGAGTTCATCTCATAGATTGGGAGTGCAACAAAGACCCCTTAAGAAAGGTCCTACAGATAGCTCCTCAAAAGGGTGGAAGACAGACCTTGAGAAGATAAAAATGACTAGAGATTTGTTGGTGGAATCTGGGTTTGTTAAACATATTAATGCTCACTTTTCTCAAACCCCTCCATGATCATTCTTTCTTGGAATGTGAGGGGTTTGAATAGCACCTGTCATAAAAAGGATTTTCATATTTGATTGCAATTCATTCTGCAGATGTCTTTTGTATTCAAGAGACTAAGGTTTCTATTATACACTAAGTTTGCACCTTTGTCTCAAGCTCTCTTAGTCTTGATAACTCAGTATAACATGGGAATCATCTCTAGGTTGTGGGACCTTTGCTAACTAAGATGAGACCTCCAGGTTCTAGGCTGGTTCCTCTTAGATAATCACCCTAATTTGCTTTTAGACATGAAAGTAAAACTTTTGGAGGGAAAGGGATAGAAGGAATACTTGTAAGGGAAATGACTTGAAAGCAAACTACCTACTAGGTGATGCACTGAAACTAGGGTTTGGATCTCAATATGTAGGAATGAAATCAATGAAAAGCTCAGGTCTAGTAGGTCACAACTTACTGAATAGGCTTGCATAAATATTTCATAAGAGAGCCTGAGAATAAGGCACAACTTATGACCTGCAAACAAACATTCACTTCTACAACTCGGTGTATGATTGAGACAAGACTTTTAAGGGGGTTGAGGTATACCCACAAGAACATCTAAATCAGATCAAACACAGTAACACACAAAATTGCAGAAAAGCAAGAGGGATCAAGAACCCTAATAATCACTGAAAACATGCATATACTTTGATCCAATAAGAGATAATCCAAACAAGGAAGCATAGGGACATGAAGGATTGTCACAAAATACTTCTGCAATATTTGAATCATCAATGGGAGAAATACAACTGTATGAGCCAGAGGGTAGAAATGATACCACAGATGGCCTTTAAGAAAAGGTGAATTTTCTTCTACCAATTGTCCAACTCTTAGCTTCTAAAAGCTCCAAAACAATATATACATACTCAACTACACGCAGGCGGGAGTCAAAACTAACCTAACTAGGGTTACAAGATTCACAATAATATCAAACCCTAAAGGTATTGATAACCCATCATGAAAATCTCTGAGAACCGGTCATCAGATCAAATCTTTCTTTATGTGTTGATCCTGGTACTGAGCCCTCCTATAGACACAACAACCTTGACATATCTACCCACCTGAAACTCCACTCAGCCATGAAGGCTTCAAATCCAATCTTATTTCCCTAGAAGAGGTACTGCTGAAAAGGTGGTGCCAACTCTTTCTAGCATCTCTTGGCGTGAAAACATAGCAAAGGACTCTACAACACCAGGTCACTTCTATCACCCTCTCAACCACAAATGTCCTAAGAGTTAAACTCCTAAGCTAACCGATGTCATGCATGGTTGAAAGAATGAAAAGCCCTAGCAAAACCAATAGAAAGCATTCAAATTTTGAAATATAATGGCTACTGGAAAACTTTAAAACATAATCATTGATGAAAAACCCTTCCTGGCAGATGAACAACTATGATGCACTGAGAAAAACAACTTAAAATTCCCCTTCTGACAAGACAACCACCACTGTGGCAGTCAACAACCAATACAAAATGAGAAAATCAACATCTCTGACAAGTCACTGGACCCACGTCCCTGAGAACACCATCGAACGACTGTCGCTATACCGCTGTGATAACGATCGAGCATCTTGAGCCTCTTGTATAATGACAGCCGTGAGATCTAATCACGCTTTATCTTCTTTAGAAAGCCTTCACCCCACGGGCCCACTGATAACCACCACGTAGCATACAAAACAACCAATCAAAATGTGCCATTTCGGATACACGTTGCAACCTTCTGACATCGGATCCACTGCTTGAGATACCGATCTAACGGCGGGTGCATGATCTCATAGCCCCAGAATATTCCTTATGCTTTTACACTAGCCACTAGATCCTTTTAGATCAGGACCCTTCTGACAAATGGACCGACGACAGATCTATTCATCACCATGCAGACCAATCCAATTCAAGCATGTCAGCACATAAGGACCCACTAGAGGAAGCTCTGACACAAACCAAGATCGGTGGTTGTTGTAAGATCATGAGCCCTGACACAAACCCCTGAGAACACACATTGGCCATCAATCCTTTGTAGATGTCAAAGCCTCAGATTGCCGAAAGGGGCCGGTCCCACTGACAAACCTCCACATGTATTCAACCTCAGCCAATCACGAGCTGCCAAAATGGACCCACATAGCATTTGTCTCTGCCACAAGACCCACTGACAAAAGCTAGGTGATAAAGCAAGATCTACGGCTGTCACTATACCGCCATGATAAAACATGTGCACCTTGAGCCCCCAGTATAATGATAGCCACAAGATTAAATCAGGACTTAACCCACCAAAGAAGATGACCCCATGACAAATTGCTGAATCAAACATCGCCGATGAATCAGGAGCTACCAAATAAGATGAGGTGGCACCAGTCCCACTGACACATTAAACTCTGTAGGTAGGATAAATCAACGATCGTCACAAGATTTGATGGAATCTTCCAGGGCCATAAGATCATGCGACCATCATCAGATCAAGAATCTTGTTTGGCCGCTTGAACTAAGACTGCCAACTTAAACGGTAACCACTCACGGGATCGCTGAGTGTTAAGGGGTCAACGACCAGGAATTAGAGACTTGGTGACTGAAGGATTTATAAAGGCACATGCAAGTTGGATGACTTAAGTGACCGGAATAAAGTAACATAAAAATATAACATGGCCAAAGGGGTTTTGCAAGGTAACGACTAGTTTATGAATTTTTTCAAGGGTTTTCTTCTAGCCAGAGACCTAAAAGATTTTGCAGAGACTAGGGGAAAAAAGGTAGACCCATGAAACTTTTTGGGGAATTTGACAAGATAAAAATAGAGGCCTTAAAATAGATTTTGGCCAAATTTGCAAAATAGGAAATTTAGGGCAACATTTTGGTGATTTCTGCTGGATGTCAGCCTGCTAGACATGGAAAACCAGTGACCTTGACAATCCATTGGGCATGGGGTCATTCTAAACACAAAACTCAAAATTCTCTCAGAGAGGCAGAACTGGAACTGTGCTCAGAGCACTTCTTAGAAAACAAGGAACTAACTAGAAAGCAACAAGAAAGCAGGAAAGCATTTTTACAAAATTTACAGAGAGGGATTAACCTCAAAATAGGGTTTTAGGTGGAAACCATTTACTAATATAGGTAGGACAACTCCCTCCATATTTGATAGTTGAAAATCATTGGAGCCCTTGCATTCTGTGATTACAAATGGTCCACACCAAAAGGAGTCAAATTTTGTGTGCCTGCCAGGCCTAGACCTGAACTCATCCCACTGGAGGACTATGTCTCCAACCTTGAAGTCTCTAACTCTGTATCTTCTATCAAATTTCTTCTTTGTCTGTATTTGATGGGATTCCATATCTTGCATTGATTTTCCTCTGAGTTCTTCTAATTCCATCAATTGAGCATATCTGATCTGTAAGGGATCCTCTTCATGAAACAGGGCATATTGAGTAGCTAAGTCCAGAGCTGGTAATTCTATTGAAATGGAAAACTTAGCCTCTTTTCCATACACTAACATGTAAGGAGAATTACTAATGATTTTCTTTGGGGTAATTTTGTCTAACCATAAGGCAGATTTGAGCTTTGTATGCCAATCTCTCTGATTCTCTTGTAGAGTGTTCTTGATTATCCTAATCAAATTCTTATTGGTGGATTCTGCCAAGCCATTGCCTTGAGGGTAATAATTTGAACTAGTATTTAGATAGATGCCATTCTTGACTTCCCACTCTAAGACTTTAAGACCTTTGAATGCCAAGGCATTATCTAAAATTATGGAATCAAGAGTGCCAAACCTATGAACTATGTCATCATAAAAACTCAATACAACACTCTCATTTGCTTCTTTTAAAGCAATTGCCTTTGTCCATTTGGTAAAATAATTAGTTGCAATAATTATCCACTTATGTCCTGCACTAGATGGAGGATTAATCATTCCTATGAAATCTATAACCCATTTCATGAAGGGTTGCTCTGTTCTGACTGGTTGTAGGGGCAAGGCTGCAAGCCTCTCTTTTCCTGCAAACATGGCACACTTGATGCATTTCCTGACATAATCATGACTATCCTTAAAGATAGATGGCCAATAGTATCTAGCCCTCATGATTTTAAAAGCAGTAGTCCTAGGAGAAAAGTGACCTCCAGAAGGTCTATCATGAAACTCAAATAGGACATCTGCTATCTTTTTTGAATCCATGCATCTCAAAAGGACACCACTGTGATCCTTTCTGAAAATAACATCATCAATTAGCACAAAAGGAATAGATTATAACCTATAATACCTCCTTTTTGCTAAATCCAAACCTGCAAGACATTGTCCTATCTTCAAGTAATTGATCATATTAGGCAACTAGCTTGCTGCCTTGGCTTGTTCTTCTGTAGAATGAACCACCAAAGATGCATCCATTTGCTCTGATTTCTTTGAACTTTCATCCTCTGCCAAATGCTCACAAAGACCTCTTCCTCTAACCAGCTTGGTAGTTTGAATATCAATGTCATATTCCATCACCTTGGTGATCCAACCAGCTCTTTTCTCATTTAAGTCCTTGGAAAGCAAAAACTCTTTGACACTTGGATGAGTAACTTTTAAATGTACCTTGCTATGGGTCAATAGATATCTAAAATTTTTGAGGCTCTTTACCATAGCAAGTACATGTTTTTCTACAAAAGAGTATCTCTATTCATATTCTTCTAAACCTTTGCTAAAGAAAGCAATAGGCTACTCCAATCCATCTGAATTTTCTTGAGTCAACATTGCAGATATGGCATCATGACCTCCATAAGCATAAAGGATAAAATCCTTACTAAAATTTGGGTTTAGGAGAGTAGGGGCCTTTGTTAGGGCCTCTTTGATAGCTTGGAAACTAACTTTCCCTTCTTTGGTCCAATTGAAAGCTGAACTCTTCTTTAACATGGCTATCAAAGGCTTGAGTAAATCTGCAATGTTAAGCAAGAACCTCCTAACAAAATTAATCTTTCCTATGAAAGATTGGAGACTTTTCTTGTGATGTGGTAGGGGTAGCTCTAGGATAGCGGAAATTCTCTCAGGATCCACTATAATTCCTTCTCTGGATACTACATATCCCAACAACTTTCCTTCATGAACTGCAAACACACATTTCTTGGGATTAAGAGATATCCCAAATTCTCTACACCTTTCAAAAATCTTTATCAAATGTTTGATATGATCTACTGCATGCTTTGAATAGACAATTATATCATCCAAGTAGACCAACACAAACTTGTACATTAGTCTCTTAAAGACCATATCCATTGCCTTTTGAAATGTAGCACCTACATTTGAAAAACCAAAGGGCATCTTTTGATAAGCCATGGTTCCCCACTTGGTTGTAAATGCAATCTTATATTGATCCTCTTCATTTACCAGGATCTGATTATATCCTGAATAGCCATCCAATAATGAAAATCTCTCGTATCTAGAGACACATTGTAAGATTTGTTCCATAGAGGGTAGTGGATGGCGGTCCTTTAATGAGGCCCTATTAAGATCCTTGAATTCAACACATAACCTCAGTTCCCCATTCTTCTTCCTGATAGGAACAAGGTTGGAAACCCAACTAGTATGCTTAATGGGGTAGATGATACCACTTTCTATCAATTTGAGCACTTCTTTATGCATAAGTGGCTCATGCTTCGGATTAACAGACCTTTGCTTTTGCCTCATTGGTTTGGCATTTGGTTCTAATTCAATAGTGTGTTGGGAAAGGGAAGGATCAAAACCTTTGAGATACTCATATTGCCATGCAAAAACATCACTCAATTCTCTGAATAAATGAGTATAAGCTTGCTTCTCCAATTTAGTGTTTACCTTTCCAAATTGTAGGCTCCTTCCTGGTTCCAACTCTAGTTCAACACAATGTTCTTGTTGAACTACCAGGCCAGCTTTATTTTTCTTGACTTCATCATCCTTGTTGAAGACAGTCTTTAAGGTGACAAGACCTCTAGGCATCTTATTGGTCTTGAGTTGTATCACTTGATCACCATAGTGTTGTGATAGCCTATCTTGATTGTGTTATGAAAAAACATCTTATTCAAACAAGAACTACAAAATTTGTTCATCATTGTCAAACACCTGCCAATTGACATTATTATCAGGAATAGAGGGTCTGACAATCACTTTGATATGATGTTGATCCACTTCTTTTGAAATGCTATTTGGGATGTCATATTGGGATCCAACAAGAGCTAATCTATCTGCATTTTGATTTAACTTTCTAGGGATGGCAACAATATTGGCTAACAACTAACTCACTATCACCATAAACTTTTAAGGCCTTAAGCCCTCTTTTTCTAGCCCATTCTAGTCCATTGACTAGACTTTCATACTCTACAGTGTTGCTAGTGCAGGAGAAACTAAATCTAAAGGTAGTATAATACCTTTCTCCTTTTGGGGACACTAGCATAGCACCACCACCAGAACCATGTCTACTTCTAGCTCCATCAAAAAATAGTTCCCAAACCTGATTGCTCCGATCTTCTAAATCAGTATCCTCTTTGAGAAGGCTTGGCTCTATGACTCCACTCTCTTGTATTAAATAACTTCCCAAACCAAAATCCCAAATCAGATTTTCTTGGACCTCTAAAGCTCTTTCATCTAGAAGAATGTCAAGGATACTTTCTATCTTTGTGCTTGCTTCATTAATGGTTTGGAAGTCACTGTCCTCAAGTATAGGGCAGTTTACATTGATGGCATTGGATACATATGGCTCTATATGGTGTGTTGCTAATGGTTTTGATTTAATGGTAACCTTGCTCCCATACCTTGTATGAAATAACATGTGAGACCAATCAGAAGATAGATAACCTCCTATCTTGGCTGTAAACTCCCTTGAAAGACATATAGCAAATAATGTAGGGAGATCTATGACATATATATCAAGAGGAGGATTGAAAAATTAGGACTAGCATGGAGGATTAAATTGGTATCCTTAGCCACACCTATAGTGTTGACTAAGGATCCATTAAGTTGGGTAACCTTCTTTTGGAAGGGCTCATATTTTAGTCCTAACTGGTCAGCTACTTTCTTGTGCATTATAGTGCTAGTAGCTCCACTATCTACCATACAATTATGTACTAAAGATTTTACAATGATTAAAGATACATAAAAGGGAGGTGGCTTTGAGTTCCTACCTTGAATGGCATTAGCCTTGGAGTTTTTACTTGGAGCCTCCTTTTCTTGATCAGTGTTGACCAACACTAGCTTTGTAGCTTCTTTTGCAGGTTGAGGAGTTGCCACCTCTG